>CM039679.1:234172843-234620343 GCA_022537955.1 Schmidtea mediterranea
TACGAGATGATGTAAATTATGATAAAATTTTGAGATGATTGAAAAGAGAGAATAATCGATTATTAATATTTAGAAAACAATTATGAATCCAAACGAGACAAAAGAAATTGTAAAAGAGCTGAAGAGTCAAACCAGCAATCAAAGATCAACCAGAGTCAATAAAAGTAACAAATGAGGAAGTAGAATTATGGAGACAAAGAACGTTACAATTAAAGAAATGCTACTAATCGCAGAAGAGGATTATACAAGAGACTCTAAAAACGAAAATGATGAAAGAAAAGTGGGAAAAGCAACTAGAACAAAAAATAATTTACCAGAAGGAAAAGAGAAAACGTACCAAGAGCGAGAAGAGGAAATGATGAAGGAATTTATGCAGAACCAAACTAGAATCAAAAATCAAAGGAAAGAGATACAGATCCTGGAGCAAGAGAATCAGGATCAACAAAGTGAAATCGAAAGATTGCGAGAAGTGATAAAAGATAAAGAAGCAGAAATACGAGAAGAAGGAGAGGAGACGATAAAAATTATACAGCAAATGCAGGAGGAAATTGCAAATTAGCACCCAATACCGAATAGAGAAGACCAAGAGAACCCATATGGAACAAGCCAAAGAGTGGGCAAAACGACAAGCAAGATACTGGAAAATCAAATGGACAGAAGATAGAGAACAATCAAGAAGTAATTGGGAATCGCGGATCAGACATTATATTCAGCAAATAGCCGAAGAGGAAGATAGAACAAGAGCGTACAAAGCTAAATGGGAAAACGCAAAGATCGAGATCAATAAACTGAGAAACCAAGGGCAAAAACCATCAAAGAAAATTAGAGAGCCCAGAGACGATAGACAAGAAAGAATGCTGACTCAGATAACTGATCAAGCAAGAAAATGGCGAATAGAATGCAGATTATGGGAGGACGCAACGCAAACAATCTAGCTATATAGTGAAATTAGAGCAGGAAGTTGAGTACCAACAAACCAGAGTAAAAGAGATGCAAATCGAGCAGGACGAAGCTCATCGACAAAGACGAATACAACAAATAAAAACGGAAAAGAAAGAAAGTTGGATTAAATTAGAAGCAGGAAAATGGAAGGACCAGTATCAGGAAGCCAAAAAAGAGATAAGACGATTACCCAAGAAATTGTTGAATACCGAAGATTGGGAGCTGTGGGAGCAGATTGAAGAGCAGAAACATACACTCGACGATTACAGTAACCAAATACAAACATTAGAATTCAACGAACGAATCAGAAAGAATACAATAGACAGGCTCAGAAAAACCGAAAAGGCCCACAGAAAATGGATTGATCAGTTAAATCAGAAGATATTGGAAACCTAAACGAACAAACCGATGAAAGACGACAAAAACAACAATTAGAGGAGAGGATAACAGAACTCCAGCAGGAGGTGAACGGACACCGAGGAGTTGCAGTATTCAAAGAGATCCAGTTGAGACATCAACACGAAGTCAACGAACAGTTGAAAGAACAAGTTGAAGCAGAGATAAAAGCAATAAAGCAAGGATATGAGGAAAATGAACAGAATCTGAGAAAAGAAATCGAAAAGTTAAAAACGTTAGAAAACACGCATCGATTAGAAATGCAAGTGGAGGAATTAACTGAAAATGCAGAATATCTTGCCTATCTCTTAGACGAAGAGATACAAATATCAAACGCTTTACGTGAAGAGGTAAATACCTTGCAAAACCGACCACCAATCCTGCTTATGCCATTATACCCAACTGAAAGTATAAACCAAGTACCCGCCGAACCCGATGAAGGATTCGGGGAGACGGACGAAGCGGCAATATAAACCTAAAAGGAAAAATTGTAAAAAGTGTAAAAAGACAATAAAATAATAAAAACGATAAAAACAAAAATTGTAATCGATGTATATTTAGTATGAATCCAAATGAAATAGAAATCCGAATGAATCTAGAAGACGGAAAATACGTACAAGCCCAATTCAATTAGTAGAACCAATCGAGCAAGACCCACTGAGATATTACAGTAAAAGATGGAGAGCCGAAAGAAAAGAATGGCAAGAGTTAGTGGAGAACAAGATTCAGCAATCGCCCGGATAAATCAACAACTAATACAGTCAAAACAACTAGTCAATATGATAAAACGAAAACTAACCTCCAGCAGGGGAGAGAACAGAAATCAAAAGAGAGAAAATGAACGATTGAGGCGAGAATTAGCCGAAATAAAGACTCGTGTAATCCTGGAAGATTATTGGAAAACCGAAGCAGAACGAATGAGAGATAGTAGAAAAAGTGAACAGAGATATGTAATACAACTAGAAGACAGTTGTAAAGAAGCCAGAGAGATAAAAGAAAGTTATCAACAAACTCAGGACGAAATTAAAACATTAACAGAACAGCTCCAGGAAGCGAGACGAAAGCTGAAAAAGCAAACCACTAAACGAATAAATCATAAACGTCAACTTAAAAGAAAGCAAGCGAAAGAAAGAAATCTCCAAATGAAAATCTACCATCAACAGAGAGTAATCAAAGAAAACAAAGAACGATTAAAAGAACTCCCGAAAATAACCGAGCGATTAATAAAAGCCCAAGTCCTAATAATGAGATTCTCAGAAAACAAAACTAAAGAGGAGTGCGCGATACACTCAACCCCAGAAAAAGAGAAAGAGTAAAAAGGGCTAAACTCCACTGTAAATAAACGAAATAACCTTGTAAATAAATATCAAATTAATTACGTATCAAAAATAGAAAGTATGAACCCAAACCTGTGGATAATAATGATGATAATAATGAGAGAGTGTGACACTGAAAACCCGTTGGAAAAATGCGAGAAATCCCAACCCTTCAGAAAAGAAGACAGCACCTGTGCCGATTTCAAAGAAATTTGTAGTAACCCAATAATGAGGAATGTCAGCAGATAAACCTCCAATGTATGCAATGCCCACAAAAGAAACAAGGACGAATTGAAACAGAATATCGAGAAAACCGAGTAATGGTACAAACCCTACTGAAAAATAATGAAGAGATAGCCAATGTAAAAAACGAGAACCGAGGGATAAAGAAAACCCTAGAGAATATCATCAAACAAATTCAAAGAAAAGCCAAAGCAAATCCCAATAATAAACCAATTCAAGAAATTCAAAGAATCGTCCTAGCAATCAAAAAGCAACAAGGAAAACAAATTAAAAATGAACCCAGTACAGCAAGTCTATCAATCGAACTTATACTACCGAGTAGTATAACCTCTAACATGATACTCCTAATATGCTGTCTCATCCTCGGCCTAACAAAAAACAAGCAAATCAAAATACCCCAATTCAGAAACTCAGAAGAATGTTCAACCCAACCCAAAATACCAATCAAGTTAGCAAAACTTCAAGACTCTCGCAGATTTCCATCAATCACCCTTCAAGATCAACCCAGCTCGAAAGCGAAACTCAAGCCGTCAGCGATTCATTCGAAGCCAAATATAACTGATTTACACTGATTGATTAATTCAGACTGATCTATAGTGATTTGAACTGATCTTATAAAACTTGCATTGATATAAAAACTGAACTATCCAATTTTGATTATGTATCTTAGCCGGACCTTAAGTCCATCTTTGCCTTGATGATTTAACTTTACCGTAGAAATTTTTATGAATGTGAATATTGAAAATGAAAATGTATGTATCATTTTGAAATCAATTGAAATTGCGGGTCGCAATTTTACGGACCCCCGAGTGTTTTATGTTGGGCCAGAACGTAAACGGCCTTGAAGAATGTTTAAATGGATCAGAAACACACACGCAAAAATAACACGCAATTTAAATAAACCCACTGAAACATCAAGTAAACTCGATAAAATCTGAGAAATAAAAGAATTAAATATAAATTAACAAACATAAAAATAAAATAAAATATTAACAAAATGCACCAAGATCCGCACGATACCTACACAAATACAACAAGAAAACACAACAAATTCGACAAAATTAGAAAAATTAATAAAAGTTCATTAAAGTAAAATTTAAACCGAAAAATTGAATTAGCAATAATTCAATAAAAATTCGAAATAAAAAATTATAAAAATAAATCAAAAAATATTAAAATTAAATAATAGAATTTGCTAGAAAATAACAAGGTCGAATTTTGTTTTACTGCATCAAATTTCACACGTCACACAAATAGGTATATATACTGATCCATTTTCACATTTAACTTAACCATTTTTCAAACTGACTGAAACCATTTTCAAACCATTTTCAAACCAATTTTGGACTTTAACCATTTTGATTAAAACCATTTTTAGAAACTATTTTAAATCTATTTGAAATCGTTTGCAGACTATTTTGAAATCTTATTTTCCAATTATTGTGAAGCTATTTTAGAACCTTATTGTCAAGCTATTTGAGCTAATTCAATTGATTTTAGGTGAGGAATATTTTGGTTGGAGCCCTCTTTTCACGGCGACGTGGGGAGAGAGGCATTTATGCTTTTTGTTATGATATTTTATGATATTGTTTGAAATATTTGGAATGGTTATGACGGGTAATTCTGTTATTTTGTCCTAATTAATAAATATTATTAATGTACATGGATTATTTGATATATATTTTTTCATAAACTAAATTGAAATGTCGAAATTTTTCCGGCCCACAGCCGACACATCACGCAAGATAGTAAAATCAACATAGTACAGATGCATGTAAGTGCGTGAAAATCGCCAATGATATGTACCGTGAAGACTCGGCGTTGAGAAACGCAGGGGTCGTAACGTCAATATTATCCCTATAGCTGAAGCGAGAAATAAGGAAGAAGTCTCTGGCTGCTTCCTCGTTTCTCAATTCTGTAAAATCGACCTAAAATTATGTTACATACGGCTTAAAATTATCACACCGAGTAGTCCAGTGGGCACTCAATAAATATAATATGAACACAATATGCGTCTAAGGCCTATTAAAGGGAAAGGGTACTTGGGTTAAACTAACTGAAATCGTTGTTATAACTATTTTGGATTAACATTTTGAAATGAATAAAAATTTATTGGGAATCATTGAATTCGATTAAACTGAAATTATTTGATAAAAATTAAATTGATTGTAAAAGTAAAGTGTTTTATGGCTAAACATTAAAGTAACTATTGGGTAAAGATAACTTAAATGCTCGTAAATGGTTGATTAGGGTAATGACAAATAATTTCATCAGTTAATTCATTATAATTCATTTCAATAAAAGCAATCCGATCTTTGGGTAAGAACGAGTAATGTGTTGTTCTAATCAAATCAACCCGATAAAAATGAAAGCAGTTAAGAATCGAATTCATTGGTTTTAAATAAAGACACGTATCAATTAAAGGTAAAACGATTTTCGAATAACAGTATGAAATCCTTAATTAAATTGTTGACTAAAATTTAATGTCACCCCACATAATCCACCGTTAATTCATTTTGATAAAATTGAAGAAGTAATTGAGTAAATTCAAGTGTTTTGATTAAATTATTGATTAAAAATGAAACGAATAAAAATAAATATATCGTTTATTAAATTGTAACCATTTATTGATAGCCGAAAATAATTAAAGTAGTGCAAATAACTATTAAGAGAAACCCAAATAATCTAGTTTTGGTAAAGTAAAATATTGAATAAGGATAAACACAATAAGTTCCGTAACGAGCTACGATTAGTGGATTAAAGTAAGGTTAGAGATGAATTGAATAGCCGTAAAAATGTAAATTAAAGCAAACTGGATTCACAGATTTAAAACGATTAGCATTAAAATAACTTTGTGGTAATAGTTGAACCAAACAGCCTTAGGGAAGACTATTAGAAATCGGAATAACAGATGTCGATATTAATTACTGATCATATAATCTCTTAATTAGAATTAGAATAATTCACAAATCTATAAAATAGGTTTCTTCAATTATCGTAAATTCAGGATTTATAGCAAACTAATTAGCCGTAAAGTGAATGAATATTTACGTAAATTAAATTAATATAATTGAAAAACACCAAAGTTTAAGACAAGCGAAAATTTGTATTGAACAAAACAAAATTCACCTAGCAAAGTTATTCCAATAAAAGGGTATCGCATTTATTTAGAAATCTCAGTAAGCATAGAAGTTTTCCTAAAAGTTGCTAATAAAGTACATTTAAACTAGTCAACGAATAACTTACCGGAAATTGAGATAATCAGGTGTAGGCGAACATTTGACCAGTAATTCTGAAAATACGACACGAATCATACAATCACCGGATGTAAACAACGTAATTCACCTTTAGTCAACCGCTTAAGTTGTAATGGTAAAATCCGCCGGAAATCATTCGCCCACCAGGATACACCTACACGCGACCAAGTTATCTCGGATCAACGTCCGGCCTAAATCTTAAAATGCGAGCAACTGTAATTAAAGTTAGTAAACAAGCTTTAAATCAATGTCCAAATTCCCTTAAGCAACGTACGAGTATCCGCCTACATGAAAAACTTTTAAGACGCATATATCGAATAAGTTAAACATCAGGTTACCACATCCATGCGATTAATCATATAGTTTCCCTATAAAGGAGTGCACCTTAAGGAACCAGACCCCCAAAGTGACCCAACCTGCATGATAATAGTAACCTGGTAGTGAGTGAATTGGATACCCAACTCGTGAGATTATCGAATGAAAATGTTTTCTCATTATATACGCCAACAGTTGATTTAGATGCGTTTTAGAATATGCCGATCGAAATGACTGACATCCAAATGTCCGACGACCAATGCCGGGAGGAACACAATCAAAACGAGACATATTCGATAGGATTCAACAACGGTGGCCGTACCCACTATCTGGAGGGTACTGGGCCTAAACAGCGACCCATGTGGACTCGCCGGACAACAATACCGGCCGCAGAAACGTACATGAATGCGCGAGAACTCTCACCCAATGGGAACGGGTGCAGGAACAAGTGGACCTACAGGTGGTCAAGGCGAGGATGTATCTCGCCAACGTAGAAGATGATATCCTCGCCGGGCGACTCGCAGAGGCATACCCACCTCGCCCAGTCCGAGATACCGACGCCCATACCCAGTGGTTCCTCCGAGAAAGAGCCGAAGGAAGTCCTTCCGAAGAAATTAGAACTCCAGAGACTCTAACAATTTATATGAACTAGTTGATGTTTGTTATTTAGTGAAATAGAAATGTTCTTTACCCCGTTTTTTTTTCGTTTGCTCATTTGTTTAAGAATATTCGCTTCAATTGATATGTTTGCGTTAATGATAAAATAACTTGTATAAATTATTAACAGTAAATTTAACGAAACTTATCCATTATAGTTATGGCCACTAACCAAATATTACAAGCGGAACTAGATCGCGCGCGGAGCACAAATGCGGATCTCCTCCATCAAATACTCCAACTGACAAGAGAGGTCCAACAGATCAAAGCGACTTGGTCGGACCGAAAGAGTCAAAATGTTGTACCATCGGATATCTGCAGCACAGAAAGGTTGGGCCGAAGAACGACAGCTCAATCAGAGCCTGCGCACCCAGATACGAGGATTAGAAGTGGCCCTAGCTGTTTGTCGGGAGGGGGAAGCGTCACCTACCGCTCATATTCGCCCGACACAGAGGATACAGAAAGACCCTCAACCAGTGGAGCAGTCCTCAACTCAACCAATAAATCGTCGGCCGGGACGCAAAGAACGTGCTCGACGCCGAGCTGCTCAGCAATCAAAACCGTCTCATTAACTGTTGATAACTCACATTTCTGTCGATTTAAATAAAGTAGTTGTGCTTACGGTTACAATACTTCTCAAAAGGTGTTTACACGTAGATATTATTATGAGTACCCGCGTCGCAACTTTAAGTCATCTCTCCACATTCGATCGTGAATTTACTTCCATAGGGACAGAGCTAAGCGAGCACAGGTCTTCTATCGACAGCTCGTGAACCCGAGGGTTGTCCGAGCAACTATAGTACTAGCACATGGTACTCAATTTTTGCGGGCAATCCACCACTTGAACACATTACCAACGTTGCCTAGCAACGGGTGCCAAGTGGCGATCAGTATCATTTTGTATGGCGTTACGAGGGTAACCACCGATTAGTTCAAACAAACAATGAAACCCTGTAACCCACCAATATAGTAAAACAAAATTCGACCTTGTTATTTTCTAGTGTATTCTATTCTTTATTTTTGTTATTTTTTAATTTATTTTAATAATTTTTTATTTGGAATTTTTATTGAATTATTTCTAATTCAAATTTTTTGTTTTAAGTTTCATTTTCATGAACTTTTATTGATTTATAAATTCTCGGTCGAATTTGTTGGGTTTTCATGTTATATTTGTATTTGTATCGTGCGGATCTTGTTGCATTTTGTTGTTATTTTAATTTATTTTTATGTTTATTATTTTATATTTAATTCTCTTTTTTCTTGTATTTGATAGGGTTTAATTGGTGTTTTAATAGGTTTATTTTAAGTTTGCTTGTTATGTTTGCATGTGTGTTACTGATCCATTTAAACATTTTTCAAGGCCGTTTGTGTTCTGGCCCAACATAGTGCTCACTTTTTGCGGATAATCCACCCACTCGAACACATTTCCAACGTTGCCTAGCAACGGGTGCCGAGTGGTAACTAGAAAATATTTATATGGCGTCACCGGGATAACAATAAGATGAGATAAACAAATAGCGAAACCCAGTAACCCACCATAATTATCATTTTATATCTGTTTGTCTTTGGGGGTGGAAATAATAAAATGTATATATATTGAAATTATTATCATATAACATTAAAATAAAATTTATCCAATTACATAAATCATTTACATAATAAAATAAAAAAATAAATAAACACATAAAGGTATTAAATAATCTTTTCATCAAATGTTACCAAAAATTAATAAATTGGCAAAATCAATCACAGATTGTCTAAATAAATGAAGTAATCATCAATTTTCCTTTATTGTCATGAATTTTCATCTATTGTCATAAATTGGGGTTATCGTCAGAATAAGATCATTGAATTCTCATTGACAATGATATTACCAATTATCATCATCCATTGTTGGATCTACTTTTAGATGTTCATCTAAAAGTTGTTATCTCATACTATGTAATATTTTAATTTTTAAAGTGTGCCCGCCTTCTAACACTACTTTAATGAATCAAACCTCAAATAAGTCTCTTTTTGAGCTACATGGAATTTTTAGCCTGATTTATGCTGAAAGATGGTTCCAGAAGAAATTTCAGGTGAACATTGCTGCCGTAATCGGCGATACCAGCACAGTAGCGTTGTTGATTCAGTCCGATATCCTCACTGATGCACTGTGCATCATACACAGTATGTATTCCTGATTTGAGCACGGAATAACCATCTCCAGCTTAATTATACCCCAAACGATCTCAAATCAAAAGCTGACATACTGTGTAGACAGTGCGGACTGCATCATGGCACAGATGCATGTGTTTAACCAATGTGAAGCTTAGAGCCATGCCACTCGAAATAAGCATGCTTAAGTGCTACAAACAGTGGCCGAGTTCCTAAACGGAAAAAAGAAAGACCACCAGCAAGGATCAACATCAAACTAATCCCGGATCTCTTGATAAAATTAAAAAGAAATAAGTTAGTCCATATCTTGGATATCAAGGTGTTTTATGACTCAAGCAAAAACTTTGATAATGCAAAATCTGACAATTATGTGAAATATAAGGATCTTACTATGGAGATCGGATAGCACTATAAGTGTGGTACAACAAGTTTTGCACTTGTTATTTGTACCCTTGGATCCTGGGACATCCAAACCAACTCAATAAAGGAAGAAGATTGGAATTACTTTCTTTCCACTATCCATGGCACAAAATCAGTAGAAATAAAAAAAGGAATAAAAAGCTAATGAAACCCAAATTGCCTATTGATTATAATTTTACAATGCGAAGGGGGAAATGTAACAAAATAATATTTTTTCCTCTTATGGAACTGGCCCTTTGGAATTCTCATGTGTTGTTTACTAAAACTGGGGCTATATGACACATTTAGAGTTTAGAATGAAACTCATAGAAGAATATCCTTCACCGAATTTCTCTTCTAAAGTTTGATGCCCTAGATAAACTCCAGACCCAACGCGATTGACAGAATGTCTCTTTTTAAGGGCAATTCCAGTAAGTGGAAATAAAAGAAAACCTAAAAAAGATGTGTGATCTGCTGTTCTTAGCGAGATAACTCAGGAAAAGGTAACCGAAGGGAAAGTCGTTATTAGTGTCCAAATTGGGAAGTTGGTCCCTGTTTGAAGCCGCGTTTCGAATTATACCACTATATCAACTTATTAATAATTTTTGTGTGATTTTTTATTTTGAAATACTTGTTTTTAAATGATGTAAACTATTTAAATAAAGTAAAAAATCCTGATGCTTTTGGTTACAATTTTATAAAAAAAAACCACCGAGCATGAAGTGGTCAATCAATTCAAAGCAATAACAGCTTCATATAAACAATTATCCTAAGCCAAATACTTTGAAAAGTAAAATATAATCTGCTTTTGCATTTCTTAAAATAATAATATTTTAAGAATTGATTAATTTAATAATATTAAATCGATTCTGGAATTATTTTTAAGTAATTAAAACAGATTAAAAATAGTATATAGGTAATAAGATATATTTAAAAACTCAACAAAATTCATATATTTGAATAGTAAGGAATTTTCAATAATTACATAATTAAAACAAAAATAAAAACTATTCAGTGCCTATCTCTATTTCTATCTCGTTCTCTGTCTTTGTCTCTACGTTCGGTCTTTTTCTCTCGTTTAATACGATCAGGTGATTCTCTGTCATATCCACGATCTCGTTTTTCTGCGGATCTCGATCGATCTCTTCTGTCATGTTTCCTTTCCTTATGTTCACGCTTCGGTGATTTTCTACGAGATTTATCTTTAGATCTAGAACGAGTTCTTGATCGTCGACGTGGCGGTCTTTCTCGGTCTCTATCTCGACTTCGTGATCGACTATATCTCCGATGATTAGAATCTTCTTCAATTCGCTTTTCTGCTCGCTTTTTTATTTTCTTCTAATTCTTCTTCTTCTTCGACTGCTTGCAACATCAATTCTTGTAAATCTTCATCGAGAATCGATATTCTTGGTTCAAGATGATTACCTGATTCAAGAACATGTCGTTTTTGAAGACGGGGTAAAATGATACTACAAACTCTGTCACTGCGCATCAATTCATCGATAAATTCATCCATATGAACTATGACAAACTCTGAAAATTTAATTATATAAATATATATATATATAAAAAGTTATAATTGTTATCAATAAAAATATCAATTAAAATAATATATATATAAAGTATGTAGTTATATTTAAAAATGATATAACTACCCCCATGGAGTTTGTTGCGACCCACACTTTGCACATCACTGATTTAGACCAACGTTACTCCAATGCTGCCCATGTTGATAAAAAAAGTGTGACTCGTGTAATATCATCGTCCTTACTACTCTTCTCAATTAGGCGTAACTTTTTGAGGTATATCAGTACATGTTCTCAAATTGAGTTTGTGTATTAAGGGGCCATCAATAAATCACGTCACGCAATTTTAGCCGCATTTTTACCTTCCCCTTAGTCACACATCTTCACAAAACGTTAGACTCTTCCCCTCAAATATGACATCATAAATCTTTGGTCCACCCCCTAAAAGTCGTAGTTCATATTTGAAAATGAACATGTTTCAAATCTCTTTATTGACATTTTAGTTTTTATTTAGTGTAATGCTGCACATCATAAATCTTTGGTCCACCCCCTAAAAGTCGTAGTTCATATTTGAAAATGAACATGTTTCAAATCTCTTTATTGACATTTTAGTATTTATTTAGTGTAATGCTGCACTAATATCGTATGAGAAAACGTGGATTAAAAAGGAGTCCCTGGAAAGCTGATATTAGTATAAAATTGGTTTGAAAAAATACAAAATTTAAGAAGTGACGTCACAGTTCGTAAACTCCCACTCCTACCTCTCGTCACAAATGTGTGACACCCTCCCCTAGATGCGTGACGTCATTTATGGACGGCCCTAAGTGAAGCCGGAAATTGTAAACATAAGTATTTCCAATTTTTATGTCAGTTTACTAAAATT
Organism: Schmidtea mediterranea; assembly: GCA_022537955.1. Classification (NCBI taxonomy): domain Eukaryota; kingdom Metazoa; phylum Platyhelminthes; order Tricladida; family Dugesiidae; genus Schmidtea; species Schmidtea mediterranea. Next base: position 234,184,935 of record CM039679.1, read on the forward strand.
TTATTTCTCTACTTTATCCATTTATAATTTTTAAAAATATACCCTACTTACCGATGAGCAAGAAAGGCTCGAAAAATTCGTTATTTACAATGACATATTCAAATACAGAGCATCGTAAAATTTCTGATTCTTCAGACTCGTGTAGTGAATTTGCTTTAACCGAAGAAAATCAAAATACCTACTAGCGACCATCAAAAAACATGATTTTTATATATATATATATATATATATGTGTTGTTGCGATATTAAATATTCGTCGATGGATAGATCTCTCGATCCGACTACTCGTGTTCAATAATCAATAAGACAAAGAAATCTTTATTCACAAATATTCACCACAAGATTCAATTATTTGCTTTTTCGTAAACACCCTATAGGTATCACGTAATAAGTCACTACAATCTGATTAACTTCTTTATCTGTTTATTACTTTTAACTCGTTTCTCAAACTCGTTAGATTTTTGTCTTCGACCAACTGGTAACTTATTTTTTTGTCAGCTCCTTTTATAATTTTGGGTTGCCATTAATTTGGATTAGAGCTAGGAAAACAATTTTTACCGGTCGGACAATTTATTGCCCATTTTACTAATTCCGAGAAATCCATTAGGCTGACGTTCAGATCGGAGGCCCTTGATTAATGGGTTCGTCGGCAAATAATTTAATTGATTAATTTGTTTTTGGGCTCCCGACCCTTCAGTATACCTCATATTAATTTAATAGTAATTTATTCGTCTTCAGAATCAAATTTGCCACCGGATACCACTTTCTCCCCCGGAAAAATATTGATTTTTACTTTTTTCAAAATTTTAATTGATTTTGATAATTTTAAACTTTTATTATTTTTATTCATGTTTTATTATAAACCCAACATATATATATATATATATATATATCTTCAGTTTGGATTTATTTCTATGAATGATTGTACGAATGATGCTTCCAATATCATCACACAATATGGCAAATATTCTGGGTTTTAGGGGGTCTGGGTTTGATGAAATTTACCATCTTTAATGCTTCATTGAGAACAGTGTTATGTCGTGACGTTTTGTTTAATGATGCGATGAAACCTTCAAAGCTTAAGACATTTAAATGCAAAACATCAAAATAGAAGCCAAGAGATTTGTTTGAGAGAAAGTGTGCTGGTTTTAAATGGCAACAGAAAAAATATATTTGCTGCAACAAACATTATTAGTGATGTTACACAAACCTCATACAAGGTGGCGCTCCATTGGGCCAGAGTAAAAACCGTATACAGTTTGTGAGAATCTTGTTTTAATGATGGATGAGTTGGCAGCAAAGGAAGTCAGAATGTTCCTACAATTCTATGGATACTATATCTCGAAGAATTCCTGATCTTGCTGGTGATATAGAAGAACTGCTCAAATAAGAAATAAAATTGGCAAAATACTTTGCTTTGCTGCTGAAGAATTCACAAATTTTTTGGTATTTGCGAGCTGTGATGTTATGTTATTATTTATAAACATGAAATTTATTGTAGGCAATACTTTTATTCCCACCACTTTTTGATGTGTTCAGGGCGTCTCAAATTGTTTTTTAGTGAAATATGAAGTTCTTTATTATCCAAAAAACAAATTAAATCGATACTTTATAGTAATTAGTGATAAACTTACTATAAAGATTTAGAAATAAAAAATAATCGATTGACAAAAGAATATAATACTATTAGAAGAAGCCAAGTTCTAGGAAAAGAAGAATGGAAAAGAGATTCATTTGATTTTCTTGTTGGATATTTGACAACCGGGTTTTAATTATTAGAAATTTCTTCTGAAACTAAAGGATATCTATTTTTGGAGGGATGAACGCCTGGGGGTGTTCGAGAAAAGGGACAAAGAGAGAGGTCAAAAATTGCTTAATTTGGGGGGACGTCCTTAATGGATGCTCCCTAATTGTAAAACAACTACATAACAGACACCCAAACTGTCCCACTACGGCTTGTTTATTGGAGACTCTGCTGGGGACTCAGCAATCATTTCCTTAACTAATATACATAATTGTGAATATCAATATCGGTATATGTGCGCTATGAATACCAAGGCGATTTAAAGAAAGAATACTTCGTTTTTGTGTCGCTAACAAAGGAAAACAAACGACTTCATTCTTTAAATCGATCATTTTCAGTTACAGCACGACTGCTACAGTTTCGGTATGTATTGATAAATGATTCATACTTTATAATATAGTCACTTTCAGAGATAAGCGAGGTTTCTTCATTGCGCAGAGTTGCAATACATTGTCCTGGGCCAAAATTCCACTATAAGATTACGGTAGCTATTTGGTGGTCGTCATTAGAGATAATTCCTTAATGTTAAACCGGGATCGGCCTATTTCTATTGGACAAAAATGCTGAAACGACACTGAAATTTGTAACCTACCAAACTCATCGAAGCTTTTTGCAGGGAAACCCTCAGCATCCAAGAATCATCTCATAAAGCTTTCGAAGGACAAAATTTGAATTTTGAAAAATTCTCAACAACCCTCAAGCCAGTAAAAAGAACTCAATAAAGCTTTCTGTTCTAATATTCGGTCGCCATGGTGACAGAAGGATATTATTCTCAGCAAAACTAAACAAGTTAACAATTATGGAAGGTTTATAGAATTTCATTATTAACATCGATCTATCACGCATTGCCCCCTTTTCACTGTAGGACATCCTTAAAAGAAGGTTTAATAATATTGTAAATATACATTTTGAAATAAAAATAATAAAGAAAACAAGCAGAAATTTCTATATTTACGATTTCATTGGACGACCTAAAGCAATTGACACGTTTGGATGATGCACAATGTTTCCAATTATTAAAATAAATGTTTAAAGGTTTTCATTGATAAACTATTGTTTTAAAAAAGGATTCTTTCTACGGAGTGAGCAAATGGATTTCCTATTGAACAACCTATTCCAATCTATCTCTATTGGAAGTGTTTAATTTAATTACTTTTTATGTATCTTTAAAAACAAACTGGAAATCACCCCAAATTAATGGCAGAAATTTATTTAATAACATGTACAAATAATTACAGTAATTTTATCACGACTATTTTCTATTTTATGATGTTTATAGGAAATATAAAAACTATAAATAACATGAAATACCTGCAAATGCTTGTTGTTTTATTAATTTTTATTAATCATAAAATGGAAATAACTTATTAACATATTAGAAAGTTAATTAAATATATTTTCACTCAAACAAATAATAACACCTACTTCCACTTTCTTCTTGTCTCTTTAACTTGGAATAATCATTGTATAAAGTTTCTAAATATTTAAATATTTCCGTTGAGTCGCCAGTCAAACGTAGATACAATGCTCCAAGAGCTCGACAATATCTAATGTTTATTATAAAATCTTAAGTTAAAAATTAAATTCTAACTTGAATTCATTTCGTTTGATAAATTCAATAACAATATCTTTATCTGGTTGAATCTGAAGCATCTTCTGTAATAGACATAGAAATGGAGTTGGTATATTATTTCCCCCATAAACGCCTCCAATATATCTTAATTCACAGGCTTTGTCAACCAAAAGTTCAGCTAGTTAATTAAAATACATTTATTTACTGATAAATTATAAGAATTGCTTACATGTTAATGCGAAACATTCTTCTTTCCAATATCTACACTCATAAATTCTCGTTCTAATAACTTTTTCGATAAGATTCTGTGGATTTTTACCATGAATAGTATGAGCATCACCAACAGTTCTATTTGCCATATTTAGAAAAAATTATGTTATATTATTTAAACACATGAAATCATATGTATAAAATGAAAAGATTTTGACATAGATGATACATTAGAATTACCGTTGAAAATTAATGCAACTATATAAATTATAATTAAAAAATATTAATTTCTTAAATTATCTCTGATAAAAGAAACAAATTTTATAACTATTGCGTCATATCTAAAATTTAATAAATCTTTTATTACGAAGTACTCATGAAAAGTAGCTGATGTACGTAAATTTTTGTAATGTATTTTGTAATTTAGTTAAATGTTCGAGAATATTATTTTTGACATTCTGGTCAAATGTGGTATGGCTAATTGCCAAGAAATTGTTTAATTTAACAAAACATTCTATATTATTTTCAATGATGCGTCCCTTTCGAAGTTTGAGCTTCGATTTTATTGAATTTACTTTGCAATTGACCTTAAAAATTGTTGAATTTGACTTTTTTAGTGAAAGATTAGCTTCATTTAGGTGGGAAAATATATCTGCAAGGTAGCCTCAATTTTGAAGCCAAATCATGTCATTCAATTTTGTAGCAAATTCATGTTCCGATAAGATGATTAAAATTTCATCTGTAATTCGAAGAATCTAGTCAAAACCTTTCCCCTTGACAACCATCTCACTTCTGTATGAAGAATCAATTTTTATGTATGCTTTCAATATCATCGCACAATATGGCAAATATTCTGACTTTTAGGGTTCTGGATTTGATGAAATTTACCATCTTTAATGCTTCATTGAGAACTTCTTGCAGTGCTTTTGTTATGCATTTAGCATCAAAAGCATGACGACGAAGACTACAATAACTGCTTTTGACGCCCGGAGCTGTTTCTTTTATCCCTGCTATTAAACCCTTTATTGGACCTACCGTGACCTTGGCTCCATCAGTGCATATATGATGGCATTAATTCCAATGAATTGAATGATTTTCAAAATAAGTATCAAGCAAATTGTATATTTCTTGACCTGTTGTTTTAGTTAGCAAAGCTTTACAAAAGAGCAAATCATCTGTGAAACAATCAAAACTGATATTTCAGCTACATTTCTTGATTCATCCAGTTACAAAGAAAATTCGTGTTTAGCATTTTTCAAACGATTTAGCAGTTACACTTTGCAGTAATCTGATATATCTTTAATTCTTTCGAAAATCGTCGTATCAGATAATGAGACGGAATCAATTTTGTTTGCATATTTTTCATTGATAATACATGTTATTAAATGTTTTGAACAAGATCTAAATAATTTTTCGGCTATCATATAAGCTTTGACTTGTTAAGCGATACGCATACTAATTAGGATAGATGCTTTCAGTGACTTTTTATCATCATACATATATTTTTCAAAACCATTATTTTTCTGCTTAAGTTCAATGCACTTTCCCTTGAAATAGTTCAGGGGTGGGGAACCTGTATTTTATTACAAATTACAATTGAAATTTTTTTGTGAAAATTTTTGAAATAATTATTATTACTAATATTTTTCAAATATTTTTTCGGTTGCTTTTCTATATGATAAAGACAGCACACCTCGTTTTGTGGGAAAATATTGTTGGGCCAGAACACAGACGGCCTTGTAAATGTTTAAATGAATCGGTAACACACATGCAAATATAACATGCAGATTTAAATTCAAACCTATTAAAACACCAATTAACCCTATCAAAATGCGAGAGAGAGAACAATTAAATATAAAATTATAAAACACAAAAATAAATTAAAAAAATAACAAAGTGTAACAAGATCCGCACGAAATAAACATAAACATAACACGGAAACCCGACAATTTGACCGAAATTTGACAATTTAACAAAAATGCGAAATTTCATGAAAATGAAATAAAAATCAAATAATTGAATTAGAATCAGTTCAATTAAAAATTTAAAAGAAAAATTGTCAAATAAAATTTCAAAATAATAAAAATTAAGAATAGAATATTCTAGAAAATCCCATGGTCAAATTTTGTTTTACTGAATCAAAAAGAACACGCAAGGTTAGGGTCGTACAATAGGTATATATATCGATTCATTTTTACACAATTTTAATCGTTTTTACTCGCTAAAACAGTTTTCAAATCGTTGAAGCAATTTTCAAACCAATGTAAGTGGGAGTGTTGTTTAGAACGCTCTCCACGTTGCATCCTCGTAACCTCGATAGAGCTCTGCTTGGGTGTCGGCGTGGGGAGAGCGGTGTATTATGATATTTATGATGAATGTATCGGGTAACTTATATTTTAATAGATTATTTAAATAGAACCAAAACTTGGTTTTGTATTGTCAAAATTTTTCCGGAAAATTTTTCTAGAAATGGCCATAACTTAAGGATGCAATTAAATTCACAAAATACAAAGTGTTTAACCGAACACCTCGTTGGAGTTTTTTTTTGTTTAAATGATCCATTCGGGATTGACCAGCAACTATAATTACCATTGATATTACTCAAGACACCAGACACCGACCCATCACTTCAACTATAAGTGTCTGACCTGTTCGATGAGGGAATAATCTGACTATGGACACATTACCAGCGTATATGATAAAATTTTCAAATACCACGGAATACGCTTCCCTTCGAAAAATAAAAATTACGATTTTTCGGAATGGTTAGGTCAAGAGAACTCATGCTATATCATGTAATAAAAATCTGAGTGGTTAATGTGAAGTAAGATACTGTTTAAAATCCTCTCCTAATGATATAAATAAAGGGAATAAGATTTGTTAAATAATTTTGATCAATGGTTAATGACTGTAACAATAAAGTAAATACATGAATAAGGAACCATTAAATGATTTCGTAAATAATTTATTTAACCATCTTTTAGTAATAATTTAAACCTAAAGGTAGTTTTTGTTAATAATGACTTATTTATTTATTTGATTAATTTTTGAATAGGATGATGAATGCACAATTAGAAATTTGTTAAACGATTGGGCTAGGGACTTATGTAATCGATTTCTTCAGCAACAACTTAAATTTATAAATGGGTTTTGTTAGTTTTTTTGATGTTCGTTTAGCAATCCATTCAGCAAGTCCCCTAAAATTGACGGAATATATGAGGAAGAGATTATGAAATGCTGTTATCCACGATTTTCTTAGGTGAGTCCCATAATAGTAATCAGAGTATTCAAAGAGTGAAGTACCAGCTAGTTTGCTAATGATTTGTTTAGCAAAACGATTTATGTAACAAGACTCTGTAGCAGTAACTAAATGAAGGAGTGGAAGATTTATCAGTGTTATCGTTAAGGATTAAACTAACAACTCTTTTGGTAGTAGACCAGATCCATAAGGGAACTCTCCTCCATGCTCTACTAATAATCGGCATCACGGATTCTTTGACAAGGGGTAATATACCAGTGTGGGGAATTGGTGATTGAGTTGTTTAATGATTGTCCTTTTACCATAAACTCAATAAAATCGATAGAGAAAATTAAGGCATATTTGATGATGACATGATTCTCTTGACAGTGACGAATTCCTTGAATAGCACGATAGAACGAACTAATACGACAGATTAAATAATTGAACAACAAATAATCGGTTCTGGGTAGAGTCGAACGACCTGTAGAAACTGGAATAGTTACCGAGATATCGCGAAAAATCAGAAACCTCTTTTGGAGACGATTATCGAAATGTCGAAGTCCTAACCATTGTGAACAACGAAATGCCTTAGTGACGTGGCTCCCCGAATCCAGGTTATCGCTGTATTAATAACTAGCACGCGCTAAGACGTCTAAATGTAATAATTAAAACAATACGAAATAATACGATGCGTAATTCTTACGGTTCTCTTTTGACCAATAAAATTTTTAATTTTAATTGTTTTGGTTTGTTTTGCATTCATTTAATAGATTTCGCGTTAACCATAGATAGCTATAATGTACTTCACCCTATGCTGTAAATGAACTTAAATATCCTTATCGAATTCATATATGTATTCATTTTATTTTATTTTCATATTTTTTTTTATTATTTTAACTGAATAATGTCAAAGAGTAGACCTACAACTATATTACCAAGTTACTACAAATGCCCTGAATTTTTATTTACCTAAGGAATGTGAAAGGATAAATCGGTACGATAACGTACACGAAATTATTGAAGTATGATTACCTCATTATGGGTTATGACGAAATGAACGCATAGCCTTCTGGGTATTCGGAAATTCTTGAGTATTTGGGGGAACTGCGAATCCAATGCTATTATAGTCAATTACGAATTAGGGAAAATACCGCAATTTTTATGTGTAGTTATTAGGTTCGACATCCTGAAGACAACCAATTTTTTTTTATTGAATTAACCGATTTAAGACAACATAAAATTTTGATTATATTCAACTTTACTTATGATTAGGAATTTCAATAAGGATTAATCTGTGAGCCAAGCTTGGTTTTACCAGCCTCTCCAAAGAGTAGGCACAATCCTTTCGGATAAGCTGAAACGTGAGTGTTTCTGCTGGTTTTTTGTGTTTCTACTATTTAATGATGTTACTGTGTTCCCCTTGAGGATCATCAGTTGTCGCCATCACAACACTTCGCTTGAATTGACAGCACTCCCGCCAATCCCCTCCTCCAGCCCATGCCAGTTCAGAGCCACTTTTGAACATCATTTAGCGATGCTTCACAGACATACCTTTGATTGGTTATGTCTGCTGATGTGATGATATTGGCTAAATATCATCTCATTGTCTTCTAAATAATAGGCAGTGGCATCTAAGTGCCAGTGGTCTATTGGGAGCTGCGTGGTCTCGTACCCATTAGTTTGCTTTTTTATGGGTAGGAGAGTGTAGGCTAGCGAGCATCCAGTGCTTCTACCCTTACTTTTATCAATTAATAATATTCGTTTCACAAGGTTATTAATGACATCAAGTGTCATTAATAACCCAACCTTATTTTGTATTACTGTTAATATTTTATTAATGTACTTGGAAGTATGCCATACCCCAAGTGACATTTTTTATCTTCCTTCATCTTTAGGGATGCACTAATAAGCATGCTATGCCACTAGGTACATGTGGGTACATTTTACTATTCTAATATATCTACTAGTGAAATATCATCCCTCTTTTTCTATTATTATTATTATTATTATTATTATTATTATTATTATTATTATTATTATTATTATTATTATTATTATTATTATTATTATTATTATTATTATTATTATTATTATTATTATTATTATTATTATTATTATTATTATTATTATTATTATTATTATTATTATTATTATTATTAGTATTGATATTATTATTATTGTTAGTGTTAATATTAAAGAAGGAATGATATTTCAATAAGTAGATTTTTTGGTGCTTCTAAGCACTCAGTGCTTGAGGCATCAATTTTTGTGTGCTTATATTATTTATCCTATTGGTTACATGATCCATGTATATTCTGTAACTGGATATTACTGCAATTGTCATGCAGACTTTAGCTAATTTTTTGATCTCTGTCCTATTTAATCCTATTTTAGCAAGGGTACTATTATTTCCGCAATCCCATGACCCTAGTGTGCCTACCACTAGTGCGCTTACCGTTGTATGACAGTTATTAGCTTTACCTATTTCTAGCGACAAGTCTTTATATTTTTTATAATTTTCCTCTTTAGCGCTTTCGAAATCAACAAGGTGGTCGTAGGGTACCTTAATGTCTAGGATGTGGATTAGCTTATTTCTCTTTGATTTTATAATTAGGTCTGGTCTTAGTCGCGTTTCGATGCCTGGTGGTGGTTTTTCTACGTCTACATGGAACCCTTTAGAGATTAAGTATTCACTAGCTTTTTCCATCACGTTGTTGTGCTTATTTCTCCTAGCATTGCATGTTTGGGTACAGTGGTTGAAAATATGTGCCTGTGTTTCAGGTTCCTTATTGCAAAGTCTACATAATGTATTTGAGCTTTCCTTAACTCTATGGGTATTATAGTTGAGACTTAGCATATTATTACGGGCTTTGATCAAAAAGTAGAACTGCTGGTCATTAAGCACATTATGTTTGATAAGGTATGCTGATTGCCTATTGTTTCCTATAGTCTTAGCTATGTGTCCTTGACAAGTCATTAGGTACCACTGTTCAGCATACCACTCGCTAGTGAGGTCATGAAGTATATTAGAGGTCTCCTTAAGCGAATCTATATCTATAGTGGTCGCAAATTTATTCCCCTTAATTTCTAGCTCAAAGCGCTCTTCTACTAGAATGATTTTAATAATAATATTAAATTTTTCATTTAACCTAGGTATGTTTTTATGGAATTTTGAAAAAATTGTTTTGTGCACATATTTATCCCCTTTAATTTCCGTATTTAACCATTTAAGTGATAGGTCGATATCTGACATTTGGTTGGGTAATATTTATTAATTCTTTAATTATGAAGTCTCTCATTCCCCTATCTGTGGAGTTTAATATTTTAATAAGGTGGGCTATACTTTGTATGAAGTATTCATCAATACTAGGGACTATTCCTAAACCTCCCATTTTAATGTTTGCATAGATAAAGTTATTGTTAATATTTTGATGAATGTCTTGTAGGGTGTCTTTAATTTTACGTTTTATTTTTTGATCAAAGCCCATTTGTTTTTCCCTATGTTGTACTATCTTATTCCTATTACTATCTAGTATCATGTGATTAATGTGGCAGTTTCTATAAACGAATATTAGTCGGGAGTGAATGTATGTCTTATAGGCTTGGATTTTTTGGGTTGGGTGTAGGTCAGAATTGAAAAGTTTTTCTGTGTCTTTAATGGCTAACTCAAGGGTGTCATCTATATTATGCTTGCCCTTTTGGCCAAAGTCTACCCCTAAGTATTTATATATGTTATCTTCTCCTATGATCGGAATATTTTCATTATATTGCGTTTTAGTTGGAAATATCCACACTTGCTTGGTCTAAATTTTAAAGTGGCCATGTCGGTGTATTTAATAATATCTTTAATCATTTCTCTCATCTGGGTTCTGGTTTTGGATATTAATACTATATCATCCGCGTATGCCATTATGCTTATATTGTGTTTATTAATAACTAGTGGGTGGTCAATTAAAATATTTTTGATAATGAAGTCAATAGATAGACTAAAAAGGGTCATGGACATGGGACATCCTTGCTTAACTCCATTGGTCACCCTAATCTGTTTTGTCTTTTTGTTTTCACATTCGTATATTGAAAAACAGTCTGTGTACATTTCCTTAATTAGGTTTATTGTTGTGTTATTCAGTTTCAATCTCGACAAAGTATGCCAGATCAGATTATGGGGGATGCTTCCAAAAGCATCGGCGAGATCTAGCCACACGATGTTTATATCCGACCCATTCCTGATTGCCCATTCCTTTGCCAGAGAGATAACTGTGTTGTGTTCAGCGCATCCATCCGGAGTACCCACTGCTTTCTGGTTCCTACTTAACAAATTGTTCACCCCTATCCAGGACAGTAGCCTGTTGTTTATGATAGAGGCAAAGAATCTGTAAGTTGTGTCAAGGATGGCAAGAGGTCTCCAAGAGGATACTTCATGCGGTGCATGTTCCTTCCCCGGTTTTATGATCAGTTTGGTTCTGAAGGTCTTCCAAGCCGTTGGGCTTCGTCCATTCTTGATGATCTGGTTGAATAGCTCCGTCAGGTATTCGAAGACTGGATCCATTTTTCTCCAGTCAGCATATGTGATTTTGTCATTTCCTGGAGAGGAGCTGGTGTCCAGTTGGCTGAAGTTTTTCTCCATTTCTTCAGCATTGATCTTCGTGTGTGATCGGTATTCCGGGGATAGGATTGGTGTTTCTCTGTGCAGTATGTTGGTCATATGTTTGGGTTCTTTTGAGAAGTTATTAATTAAGTCGTCAAGTGAGGGTGTGGTGCTTATATTGCTTAAGGGGTTAAGTATCCTACCTATAGTGACTTTTTGCCTAAGATCAAAGCCTTGCCGCAGCTTGAATACTAGTTTCTTCTTGTATTTGTTTACTAGGAAATTCGGAGCTGCGTGCTTGGTTTTATATTTCTTAGGATTAGTCGCTTCATGGATTCTATAGAATTCTTTTAGGCTGTCGTCAGGCGTTATGTTATTAGTTTTTGTTTGTATTATTAGATCTTTAATAAATGTACTATACTTAGTAATGTCAGAGACATCTTTTTTATTATTAATTATTTTAATTATAATATTATTTAATTTTTCTTTAATTATTCCTATGTTGGGTAGTGTTATGGGGGTGTTCTTGACTAGACATGAGGCAAAGTGGCATATGTAGAAGCTAGAGTCTTTAATTAACTGGCATTGAGGGTATGGTACTTCAGTGACCTTAATTGTGGTTTTCTCGATGATGTTTTGCAGGGTGGTCAGAACAGATACTATTGATGAGGTCAATGCTTGGTGTTTCAAGGTGCTGTTTTCGCAGGTCGGGTCGATAATTGTTGCTATGCCAGAGGTTTTATTTATATAGAAGAGAATCCATAGGTTTTTTTCAGGGTTCATAGGCCAAAGAAGGTCATTCCAGTTAGGGTATCTATGGAAGGGGAAGGCCGAGAAGAAGGTTTCAAAATTCTTATTAATGTATGCCTTACCTATAAAGCTATCTATGAAGATTGTTGAAGGCAGAGTAGCAAAGGTAAGCATAAAGATCGAGATGTGGTGTTGAGATAGTCAGTCGGTGCCAATGTCAGCATTGGTAGCTGGGATATGAGTCGGTGGGTCGTTTTCAATCTCTATGGTGGTGTTATTATTCTTATGAGAGATAAAATGGGAGTTAGTGTGATGAATGTCTATTGTCATGCCGCAGTAGCATCTTACACTATTTTCATGGTCAAAGGTTTTTTTCTTATGTTTAGAGATAATGTGTTTATTAATTTCATAAAGGTCAGGTATATATCACATTGCGCCTTCTTCCCCAAATAAGCACAGACAAGCGTACCCTCCTCATTCATGTCAAAGGTTAGTATTTTCTTTTTATCGTTATACTGCTCTTTGGTGCCGGGAAATTCTCTGTCTTTACGGACTTCTGTCAGGTGATTTTCTATGTTTTTAAGGCTAATATTGGTTGGTTTTATCTTATTTCGATTGCATATGAGGCATTCAAATGTGTCAGTCGGCTTAATGGATTTTTGGTGATAAGAGTGCATGTGGTTGTGTTGTTTGTCCAACATTAAAGGTCATATTTTTCTGCCAGTTTTGCAGTTACTTACCACGCACTTAAGGTAACCTTCGCTTCCGAGTTTGAAGATGGGGTCTCTATTTCGAAGGAGGAATGGAGATCTGGTGTTGGGCGTTATTAATTGTTCATTAGAAAGAAGTATATTTTTGATAGGTTCGGATGGAGTAGGTTCTACTGTGGTAGTGGATATAATTGGTGTTTGAGATGTCATTGCGTTGTTGGGGTTGGCTACATCGTGTCTGTCTACATTGGGTTCTAAGGCAAAATATAACTCGAAGTGGCCATTAAGGTCAGGTGCTTCGTTGGCGGAAAACATTTCAGGGTATTGCATTACTATTGACTGTGTTAATTTTTCCTTAGGCTGCGAGAAGAGGGATTGAGAGGAGTCTATGGTATGGGATAGGGGAGAGTAGGTTTCTAAAGGTGTGGTCTCTTGGGCGTCCAGGTCAACTATCCTATTCCTATTTTTTGGTGTTTTTTCTATGTGGATGTCTATATCATCGTCTTCTTCAGATAGTGTCTCTATGGAGTTATTAAGAGAAGGTTGGTGGTACTTAATTGGAGAGTTCATGTCTTGGTTTGGGGTTGGAGTGAATAGTACGTCATCTATGTCGTAGCACGGGTTTAATTGGGCGGGCGTTGGAGTGAATTCTAGGTCATTTACATTGAAGCCAGGGTATATTTGGGAGATGTTTTTGGAATTTTTGGGGTGTGGGTCAGTTATTTCGGGAGTGGTTGGTGGATTTGGGTTTTCAGAGTGTGAGGTCGTGAATTTTGTATCATTAGTCATAATTCTTCGTGGGCTACTGTAGTCTAGTTTCCTATTTAGGTCTCGTATTATCTGTTGGGTTTCTATTATAATTTTTTGTTGTTCATCTACCTGCTTTAAAAAGTCTGAGGTTAGGTTATCTGTCGTTTGTTTAGTCTTATGCTCTATTATTCTATTTATTTCTTTAAAGATATGTTTGTCTCTTTTATTAAAGGTTATATAGGGGGCTGTTTCTGCTGTCTTTAGTTCGGTTGTTTGGTCTGGGGCCATTGGGGTATCTGTTCTGTCTGTGCTTATTAAAGTAGGAGGGTTGTGATTTGGTGGACTAAAAACAATGTTAAATTGGTTCGTGATGTCGACTCTTTTATTAATTGTGGTGGGTTTCTGGTTTTTGATATTTTGAAACTATATGGTTGTTACCCAGACAACCCCATACAAATATTTCCTTCGCTTACCACTCGACACCCGTTGCTAAGCAACGTTGGAGCTGTGTTCGAGTGGGTAGATCGTCCGCAAAAAGTGAGCGTTATTGCTAATACTATAATTGACCGAACGATCTCTGGGTCCAACGAGCTGTCGATAGAAGACCTGTGCTCGCATTTGATTCTTAGGTCCCATTATTCTCCTATCTCTTTCAAATGTTAACCTATACTCTCATATCATCTATCTTTATGTCCATTTGCTTAGTCCTTCTTATTATTGTCCATGCTGATGATTATTCTTTGGCCTGTACATCCTTTGTTATGTTAAATACACCCACATTATATCTTTCACCCTTATCCCTATTATAACTACAATGTTTCCCATTATTATTACCAGCATTATTATTGTTGCCATAATATGTATTACCTTTATTAATTGTTGCTACTGTTACCTTTATTATTATTTTTATTACTATAACTACCATTATATTTATTGTTATTACCACTATGATTATTACTATTATTATTATTATTATCATAATTATTATCATCATTACTACAAATACCATGATTATTATTATTATTACCATTATTATTATTATTATTATTATTATTATTATTATTATTATTATTATTATTATTATTATTAATATTATTATTATTATTATTACAATTATTATAATTATTATCAATATTATTAACAAAATTTTGTGTAGGGATTCGTCCTTATTCCTCAGCTTTAAGAAATATTTTTCTTATATAACAATTTAGCCGTAATCCATTTGTATTTCCCTGGTTTTCAGTAAAGTATTTTTGTTGAGTCGAAAAATTTGAGCAGCGTCCCGCCCATATTCTTCGCCTCAACTCAAATTAATTTATTTAATTCTTATTTAAAAACATAATTTTTCATGATTTTGGTCGTTCGGATTAATCTTTTTCCGATGGCTATTCATTTTAAGTGTTGCAACGATTTCGCAATTTTCCCCACTACCCATTCCCTCTCTTTGTCCTTAAAATCTATGTATGTTCATTTCATAATTAATGAGTGCCCACTGGACTACTCGGTGTTAGAGATTTTGAGCCGATTGTTGTTAAAAATTTATGTCAATTTTACAGGAAACGGATGATGAAGGAGCAGCCAAAAGGGTTACTCATTTACCCTCCAATTTCCCTATCTACAGATAATATTGACGTTCCAACTCCTGCGTTCCGCACGCCGGAGCCTTCATGGGCACGAATCATTGGCGATATTCCACGCACTTACATGGTTCGAATAATATGTTTGATTTTATTAACTTGTGATGTGTCTTTGGCTGTGGGCCGGAAAAGGAATAACAAATAATATTTTACCATAGCATTTGGAATAAAAGTTTCGATGCACTAAGGCTGTAGATAGAAAATATTTATTCAGCATATTACATCGGCCACATACATTTGAAACTCATTGTATCCATTCCATAAAATTTACTTCGAAAATCCCATAAATTTAATTCGATAAATCATCCATAAATTCGATTTGAAAAATCATCCATAAATTCAATTGGAAAAACAAAATTATCCATAAATTTGATCTGAAAAATCATCCATAAATTCAATTAAAAAAATCACCCATAAACTCGATTCGAAAATTCATCCATAAATTCAATTGGAAAAACAAAATTATCCATAAATTCAATTTGAAAAACAAAAATCATCCATAAATTCGATCTGAAAAGTCATCCATAAATTCAATTGAAAAATTACCCATCAATTCCCTTCGAAAAAATCAATTAATAATATTGCACCAGTTGAGAGTGATCGTGTTTAGGCAAAACACTTACCCGTGTTAATTGCCTGAATGCACGGCTCTCAACCAATTATACAACCAGTTATACAGTTCTGTAATGAAACTTTTTCTCCGAAAAATAAGACTGAAAATTTGTGAAAACACATCGGTATTTATACCTATAATTTGGCCTTAACCTTGCGTGTTAGTTTTACTGCGATTAAACAAAATTCGACTTTGAAATTATTTATGTTATCTACATTAAATTTTTATTTATTTCTTAATTTAAATTAGTAATTTATTTTTAACATTTTTTAAATAAATTTATTCAACCAAAAAATATTTTATTTTTATTCATTTAATTCATTAATTTTTACTTTTATATAAATGGTCATTTTACGGTCGAATTTTCTTGTTATTATGTTATTTTTTATGTAAATTTCGTGCGGTTCTTGATGCATTTTGTATTTATTTTATTTTACTTTTATGTTTTTGATTTTATATTTATTTATATTCTCTCAGATTTTAAAGTGTTTAGTTGGTGTTGTATATTGTATTTTAAGTTATCTTGGTGCTTGGTTTTCGTGCTGTATTACTGATGCATTTAAACAATTCTCAAGGCTATTTGTGTGCTGGCCCAACATAAAACACTCCGGGGCCCGTAAAATTGCGACCCGCAATTTCTAAAAGATCTAAGCTATGAACTATGCAGAGCTTACATTTTCCATTCAATTGGGTCTACGAGTTACATGGTCGTGACCTTAAAACCCACATGCATAAAAATAATCATACAGTATACATCAATATACGGATTCCAAGATGAAGTGAAAGAGGATATACAGTCCGGTCATGATCACACATAAAGAATATTTAATAGTCTAAGAATCATTAGTTCATTGTTAATCATGAGTTCAATATTCTGTCACTTGGGTATTCGTCTCGCTGATGCCTTGAGTTTCTTGGTTTCTGATTGATTACTTTCTTCAGCAGGTTCTGATATTTTGACGATTCGATATCTGTTGTGCGATTTGACTTTGAGATTTTGTTTAGTTTGGGGAATTGACTTCATTAGATGCCGATTGTTTGGAAGATTGGCAGGCTTAGTGAATCTCAGATAAGAAGAATAGATAGAATGTTTAGTTCAAGACTCCTTTTTTGCTGGTTTATTTAGGGTTTTGAGTTGTAAATTGACATTCTAACTTTCGTTTGTTGATTTTTTCTTTGCATCTTGAACTGGGTGGTGTTCAATTGGATTCTGTGGATAGCTGACCATTTATCATATTATCTTGTCTCGATTGTTTGATGATAATTGATCGGTTCGGGATTATTCATGATTCTTTGAGGTTGGTCTGAGTTTCTTCTTTTCAGTTATCAATTTTGGCTGTTTGTTCTCGATTTTCGGTTCTTTTTGTTATTTTGTAGGGTTTCTAAAGATCATCCATGATTATTTTAATATTGTTTCCTTGATGGGTGTTTCCTTTTTCTATTGACTTTCGATTTGATTTTCTAGAGTTCTGAGGGTTTGAACGATCCGTTTTTCTTGTTTTAATCCATTGACCATTGGGTATAATAGGAATTGATCCGCCCGTAATTGGTATCCTTTGGCTTCTCATATATCGGCATATTTGTTACAGTTAATTTTTGCATCGATTGATTGATTGTGTGGTTTTTCGACATCTTTCTAAGGGATACTAGATTGTATATATGGGTTTATTACTGCCATCTTCTTCCTCATCGCCAATATCATGCTGCTTTCGCATTTCACAAATTTCGAGCTATTTTAATAAGACTCGTTATCATCCCTCTTGATTTTAGGTAGCGGTTTGACTTTCTGTTTCTCTTCCTTTTGATTTCTGTTGCCTTTATTATCATATCTGGTTTCTCGTTTCTGTGATTGGTATTAACTTTATTTTGACATCATTTATCTTCTTTGTTTGTCTTTACTACGATTTGCAAGATCCTTTCAATATTCCATTTTGATTGGCTGCACTTTGTAGTTCAGCCTCATCATCTTTCGTCTTGTCGTTTGTTGGCATTGCCCTTTGCCTTCTCTCTTTACTGATTTGATTTATCTTTCTTGTTGTCGGGTTTTTGATTGTTGGGTTGTTCTTCGATTTTTTCTCTGGTCCGTTCTTTATTTGTATCCGGTGTTGAACTTCAGTCATGTTTGAAATTGCTATTTCCGTAATATTCATTTTGTCTCGTTTGGCTGCATCTAGTTTCACTTGCAATTGGACGTCTTTCTTGCTCTTTTCCTGGCTTTAATTTTGAGTCTCTTCCACTCTTTTGCTACATTTATTTCTTTGTCTTTTTAGTTTTTCCATTTAACTCAATCACCACAAATTTCGTTTCTCAGTTAGCTGTCCTTTGTTGTTATTCGCCAGTTTCTCATTACTTGATTCAGTTTTTTGTTAAATTATTCCCCCTCGTCTTTTTTGTTGACTGACTTGGTATTTCATCTATTTCTTCAATGCTTTCGTTTTGTGTTGATACTTCCTTTACTGTTTTGCTGCTTTATCTTGCTCCGATCGTGACTTTGTTTTCGTTGTTCCTGATTTTCGTCTCTCATCTGATTGTACTGGATTTTACAAGTTTTAAATTGCTCTCCAAGTCTACTCTTGTCTCTGATTTCCTTGATGGCTTCGGTACCTCTTAATCGGTTTATTTCAATTTCTGATCTCGATCTGATTCCTGGTTTGAACTAGTCTATCTCTGCTGGTACATTTAGTTTTCGGATATTGGGCATCGTCGCTATAACTGCGCTTTACTGTTTGACAGACTTGGTTGGCTTTCAATTGATTCGTTTCTCAATTTCAACGTAATATCGCATCACTTGTCTTTCTCATTCTGCTTTATTCTTTGTCACATCGTCTGATTTTTTTACTTTGTTTTCGCTCTTTGACTATAATATTTATATACTACTTTTATATATTATCGGATATTATTATACTCATTCCATATAATATTTATGCACTACTTTTATACATTACTATATAAACATATCTATATTATACATTATATACTCACTCCTGTCTATTTATTACTCTATCGTCTCCAAAGGGTCTACGCGCAAAGTGCGTATCCCTCTATATCTCTCGTCAATTACATGATATATGTCGATTTCACTTGAGCACTTGAGTGGTGAAATTAGTGACGGTGGTTGTTGCGTCCATATCATACTTGGGTATTGGTTCATATTTTGACTTGCTTTGTTCTCTCGATTTTGAATTTTCTGTGAGTCCATCATTTGGTTCAAACAGATTTTGTCTGTGTTTTCTTCATCTTTTGATCTTTTCTGATCGTCTACGTTATTTGGCTTTGATTGTTGTCCTATTTCTTGGTAGGCTACTGAAACTTGCTTTTTTTTAATTTCTATCTCGGTTTTCTCCCTCTTCGTTATCATCTTCCATTTTGTCCTGGTTTTTATTACATCGAGCCTTCTCAATCCTGTTGTCCTCGGCATTTATTTCTTTGATTATATCTTCATACATCTTGATTAGCATTTTTCTTCCATTTCTGATGTCATCAATTTCTTATTTTTTATCCTCGCTGTTGACAACACACTGCTCCGCAGTGTTGATTTCTTTTGTATTGACTATTCTCGACATATTGCTTCTACTTGATATTTAATTTCTGTTCATACGTCTTTATCGAATTTCTTGGATTTCCTCTCTCTGTAATCTCTTTCATTCAATTTGCTGCTGTTCTGGATATTTTCTGGTCCATTGACATCGAACATCATTCATGTTTCTCCTCGAATTACTTCGTTGTCTTTGATTGTTTGCGGATATTCGTTGAATCATACCTCCTAATTGCTCAATCTCTTGTCTTAGGTTGCTTTGTGTACTTTGACTATAATTGTACGGTTTCGTTTGTCTCGATTTTCTCGCTATTGGACAGTTTGCAGCTATATGTCCGTTTAGGTTGCAGTTGTAACAGGTTCTACTCTCGTATCTTGTGGTTGTCCTCATTATCGTCATATCTCTTCAATGTCTGACCTCTTGTGTTGGGTTATTTTGTGGATTCTTCTTGTGGATTCTCCTTCTGTGCGAACTATTCTATCACATCCTTGGCAATTTTTTAGTTGATAACCTCGGTCAGTTCGGCATCATTCTTTTGAACGGATAGTACATACTGGATTGTAACTCGCGTTGTTAATCCTGAAATAATTATTATAATTTATAAATTTACCTCTACTGTCTTGAATCCTCTTAACTGGCATATCGTAAATTCGTGATGGTTTTTCAATATATTGATTTGTTTGCGGGTAAATATCTTTCGTTTGTCTCGTTATTTCCATCACTACTTTTATTGGTTCTGATACTCGATCTTTTAACTCGGTTTGTTCATTTTCTCTTTCGACTCTTTCTTCCATTGTGGTTAATATTTTCTCTTCCAGTACGATTTCCGAATTTCCAGTTTCTTTTTCGTCATTTAAATATTCTTAGTTGCATTTTCTTTCTGAATACATCTCTTGTACATTCCTCTTTAAACTCGAATATATTGGTTCTTGCTTCCTCATTTCTGGTTCATCGCGTGTGATTTCGTACATTGTTGATTCTCTCAAATATATTTCTGTTTCATCCGTGTTTTTACTTGGCAATTCTTGGTTAATTTCCTCTCGAAGTTTTTTCATCTCTTTACTCGTACTTGTTTTGCACTGAGTTGGAATTCCTAGCTCGGGTGATTTCATGTTGTTTCCTTTATCGGTTAGCTTTTCCGTTAATTTATCATATTTTTCGGCTACTGTTTCCAAACTTTCTAATCTTGTTGTAATCATTGGTTCTGCTATCGCTACTGTATTAAGTTTTCTATCTGTTGCCGCTTTTCACTCTCTTTGAATTTCAATAACATGGTCTATTTCTTTATCCTTGTTCTCCGTTTGTTTTGGTATATTTTCAGTTTCTCTACACAATGGTTTCCATGATTCCGGTTTCTCGTAACTCGTTTTCTTGATTCTATCTCTAGTTTATCGGCTCTATTATTCGTCGTTTACTTGATCTCTTTATTCTTTTGGTTTACTCGATCTCTTTATTCCTTGTCAATTATCTAAACATAAATAACACTTCTAGTATATATTATTCTACATAAATTTCCGCATTAATTTATCGTATTACTCTCACTGCTTTTCCTTAATTCTTTTCTCTGCGTCAACTTCTTATCTTTTTAATTTTTGTTTTTTCATTTTAATTTTAATTTAATTTTAAATTATCTATAGCTCGTATCAATTATCTATTTGTTTCGTCTAAATTATCCTTATAGTCGCATCAATTATCTATCCGGTCGTATCAATTAACTATTTTAATCAAATAAATCATCACCATCATATCAATAATCGTCTCGTTTACTATTCTCCTTTATCTCTATCATTGGTCCAAAAACGTTCCTTAATCTCTATGCGCTATAGGCCTTTTTACTTAACTCTTCTCGTCTTTTTCCTTAAACTTTAACCGCTGTTGCTCTATGGGCCTTTTTATTTAAATTCTCTTGTCTTTTTCCGTAAACTTTATTCGCTGTAATAATTTTTCTTTTGCTTCATCTCCCTTCATTTTTAAGTCTATTTTGAATTATCTATATCTCGTAACAATTATCTATCGACCTCGTATCAATTATCTATATAGTCTTATCAATTATCTATGTGGTCGCATTAATTATCTATATTACAATACTAAAATCATTATACTCATACTCTCATTCAATCTGTAAATCATTTTTCCTATGTCTCATTGATTAAAAATCGTTTACTTAATCCTCAGTCGCTGGCGCTCTATACCCTCTATTGTTTCCGTTGGCTCTCCGGCCTTCGTCATCTTATTTCAACTGGTATTCTGTGGCCTTCAATCTCTAATCTCATTTCAACTGGCACTCTATGGCCTCTAATATCTAATCATAATCATATCTCATCTTGCACTCTATGGCCTCTAATATCTAATCATAATCATATCTCATCTGGCACTCTATGGCCTCTAATACCTAATCATAATCATATCTCATCTGGCACTCTATGGCCTTTAATATCTAATCATAATCATATCTCCTCTGGCACTCTATGGCCTCTAATATCTAATCATAATCATATCTCATCTGGCACTCTATGGCCTCTAATATCTAATCATAATCATATCTCAACTTTAATATCTAATCATATCCTATTTAACTATAATCATATATCATCTTTAGTATCTAATCTTGATCACATCTTTACTGTTATAACCATATCTTATTTCAAGATCATCTCTTATCTTTAACATGTAGTCATAATCATATCTAATCATAATCGTATAATATCTGTTATCATCTTTAATCATAATCATATCTCATCTTTAATATCGGAGTTGAGTTTCATCAGTGACTTTTGGGTGGGTTTGAGGCCTCACACTGACTCTCAATCCATGGCGTCTTTTGTCTAGCGCATTTTTCCGGTTACGCTTTACTCACCGCCACTCGGATATTTGATTCTCGGTGTGGGATCCGGGTTGTTGTACCAAACTCCTCGCTGGGAAAACTAAAAAAACATTCCCTCAGTACTCGGTTTGGGATCCGGGTTGTGTACCTCGGAGAATATAAAAGTATGGAAACGCCTAGACGTTCGGTCAAGCTCCAAAAACGGTTTACTTGACTTCCCGAATAGTGAAAAGAAAAGGAAGCGATAAACATGGGCGCGGAAAATTTTCTCAATAAAACTATCTAATATCTGCCCGCTCTCCCGTCAGATTTCCCGGCACAATTTGGCCGCCCTTATCTGACCTTAGTAGGTTCTTTTGAGTATGAACCATTTATCGGTTAGTTCATATCTCACCTACCGTTTGGTCCTCGATACTCGGTGTGGGATCCGGGTTGTGTATCGAGTCCCGCCCAGCAATAAAAATGTTCATTCGATACTCGGTGTGGTATCCGGGTTTTTGTATCGAACGGCTCAGCGCCACCAGTCCCTTGGCTGATAACAACCTGAGCACGACAGTCCGTAGCTGTCCTCTGGTGCCTCACCACCAGCTAGGGAAAAAAGAATATCTTTAGGTACCTTTAACATCTAAATCATGCGCATTTTTCAATTTTTATTTTTATTTTCGGTTTCCCCTTCACTTTCCCAATTCAAAAATTGTAGTAATCGCGTTGGTTTGTTCCCCAGAGAGGTGATCAATCTCTCGCCAGGAACTCTCCAACTTTTGCGACGGATCCTACTACCTTTCTCTCCTCGGGTTGATCAAGGTTCCCCATCAGAATAAGCGTACTATCGTTATGATAGCTCGGTTTTAAATCTTACGTTCCAGTATTATTTCTATATAATATAAATAACATTACAAAATATACTAACAAAATGATGCATCGAAACTTTTACCGTACCTTATGTGTGATTTTTCAGCTTTCACTGTTTAAGTTGTGTTTTACTTGTCCACTCAGAATTTATTTAACGGCTTTCATGAAATGTTCGGCTTTTTCCGTATGTTTTACACCTTTCGGTTGCTATTGTTGTCTCATTTATTATTATTATTAATCTCAACTCATCGTACTCGTTTTTAATCATCATTTTCCTCTGGTTGCTAACTATTATTCTCGTAATTAATTATTATCTCTAATCCTTTATTTTCATTAATAACAAGCATCATCATTTTATTCATCTACGCTCATTTCTTATAATTCATTTCATTTACACCAGAACATTTCCTTTTATCTACGCCTAAGTTTCTCCATCATCTGGATTATCTTTTCGTCAATTTCTCTAACTTAATCGATTATCTGTTCTCGTTTAGTATCTAATTTGGCTTTACTTGGCCTCATGTCTTTTGTAATACGTACAATCAATTGTTCGTTACTTCCGCTAATATTTCTCATCTCATAGGGGTAGGGGTTCGAAATCGTTGCAACCTTTTCCATTACTATTTTGATCTTTAAATTAATTACTTTCAGTTTATCGTTTATTACGTTTAAACTATTTTAACTGACTTGATTATCCCGTCTTATTTCAAAACAATATTAATCCGGCAATTTCTATTTTTCCGATTTTTTTTTTTACGAACTCTTACCGCTGTTCCTATCTAATTATTATTTACATGGTTCTGAAATTTATTTGTAGTCATTCTGTTGACCTTGATTTATATGATAGTCTTTCTGTTGACCATTTTATTATTAATATTATTATTATTATTATTATTATTATTATTATTATTATTATTATTATTATTATTATTATTATTATTATTATTATTATTATTATTATTATTATTATTATTATTATTATTATTATTAATATTATTATTATTATTATTATTATTAATATTATTAGGTTTATAAGAGTTCAGGAGGAGTTCATTTGATGAGGGATTTCTGGGATTCGTATTTGAGATTGGTGGTTGGATGTAATGGAAGTGGAAATGGAGTGGGTATATGTTGGTGCGTGGGATTGTTTAAGTTGATTCTTGGCGGGATAGCTGGAAGTTTTGTTATCTGGTTTGATGTTGATGTTGATGAAGTATTATTTTTAAATGGGTGGTTACTAGTTGGTGGAATTGGCGGTGGGTTGTGTTTGGGGACAATGGGGTTCGTTTCGTATTGTGTTAATTTTGCAGAGATATTCGGGCGTGTGACATTATTTTGTTTTGGAGCAACATATTTTGTCCTTTGTGGTAAAGTCGGTGGTGTGGAAGCACTGTTTTTTTTTTTTTTTTTTTAAATTGGTTTTTATTCATTTGCTGCCTTTCGGACAATTGTGCGAGCGAGGCTCAGCACTTCATACTATTTAGCTTTTTATTCTACAACACAAATCTGCAACGCCGATGTAGTTACCAGCATTGCCGCTTACATTCACACTTCAAATACATGGTTATATTAGTAATCTTCATCAGAGGTGTCACCATAAACATTAGGCCTCTTACTCTCACATTCGTTACATCCACAGTCAGGATCCGCACATTGTCTACTATTTTCAGTTTCATCGTCGACACTATGTGGCACATCATTGGAGATATCATCGGAATCATCATATTCATCATTGGAACTATGAGATTCAACATCAGAACAATTAGACCTATCATCAGAAGAAAGAGATCCATCACAGGCATCGATAGTTATATGGTAAGGTATGCTGATACTCAGTTTAGGTTTTATTTTATCTCCGTAATGATATTTCGTTATTGTGCATGGATTATAGGCATCAGTTAGAATATCAGGTTCAAAATAAGGATAAGGCATATATGTCCAATGTCAAAGGAATAATCGTCATCCGATGGACAATAATATATTTCACTGTTAGTATAAAAGCGGCTGATGGTGTAACTTGTGATAATGGTACCATCCGAGAGAGTTACTTCACTCTTCTTCTTCATATGTTTGTGTAGTTGCTCATTTGTCAACGAATTTCTTTTAATAATTGTTTTTTGTTTAAAAGGTGGGTTATTATTGGTGAGTCGATCGGAGGTCGGTGAGCTACGTCCACTATTTTCGTGCTCCTCATGTGTACGAACAGATTCTGTTTGGTACTTGTGGAGGCTCACCATATGTGGCTAGTAATTCGTATCTATTTGATGGAAGTTTTATGGGGGATGTTATTGGTGTCGTGTGATGGTTACGTGGGTTGGTGTTAAGGGTTCTAAATGTATTGTTGGTATTTCTGATGAAGTTTAAATAGGTAGGGTTAATTCTGTATCGGGTCCATAGGTGGGCGTTTAGTGTCTTGATCTGTTTACGGAATTGGACTGGTGTCAGTGTGATATCTCTGTATGTGGAATTGGGCTGTGGAACATTTGCATAGATGGGATCATTGTTGTTATCGACAGGTGGGTGATCTGGTTTGAATTGGGCGATATTAGCATAAATTGGTTCATCATTATGGTTGGGTTGGTGTTTGTCTGGGTTCGTCTTTTTAATATTTAGTAAGTCATCAATTGAACCCCCCCTCGAAGAAGCGAATCGGCCGGAGGTCGATGAGCTGCGTCCATTATCTATTAACCTTTTTTCGCGCCCTACGCGAAAAATTTTTTTTACTGGAGGGAGTTAGATTTGCCCTCAACTTTGGTAAATAGAGTTTCGTTTCCGACGATATAAAATTTTTGCTCATTATTTGATTTAAACAACAATGGAGGGGATTCAATGCAAAAATCATACTACATTTTATTAGTCCTAGGAGAAATGTACTGAACATTCCCACGCAGTTCACCTCTAGTTTTAGTTTTAATTGAGATAGTCCATAAACACCTTGCAAATCTAGTTACGCGCCCTAAATTGGAGAGTCCGAAAATGAATCGAATTGCAAACACTGTCTTGACTTCTCGTCGGAAATATAGGGATTTCTTCTCTTCAAAGTGCACATAGAATACATAACAATTTTAAATCTAGTTTTTCTTTTAGATAATTCGTGGATTGATGAATCCCGAATCACAGTGCGTTTTCCCGCACACGCAGTAAACCGTTGCCGTCAGGCAATGTGGGATGCCGGCTTCACCATATCCCAAGTCAGAGAAGCCAGAGCTGGTGGTATGCAACAAACAGCCATCAAACTATTTTGTTCCTAATGTCCCAGTTTTATGCCAATTACTCCAAAATTTAATTAATAATAATGAATTTATGTCGGTTACCGTTGCAAGAAATAAACAATACACCAGCTATTTGATAAATGCGCGACTGATACTATTAAATGGATGCATTTTCAATGTGAACACAGATCTATGAGTTTTATAATGTGTACTTGTATACGTGTATCTAAAATATGTATGCACTTATACCTGTTTCGGATTAATAACAACTCCTATAATATATTGAAAAAATCAATTTTGTTACAATATAGAGACATACATACTTACTTGTGTCTGCATGTAGTTTGTTCAAATGAATAAAAACTTAGAATTAGAATTTTTTTAACACACAGGCATAATACATAGTAAAAAATGTATATAAACTTTCAAAATGTAGAAATGTCCAGATAAATACCAACTCTATATATTACTATTTTTAACTTTTTTAGACAAATAATTTTTTAAAATTAGAGCCAAAAATTTTTGAAAAAAATCCCGATAACTCTACTTTGAGTTGTAGAAAAAATTATAAAATAATTTCGTAGGATTTTTCATGAAATTCAATCAATTTAATATTTTTACAACATTTCAGTTATTTCAGAAATATCCATCGAAACTCTAGTTATTTGCAGAGATGAAGAAATAGCAATGTAAGATTTACCTTAAAATTAAAATAAATTAATTTTTATACCTCATTGTTTACCTCAATGTCAATATTTTGTGTCTACTTTGACACTGTTGCATAATAGTGTTGAACCTTGAGACTATTATGCAACAGTTTTCACTAAGTTTTATTACGTTGCAGTAATATAGCTATCTATAAAATAGCATGTAATAATGCATATGTTTGTGATCGAAATAAACTTGTCTTTGATATTCTAGAATGTCTTCAGTTAATTTATCAGGAGCAATTGAACCAGAACCTTCAAAATTGGAGTTTAAAAAAATGGAAAATTTAAGTTTTCCGTTAACTTAAGTTTAAAAATAATATTTTATAGAATTTCAGAAGCAGAAAAAATCCAGTTCGAAAATGGTGAAGATTTTTATAAATTCTGGAAAAATTATAGGAATTTCAAAAGCCTCAATCAATATCAAAAACTTGGATTTCTGTCAAAAGGAAAAATAGATGGCAACCAAAACGAATTTCCCAGGAACTGAGAAATAATTTATTGGAATATAGAAACTTTTTAATAATAAATGAATTTCGTTTTAATAAACTTTAGTTTACAATTAATCTGACTTACATTAAATTGAAAAATAAATCCAATAATTGTCATAAATTGAATAAAATTCCTAAAAAACTAAAGAAAATTAATTAACAATAAATTTAAAATAAATGTTGATAGCAAGTACTCCCTCTGTTCCGAAATAATGTTTACATTTGAAATAAATTTTTCCGATTATCAATGTTTTTGGTCAACTTTAAACTTTATTAATTTATATAGATAGATAATGATCTAGTATGGATGGATTGACAAAAATTTCCATGATTATAGGATTTTTTATTGTTAAATTTTAAATACTCCTAAAATACAAATAAAAAAAATTGATTAGCTGTGTGAGTAATGCCTTTGATGAGCTACACCAAAATAAACTGGAAAATGTATTTTTACCACTCCAGCAGTGCATGGAAGAGACGATGCTTGCAAATGGGGGAAATAATTATAAGTTGCCTCATATTAGCAAAGCAAAGCTCCGCAACAATGGTACTCTACTAGTATCCCTAACTTGTAAACCAGAAGCGATTCTTACGGCTCGCCAAAATATTGATGAACAGACCCTATAAAATTGAATCCTCCCTCCTTGTCACGAATAAAATGTTTTATCTAATAAATATTAACATTTTTTACAATAACTATTATGACTGTTTGTTAATAATGCAATAAAATTTTTTAAATGTAAACATTATTTAGGAACAAAAAATCAGGGTAATATGTAAACATTATTTCGGAACAGAGGGAGTATTATTTAAGAGTTTGAATAATGATCTCGTAATCTTACGAGATCACAGTCCAAACCTTAAAATTTACTTTATAAAAAGGATTTACTTGTTATCCATTTGAAAAATGGCTCATACATTAACTGCATTATAACTGAAGATAGATGTTCATTCAAATTCTGTTATAGAAGTTTTTAATGAACTGGAACAGGTTTATATATGAAAATTTTTTGTTATTTTTTTGATATACAGTTTTTGCCAAACACTTGAGTTATGACTAAGTGGTTTGGTTAGACTATTTGGATTTCACTTCCACTTTTTACCGCATTTATTTTATTATCAAAGATATTGCCGACGAGATTCAATATAACGGTTGCAAGCCTTAACGGCTCTATGGATTCAAAGAAGAAGAATCAGTTGTTCTCACTTATTTTCAATCTCTCGATGAGTTTTTTGTGCAACCTATAAACCCAATTATCAAAAAGAATGTGAGGCTTTTGTATAAAGTAATTGCAGATTTTGTCAAAACTACACGTCCAGGATCTGAAGTCCACAATGAGGAGACAAATCAAGGCCAGTCGAAATAGTATTGCTATTTTAATCAATGCGTAAATGTAATGCGGGTATTTCCTAAACTCTAAATTCAATATTTGTCATGTTAATAGAGATATTAAAATTATTAGAAGCGATTTGTACTATTTACACATCATAGACAAGAGAACTTTTAAGCAACACTAATAATGATGAATTACGCCGGTAGAGGAGTGTCTAAAATTAAGTGATAATCAATGCATACGAAGATAACAGCAAACAAGTTCACATTCAGGTTATATTAATATTTGACCTTTACATAAGATAGTGTTTGAGCAAGATCAGTAGTTTTAATAAGATTTTTTGATCCATAAGCCGTTTGATCTTACTCATGTTTATTAACCGTTTTTTACGAGTTTTAATTAATTTTCCACTGCTCAAGCTATAACTTCTTTAAAATAATAGATGTCGCAAATGATAAATCTAGGAAATAAATAATCACTTGAAAAAGCCTGTTTCGCAAATTCTTGAATATTAATAAAACATCGATATCGTTACTGATTTGTTGTCAAAAAAATATTCTTTTAAATGTCAATGGAAAATGAAAAGAAATCAGAGATGAAAACCAAAGGAAGTTCACTGTAAGTTAAATTTAGTAAATAATTATTATTTTTTAGTCAGCGAATTCAAAATAAACAATATTATTATATTTAATTAATCAATTACATAAATAGTCAACAATAAACATCAATATTGTGTTTTTATTGATTCGCGATCAGATGCCAAGTGAATGGGTCTGATGCACTTTGACACGAATTAATTCCATCAACCCAAATATGTAAAAATGAAATTTGTTTCTAAAATTATTCACTGGCCATTTTGACTTTTGATCCGTGCTGATCAGTTGACCAGATGAGCTTGTGATCTTTATATTTACCAGATCAACAATTCGCCCATCAATACCGATTTTTATAATTTGCATTTGTGGACAATTTGGTCTATTGAATGATTACCAATGTTTATTACTTGAAACCTTTCTCTGGTGGGACCAATTGTTTCTTTAACTCTTTAACGCGCAGTATTTTATTTCATTTTCACTATAATTTCACGGGCTACAGACACTGTTACCTGGAAGAATTTTTCAAGCATGAAAAACAATATTTCTGGTGATTTCTTTAAGAATATAAACATTTCTGAGCACTTTGTTAAAAAATACTTTGGTGGTTGGTTTTATATTTATATTTATAAAAAGTGTTAAATCTGAGAAACAAAAATATTCCAAGACAAAATGAAGAAACTGAAATGATGAGTTAAAACAAACAATGATAAATCTACAATTATCTACAATTCGAAAAAGAACCGAGATAGATAATTCTTTTTCTTTTTGTTAGGGTTATACAAATTACTAGAAATAAAATATAAAATTTCAAAATTATAAAAATCAATTAAAATTAATAAAATAAAGTATAAAAAAAGTAAAACATGATATTTTTCATGGTGGAAAAAGTGATAACCGGTGACAAATTTAAATTTGAAGACGAATAAAGTAATTTGAAATTTATCAGATATATATTGAAGAGTCAGGAACCAAAAACAAATTAATTAAATTGTTTTAT
The DNA here is from genome assembly GCA_022537955.1 of Schmidtea mediterranea. Taxonomy (NCBI): domain Eukaryota; kingdom Metazoa; phylum Platyhelminthes; order Tricladida; family Dugesiidae; genus Schmidtea; species Schmidtea mediterranea. The sequence goes on from CM039679.1 coordinate 234,215,360, forward strand.
GTGAACCTATTATGCAAGGGCCGTCAAGCTGAACGTCAGCATAATGAGTTGCCCCGGATTAGGAAAATGGACAATAAATTTTCCAATCAGTTAGAAATTGCTTTTTTAAATTAATCCAAATTAACACCAGAAAATATGCACATACATGCAGAATATATGAAACACATGCATACACCATAATCTAAATAATATACCATTGGGAAATACACAAAAATTTACTGAAATCTATCTTTTATAACCTAAGAAAAAATCAATAACCTTATAATATAGAAACATACAAACTCATTTTTATGCTATTTTTTGTAAGATCAGTAAGATACAGTACACCATAGAAATTGAAAAAGTAATAGAAAAATAAAATTCTTACATAAACACAACAAATAATAAAAATTATATTTAAACTTTCAAAATGTAGTAAAGTTGCGTTGAGATAGACTCCTATAATAACTTAATTATTGACATTTATAGAGAAAATAAATGGCCAAAACAAATTGTAATTCTGATGATTCTACTCTAACTTTTCTTCTAAATGAGGAGATACCATCATAAGATTTATTTAATAGTTAAAATTAATCTAATATTTCTTAAGCATTTCAGACATTTCTGTCAAAACCTTTTTATTTTGCAAGATTTTGTAAGTTATAATCAATTCATTCAATCAAATTAATTATTTATCAAACAAAATCAACGTTAATAAGACAATATCAAGGAAAAGTGAGTTCAATTCAACGTCTTTCCAATGCAGGTTTTATGTTCTTAAGTTTTATTTAAGAGCTTGAATAAATATCTTATTTTCTTATGAAATCAAAATACAGGTCTTAAAAATCACTTTAAAAATAAAATTACTGAAATCCATGTGACCTTTAGAAAATAGATACTCTCTAAGTTGATTTTCATATTAACTTATAAAATAGAAAATTAATTTTTGTTTGGTGTACACAGATACAAGACTTATAGTGATTTGATGGAGAGGATGCCGTTGGCGAATAGAATAAATGTTATTTTACTTTTCTAGGGTGATTGTCTGATTTGTCAGCGATTCTTACCTAAACTCATTCAAGATTATTTTAGCATCCCACTTACATACATATGACCTCTTTCATGTTGATAATGTACATAATTGTTGAAAATCTATGAACAGGTGAGCTCAATTTCTAGAATTACTCCTCATAATATTTTTGCTTACGTCAATTTCTTTTTATTCACTTGTCTATGTCTATTTATAATAACTTAATTTCAGTTAAGTAGGTAGATAGTAGCCCTCTGTACTGTGGCACAATACTTACACCCCCATACCCCCATATGTAATAGCGTAATTAAATTCTGATTAAGTTATTATGTGATAATTAATAAAAAATTATTTTTCAAAAATATTTTTCTCTTCTACTTTTTGAATTTTTTAATGAATCCTTTATATGTTCTCAATAAAAAGCCTAAAATGGTCACAATTATAGTTCAGGGTATTTTATAGGGCATGTGAGAACAAAGAGATTTGGTCTTACACAGGCGTAAGACAATGTGGAAAGTGATAAAGAAATATTTGAAAAGAATGCCTGGAATATGCAAACACGAATTGAAAAGCTGAGAAGTCAAGAAGACAAAGCAATGTTAGAAAGAGAGGTTGAAGACGTTACAGAAAAAAATAATCATTTGACTTACATGTTGGACAATAATGTAATTCTATTTTATTTATGTTTATTTAATTTGCTTTCGCTCTATCAACTTTATAGTCTGACTCTGTACAAGTTTCTAATATAGCACAAAGATATTGAATATCATGTCAATATGTTAAACTCGTTTATACAAAGTTGAAAGAGATTATTTCAGAACATCTGGTTGCTGACAAATTTAAACAGGCGTTATTTGTCCGGTTGACTAAAGCTTGTTTAACTACAAACCAAAATTGAATCGCGGTCATAATCCCCGATCACAAACTCGGGAATTTGAAATTTGAAATTTCAGATAGAAGCATCAGTCGGTCCAAAATTTACATGGATTTTGTAGCTGATCGCTCTACTAAAACTCTTTTGTCAATTATTATGCGTGTATGTAAGCCATGTACCATTATTTATATTGATACATGTGCTGCAAGTCGCAATATATCTGAAGGTTTAGTTTATCAACATTCAAGGGTTAACCTTATCTTGGACCCATTAAGTGGAAATCCCCCCATTACATATTAGATCAAAATTGGCTCAAGAAAAATCAGACCAATAAGAGGAACATTTTTAACGAAATTTATTTGAAAGCATAATTTACATAAAGACATTTGCCTTATATAGGTGTGTTAATAAGAATTGAATAAAAAAATACTATTTTATGATTTTTTTTATTTTGATTGTCTTGATCTTCATTATACTTTTTTTACAATTTAAAATGCATTATTATCTACAAAATAGATTGTGGCAAATAATTAAAATGATCCAGCCAGGGGTGTAATGAATGGGGGTTGGGCCCAGGCAGTAAAAATTAAATAAATTTGCATCTTGCAAACGAGGCTTTTCAAATGTAAAGCTTATTGTTGGGCCAGAACACAAACGACCTTGAAAAATTGTTTAAATGAATCGGTAATACACACGCAGATACAACATGCAGATTTAAAATCGAACCCTATAAAACATCAACTAACCCTGCTAAAATACGAGAAAGAAAACAATTAAATGTAAAATTATAAAACACAAAAATAAATTAAAATAATAACAAAGTGCAACAAGATCCGCACGAAGTAAACATAAAAATAACACGAAAACCTAACAATTTGACCGAAATTTGACAATTTACCAAAAAATGCGAAATTCCATGAAAATGGAATAAAAACCAAATAATTTGAATTGGAAACAATTCAATTAAAAAATTCAAAAGAAAAATTGTCAAATTAAATTACAAAATAATAAAATTAAGAATAGAATATACTAGAAAATCACAAGGTCAAATTTTGTTTTACTAAATCAAAATTAACACGCAAGGTTAGGGTCGTACAATAGGTATATATACTGATTCATTTTCACATAAGTAAAATCAGTTTTAATCAGTTTTAATATGAACAAATCGTTTTAACCAGTTTGGAAATCTTGAATTGTCAGTAGAAGCCAGATATTTTAATGTGAGTGAGAGTATGTTCGAAAACTCTCTCCACGTCTCGTCCTTGCTACCTCGAATGAGCTCTACTTGGACGTCGGCGTGGGGAGAGGGTATGATGTATGATGCACGAAAAATTATGTTGGTAACGACGACTATGATATATTATGTGAAAAAAATATATATGTTTACTTAAACAAGCAGATCTCTTTTTGTCGAAATTTTTCCGGCCCACAGTCGAAACATCATCGCAAGCCATTAAAATCATACATACAATCGAATTGTGTAAGTGCGTGTATAATTGCCAATAATTCGTGCCCGTGAAGGCTCCGGCGTGAGAACGCAGGAGCTGAAACGTCAATATCATTCCGTATAGGGAAAAAGGGTGAAGGAGAAATAGTCTTTTGGCTGTTTCGTCAGCACTCATTTCCCATAAACTCGACCTAAACATTAATTACAACACACGGCTCAAAATTACCACACCGAGTAGTCCAGTGGACACTCATAAACTATTGATATCAGCTCAAATTTACCTTGGGATCAATTAAGAGAAGGAGAAGGGTAACTTAATGCTATTAAATCGTTGCTGTGATCTCTAAACTAATCAAAATTCTATTGATTACTAATGTATTTCAAGTGGTTTTTGTTATAGTTAAAATCGATCATAAATTAATCTAGCTTCTAAAGATTAATTATAGTTCACTAAAAATGTATACTTATTTCGTGCTAAAAATCGATCATAATTTAATCTAGCTTTTAAAGATCAATGATAACTCACTAAAAATGTATTTTATTTTTGTTTATAAAAGAAAATTCAAAACCCCTAAATCGCAATAAGAACTCGGAGAACCAAAATACTGCTACAGGACGACTTCGTAAAATTAACAAAAACCTATAATTAAGAAAGAAATAATTCGAGAACCATTTAAAATTCTAAAATTCCCACCATAAGGTAAAATCTCTCGTAATTATTCCAAATAATTCATAAAATACTCCAAAAAATAGATTCATACTATAGCCGCTCAACATCAATAAATCAAATCATGCTATATACTAAGTTCCATCATTCACAACACACATTTGAAATAAAAATAACAACAATTTAACAGATGCAAATCACTAATTTATTAGAAAAACCCCGCACGAAAAAAAACGAGCCACCGAACCATTAATTTCAAAATCGTCGTAGGTACGTTTAAGAACCGCCAATAGTTGTTGAGAATTCCCCAGGCGAACTAAAGCTTTTACGTAAAACTCAAAAATTGAGAATCATTGTACCCAGCCAGCAAATAGCATTTTGAACAATTCCTCAGCGCCCATGAACTCATCTGACTGTTAAGTAACACAATTCCCGTGAACATCTATCATAGAAACAATCCCACGTAAGCCCTAATAACGAATAGACATTAAATAGATATAAAAAAGAAAAAATGTAATTTTAACATTTAATAGTACCATTGGTGAATCTGGTCTTTCCAAATTTCACGTTTAAATCATCATTGAATAGCAGCCTCACTCCATTGCTAAAAAGATTTAACCATTATCAGGGAACGCCTACATAAAATTTCCTACTTCACATCTGAGTATCTGAATTAATTAGCAACTGTGAGATCGGAATTCGTCGTAGTTCAGCTGAAATAAAAAATATCATAGTAAATTTAATTTAACTAATTCCAAAAAGAAATTACTGAATGTTCCAATTGATGATTCCCTTTATGAATTGCGAGGGCAAGAGCGATGCCTAGTGAAAATTGACAGCAGTGTTTAGACACACACTGGCCACCAACACCTCGACCTGACCTTTAGTAGACTTTATCAATAGAGAGAATTAAGGCACACCCATTTTCTCTTACTCATTGGGATATTATTATGCACACATAGAAATCACGACTGTGGTGTGCGCAGCAATCGATCCAATCACGGATACTTGTATCCATATGCAAATACACCAAGCGAAGTTCAGATAAATTTCGCCATAATGCAAGTTGAAATATAAATCAACTCATCGGAATTCATTTTTTGTGAAAATTTAATGGATAAAGTTTTAAGAGTTGAATTATGATTTTACAAGGAAATTAAATCATTATTCATGCATATTATTATTAATAATGATTATGAATATTCAGGAATTGATTTATTTTATGATAACTTATTTTTAGGAAATTATTCAAAAAAAGTGAGTTAAATTATTTTTGAAGTTATAAAAATTATTAATTGCATTAAATAATCATATTTTTTATAAATCTTTTGAAAAAAATCTTCGAATATGTACACAAAATAATAATTGGGTTTATGATTATTTTTTAAAACTTATTAATAAAATTTACAATTTATGTTTTTTTCGGATTTCAGGTTTGTTTTTTTTTCGACAGAAATGTTTGAAATATTAAATGAATTTTAGTTTTAAGGGTAAATCTTATGAAGATACATTCTCATTTAGTCGAAATTTCCTAGCAAAAACCTCAAAATTTAAATTAAAAATTTTTTCCGCCATTTTTCTTTTTAAAAATATCTATAAATTAATTTATTATAGGGTTTTTTTCAACTTCTGATGGCTACATGTTAAAAGTTTACATGCATGTTTTATTATGAGTTGTGTTAATGTGCATTATTTTATTTCTATCATTTTTTGTGTTTCTATAGTGTAAGGTTTGTCTCAGTGACTATTTTTCAAGCAACCTCAAGGTGAGTTGGTGTGTTTATATGCTATAAATTTATTGATTTTCTTTTTATATTATTGGTGATTTGTCTCAACGTGGCTTGGTGTATAATGGATACACCCGATTTCTATATTCATTTTGTTTCTAAATTTTTAATGCATCGAAATCCGCAAAAATCTAGTTTGGTAGTTGAAACCCCACGGAAGGTCAAAGGGAAGGCAACGAAAATGATGGAAGGTAATCTTAATTACACATTTCTATAAAATATTTAATTCTTAGCTTCGAGTCATAGCTCTGGAGAATGTACCACCAACTTTGCAGACCCCGATGATGATTCCCTTTTTTTATTCATTAGAAACGCGAAAAAGAAAGTACGTAGAAAGATACAAAATGACATCACACCCATATGATTATTTTTTCGCTTTCCGATTAAGCTAGTAACTGTGTCCTGATCAAAATGAACCAAACCTAATTCATTAAGAAAATTTTGATTCACTTCTGCTAAAAATGATCGTGTAAATGAGGAGTAACTCCATATTACTTCTCAGAATCTAACAGAATAGGCGAGTAGGACACAAGTTAAAGTGTCATGAGGTTTTCATCCGTTTCGTCCATTCAACCTGTTGATAGTGATGATACCTATGACTTATTGGACTCGGCTTAATTTATTGAAATCCGTAATTGAAAGACCTAAGGAAGTTTTTGATCATGATAGTTGAACTGCCATCACTAAATTTACATTTAATTACAAGATTCCAGAAATAATAATGTTCCTAGTAGTTTTAGTCGAGTTTAATTATGAGTAACGATTATTTTTGACCATTGGTAATACTTATCTTAATTAGTAGTGAGGATTATTTTTAACTACTGGTAATATTTATTAATTATGGTTATTTTTAATTACTGGTAATGCTCATATTAATTATTCATGATGCTTATTTTTAGTTATTAACAATGCTTATTTTAATTATTCATAATGATTAATTTTACTTATGAATAGCACTTATTTTAATTATTAGTCATAAATGTTTTAGATTATTAATAATGCTTATTTTTAACTATTCGTAAGGATTAATTTTAGTTGTGAATAGCACTTATTTTAATTATTAGTAATGAATTTTTTTTAGTTGTCGATAATGCTTATTTTAGTGATTAATTTTAGCCGTTGGTAATGTTGATTTTAACTATTGGTAAGGATTATCTTTAACTGTTGGTAGCAATTATTTTTGGTCGTTAGCAGCAATCGTTTAGTTATTGGTAATAATCATTTTGCTGTTGATATTGAATATTTTGGCTATTGATAATGGATATCTTCCTCGGATTAAAATTTACGCTCTAATGATCCACGTGAAATGTTGGATGTAAATTATCTATTTAACTTTCCGATGATTGGAACCTTAGGATTAACAAGGTGTAAGAAATTATGTTTAATTTAATCGTTAGACTCATAAGGTTGATAATAAGTAAACGGGTATATTTTAATCATGTCATTTAGCTATCAAACTTTTCGGATCATTGACGTCTAGATTTCATTATTTGGTACTTCGAACCATATGTTGTTAATACTCGGGCAAAGTTAATTGTGACTGATCTCATGGATTCATAGGATAGTACCCTCCTCAATCGTGACTCTTAAATTTTATGAGAACACCGAGTAGAAATATTCGATACCCATAGCCTATTGGATTCATTGCCGGGATAATGCTTTGCGTTTTCCCTTCTTGCGAGACGCATATTGAACTAATCTAGCCAAATGGACGATTCGTATTTCCATCCATATTCCAGCAACACGAATCCATACAGTCGATATTTGGAGTTAAGTTGACCGCATTAACCAATTCCAGTGAGAAAATGATGAAATTATTTAAACTAACAGTTTGGATAATATTTTTGGTATAATAAATGCTCTCCAAATATTTTTCTTTGATAAATTGGGACACCTAAAAATAGAATCTGAACCGCCAACACTCCGGTTGGAGGACTTTACATACTCACCAACAGCTCTGCTGAACATCCAAAGAGTGTTCTTTAGAAATCATACTACTAGGCTTCCTGCAACGTATAATAAGGAAGGTAACGAAAACTCAAGAGTGAGATTGCACCACCAAGTGGTAGTAAATGCCGGTAAGAGACCGATCAAACCGCCATGACGCTCCTAATAGTGATTAATAACCGAGGGATAAGTTAGGATAGGCACCATGACATTCGATAACCCAACTAATTGACCTAGCCGCGACTATTCATGCAATATTAATACTAAATGGTGGTTGAAATAGACCACTAGACTACAGACTTCGAATTTAAAATGATAATGGAAAATTATTCGTTCAGAGAGTTCCTGGATCGACGCGTCCCGGATCATCGCTAGATTCCCGGCACACTCGGCTGCCAGATGCAGGCAGGCAATGTGGGACGCGGGATTTTCAATATCCCGCGTCCGAGATGCAAGGTCTGGAAATGAGAGGGGTTCGGAAGATATAGAACTCCCTTATGTGGCCATCAAACGCGAACCTGGTCGGAATCCGGCCCGAGAGATCCGAGGCCAGGCGGAGTTCATGTTGGCTCGACTAGAGGAGCACCAGAGGGAGACAGCCCCGCCAAATCGACAAACCCAGACGATACTTGGCCCAGATAAACCAAGATATCGCGGAGGGCAGAATACCCAGCACGGATGGGTATGCCCTAGTTATAATGTTTCATTCGAGCTAAATGACGAGAGACTACATGAACAAATTTTGGACATGGATGTGGTGATACCACCGGGAGTTCTCCCTCGAGAATTGCAAAACGAGGGGAGATACACGGAGGATCGTCGCGACCACTCGTATGCGCGCGAGCGTTCAAGTCGGCGATATAATTCTAGTCGCCCCAAGTATATGGATTGATGATGTGGTATAATAAAGACTTGAGAAATCTTATTTAAAAGTTTCTTTTCTTATTCTCATGATTAACCCTCGATTATAGATCTTAAATATAATCACCTAAGTACTTAGTTAATATAGCAGTAGGATGTAATTTAATAGGTACTTCTCATTGTAGATATGTCCTCATGCAAAGCTTTGCAAGGAAAGCTAGACAAAGCCAGGAACACCAGTAGAGAGATGCAACAGTAGATTGTACAACTAAACAGTGAAATTCAAAAGATCAAAGCGACTTGGATTGAACCGGAAAAGCCAAGGCAATATATCGGAAGATGACCGCGGCGCAATGCGGGTGGGATGAGGAGAGACAACTCACCCGGTCACAGAAAGTACAAATACGCGGACTGGAGGTAGCGTTATCGGCGTGCCAGGAGGGCAACGCGGTAACCTACCCCCTCGTTTTTGCACCCGCCCAAATTGCTTATCGAGAATCCACGTCTACTATGGAACTGACGTCTAAAGCTCCCAAACATAGGCCGGGAAGAGCAGAACGTGCAAAACGCCGAGTTGCAAAGGCACCTGGACAATGATTTAAAAATGATTTTTGTATTAGTTAATAAATATTTTACTCAAATTAAATCTGCTGGATTTTATTTTTGGTAACAACCTCACAGGGGTGTCACAGTCAGTCGTGCGAGAATGAGATAGCAGGGAAGGAAAATATTAAGCACGCAAGAGAGGGACCAGAGAGAAAAATCGCACACATACCTTCTAACGGTAGTGCTCTGGACCCAGTTTGAGGTCGGGCCAGAGCAGTTCCTATGTGGTGCTCACCTTTGGCGACCTCAAAAACCAATGGTTGCATTTCCAACGTTACTTAGTAACGGGTAATCATTGGGGGCAAGCAAATATTTACATCTGGGGTCAAGGTAAAAAACCATAAACCCCACATTATCAATAAATATTTTCGATCAACGATGAGTGAAGCCCGCCTCAAAGGCTAGAATATCCTGTCCACCGAACACAAGAGACCAATAAAATGTAATTTTGACACAGCCTCTTGACTTTGCAGGCAATAAATCTCGAAAAGTTTCATTTTCTAGATCTGTGACTTCTCTATTTTCTTGTTAAATATTTCCTGTTAGTTTCTTGTGTTTTCTTGTCAAATTTTTGTATCTACATTTACATAAACATATCTATTCAATCTATCAATTACGATTTATTGTCTGTAGCTGAAAGTCTATGTTTTTTCCAATTTTCTCGTAAATCATAGGGCAGTATCTAGTCATAGTGGCCAGAGGCAGTACTTAACATTACTACGCTACTAGATCCGGGTATTTTAGTTTGCTAATATAACAGTATTTATATTTTATACTGTGACAAAAACTGCTTATATTAAGAAAGAAAATCTAAAAGCTTACCAAAAGCTCTATTTCAAAGTTAAAGTTCAAAAATTTAAGGGCTCGTTGAGCCCCCAAAACAATTTTGTGAATTACTTTTCGAATTATCCGACCCATACAACCGGTTGAAAGTTGTTCTTTTATGAATCAACAGCTTTAAATTTTAATAAATTTATAAATATTGGTTTTCCAATTAAAATTTCGCAAATCTTATTATTTGGAAATATATATGGGGCTTTTAATACAATTTTGGAACCAAACAAACAAATGTTTATCCGGCGCTGAACACTTCAGTTGACTACTGATGATGCTCCGGCAATGGTAAGACGACACAGAGGCTTTGTGGCCTGCTTAAAACAAGTTGTACTGAATGTATTATCGGTACTTGCAAATGGGTGTTGAACCTCTGTGTAAGTAGTTAAACTCCGAGCACAATTTATACTAATACAGGAGCAACTTATTGAATTATCCACAAACGAGGAGCTGAAACCAACAAGGATACGATAAGGTCTGGTTACAAAAGCAAATCCTAATTTTATTTCCAGCATTATGGGTTATTGTACAGAAGCTTTTAATTCCTTTTCCGTCTTCATATTTGGTAGAACGTGGATTCAGTGCCGTTATGAGCCTCGTCACAAAAAAAGAAACCGATTAGAAATTAGTACTCGTTGAGCCGGACATAAATACTCTCACAACATTCCATCAGGTTTATTCAATTCATTAATTTATTTTGTATTTTTAAACAAAAGTTATAATTTCAATAAATACTTCTACAAAATGTTTTATTTATATTTTATTTTTACTTCCCCATTTACCATTCAAGACAGCAAAATTATATTTTAAATTTTTCTATTATGCTTTTGCTTAGTTTTCCCCCAGGGTCCGTGGGCCAAAAAAGTTTGGTTACCACTGTTCTAAACAATGATTCAAATAATTTCATAGAATTAAAATATTTTTCCAAAACCAGATAAATGGTTTTAATTAAACAATTATTGCCAAATCAGTATTTTTATGACATTTTAGAAGACGTATCGCAATCGTGAATGCAAATCTTTTGTTCTATCTGATTCACACTTCCTAATGACACTCAGAATTTGTTAATACAATTTCATTTTTCTAGTAACGTGTTTCATTATATTTGAAGTAATAACTGTTAAAGCTGAAGGAAGCCAAATATGACCAACACTACAAACAGTTGAAAAAACGAAACATAAACAAAGACAAGTGAATTCTATTCTGGTTAGATAAAAATGTAAATAATTAAGATATTTGCAATGACAACCAAAATTAGCATAATATTTTCACAAATTTTAAATGAAAATTTAATATTCCATTGAACTTTGTTTATTTAATGAAAAATATTAATTTAAATTTGCTTTATATAATAACAAAGTAAAATCATGAATATTAAATTGAATCTCAAACTGCCAATATCAAAATGAGAAAATAATCAATAAAATAACATTTATTAACAATCATATTAATTAACAAATTTACAACTATTAAGTACAAACATTAGCACATGTACAGTAACTTTAATAAAATATTTCAACATTAATTACTTACGTACTTTATGGCCATTTCAATAAAATTCTAAATCAACGAAGAATCTTTAATCAAATTTGATGACAAATAAAGATATACGTTAAATCAATCTTATCTTCATATTAATCGAAAATATAAAAATCCCAAAATAAATTTATTGTCTTTATTACTCATCTACTTTCTGAATTTTATCGGCTAACAAAGACTTTTTTCTTTTTAATTCCTTTATCCACGGCGGAGTTTCAATCTCTTCTCTTTGCTTTTCTAATTCCTCTTTTTTCTTTCTGGCTACTTCCTGAATCCACGGAGCAGAACCATCACCTCCAGTTCTAATATGTTCATCCCATTTTTTTTGAACATCTTGAATGGATTCTTTTGAACGACGTCTTTGAGCAACTTCTTTCATCCAAGGAGGAGGCACTGATTTTTCTTCGTTATTAGAATTTACCTCAGCAGCAAATTCACTAACTGATTTACTAACTAGAGAATCTGACATGTGATACAAGTATCTGATACAAAATTTATAAAATGAGTGAAGTTTAAATTACTTACAATAAATAACTGACTAATAAACAATTCAGCCAATCGAATTACTTATATATGAAAAAAGGTAAATATTCTGTTCTGTGTTTATAAGAAATTATCCCTGTGTGTGATTACCACAGGGATAAATTGCATAATACTTCTAGAAGTTTGGATTCAACTTTAATCCGCAAAATAATACCTAAATAGAAAAGTTTAATTAATATTAATTAAAACTCTTTTAAAAATCTATAATGACAATAATACAATATTTATATTTAAAACTGTCAATATTGAAATTAATCATTATCTAATCATAAACAGGAAACTTGGTGATACGCTTTTGTACACATTACGGTGAGTAAAATTCTCAGTGTCATGCAATCGCGTATGGAAACGAAATTCCCTAATCAATATAGAGTATGTGTGCAATGTGCGCGTGTGTACGATTACAATGATTGGGATTGGATGAGGTTAAGTTTTCATATGAATCATAATTATCGAGACACACACACAGTTCAATAAAATTTCTTCGATCAATAATTCTCTAAAAATATTTTGAGATTGGAATAAGCTTTTTCTGTGACATTAAGTTAAGTTCTTGTCGCTTTGACAATGCTATTTTAGAATATTTCTATGAGTAATTGTTGGTGAGGGATTTTTTAGCAAAAGTTATTGCTTAGTTAAGAAGTTAACGTTATGATTGTTAAACATGATCGGATTAATTTTAGATATTCTTTCAGGGTTATGAATTTGAATGCGAATTATTTTTTGAGTCTGGTTAAATTTAAAATTTCAGGTATGGTTTTGGGATTTCGTAAATAATGAATAAAGGAATGTTTCACTAACACAATCGTTATTCCATGTACCTTAGACATACGTAGCATATAAAATAAGTGACTTTCTGGATGATTAAAAGTCAAATTGAGCACACAAAATTTGATTAGCAGCACAAGGTCTGATTCTACAACATATGGGGTAAGGAAAAGTATCAACAAATTGAATTTGGATATACACCTGATTCAATTCATTAAAAACTCCTATAATAAAATGAAAAAATCAATAAAGTTATAATATAGGGACATACATACTTACCCGTGTCTGCATGTCATTTGTTCAATTGAATAAAAACTTATAATATAGGAAGGAAGGAATTAGAAGAAAATTTTTTTTTAACATAAAAACATAATACATAGTAAATAATGCATGCAAACTTTCAAAATGTAGAAATGTTCAATTCATTAAAAACTCTATATAAAACTATTTTTAGTAACTTTTTAGACAAGTTTTTTTTTAAATTAAAGCCGAAAATTTTTGAAAAAAATACCAAAAACTCTACTTTGAGTTGTAGAGAAAATTAAGAAATAATTTCGTAAGATTTTTTAAGAAAATCAATCAATTTAATATTTTTACAACTTTTCAGATATTTCAAAAATATCCATCGAAACTCTAGGTTTTTGAGTTTTTACCCATTTGCAATTTACCAGGAGCAGTGGAACCAGAACCTTCAAATGAGAAGTTTAAAAAATATGGAAAACATAAGTTTTCCGATAAGTTAAGTTAAAATTTTTTTTTATAATGTATAAAAAATCCAAATCATTAATACCATTGAAAATGAGGAAGATTTTTATAAATTTGGGAAATTAACAGAAATTTCCAAAGCCTCATATAATCAATAATTATCAAAAATTTGAATTTGTCAAAAGGTAAAAAAGATGGCAGCCAAAACAAATTTCCAAGGAACAGAAGAATAGTTTATTCGAATATAGAAACTTTTTAATAATAAATTTTAGTTTTCAATTAATCGGACTTACATTTATTAGAAAATAATTCCATTAATTTGCATAAATTCCTAAAAAACCTAAAAAAACTAATTAAAACTAAATTTATAATAACAAATGATAATGAAAAGTATTATTTAAGAGCTTGAATAATGATCTCATAAATATACGAGATCACAATCCAAGTCCTAAAATATACTTTATTAAAAAAATTACCTGCCAGCCATTTTAAAAATGGCTAATTGATAAACAACCATAATTGTAATTGGTTGTTCATTAAAACTTCTATTATAGACGTTTTTAATGAATTGAATCAGGTGTAATTCAGGCATTTTTTTAGATTTTCATATCCACCACTATCAAAATTATGTTTGCTCTCTTTGTCATTTTCTAACAGCGCTTTTTATCAGGTTATATCAGCCTCTTTAAGGTTTGTTGTAAAAGGATTTTGAATCTAATGCTACACCTTCTTCACCATACAATTTTAATTCGTTAAAGTGAGTGGTGAATCTTTTCACCTCTGGAGTGTCATCACCTTTTATAGATCATAATTCGGAAAACTGATGAAATTAACTCTTCTTTAATTCTAACGAAAATATCAAGTTTGTTGACAAATAATGACGCAATCTTTTGGCATCTGATAAGAGTTTCATTTGCTCCTTGACGCTGAAAATTGATTTCATTAAATATGTGGAAAATATCCGCCGAAAAAGATCTTTCTTTACTGTATTTAATTTTTGATAGAGATCGATCTTAATACCAGTTAAGTAAATTGTATAACGTGTTGGGGTTAACAAAATGCACAAAAGTAAAAAAATGGAAAAGCAATGATATTCGAAATAATAATTAAAAAGGCAAAATCAATTCAAATCTAAAAATAAATATTTATCGGTAAACGAGTATGGGCGGATGCTAAATGACGAGACGAATCCAAATATAATAAAATTAAATCGATTGGGGGTCCCCAGAAGGAAATATTTAGTAAAAATAGAAATTAATTAAAAATTAATTGGCTAATGGGAAACCCAAGCTAATGGGAAGTCTGAGCCAACAGAAAACTTAAATAGTGTGAGAAACTCGGAACGTCAACAAATTTTCTAATTACGGAAAACGAAATTGGTTGACGAAGAAAACCCGGGATAAAAGAGAAACCCGCCACCAAAAATAATTATTGTAAACAAATGGAAACTCCGGGAGCCCAGAAATAACTAACTTAGTTTTGGACAGTGATGCCAAAAATGCCAAAACCAATTTAGTTTACGGGTGACTTGAGTTGCGAGATGAGTATAAAAAGAAAAGGCAGATCAACAAAATTGCCAGTTGATCGAAGAGAATATTTCAGAGAGTGCAATAAAGCAGGTAATAAACTTAAAGATAAATCAACCAGTCAAACAAATTGCGTACCAGACAGGAACATCTTACTTTGGAAGACGTATCCCTACGCATTGAATTTTGTGAAATCGTGCAGAGTAATTGTGTAGAGTATTGTGAATTGAATCGATATTTTTGTGAAAGTTGTGAATAAAGTTGTGATATATCAATTGGAAATAAATCTTATTGTGTTGAATTAATTAAATCGATTAAAGAAGAACACCAAGGAGTCAGACTTAAGCACTAACTTTCTATATAAAAACCCAACAGACGTTATCTTACAAACTGGGGAAGAAAATTTTGATGCATCCACTTTCAACGGAGTTCTAATCAGATACGTCCATAAGAAAAATTTACCATTAGGAACACATCACAGTCTTTGATTCACAGGCGACATTGCAAATGTGTTCTAATTGTCAGTCGTCAGACAAAGATGAACCATATTGCCTTAACCTCTAATACCCTGGTGCACCATCAGTTCACGAAGGTTTCATGATTTTTTCAGTTTTAGGTCTTTTTGAAATTTAAATAATATAATTGAAAACAATATCAGAAATTTGGACAAGTATTCATATTGAAACACTAAAACAAACCATATTTAATGAGATGGACAATTATTTTTAAATTGCAAGCGAAATAATCACATGAACCCTACGGCGTTGGAAATATGCGCCCTTAGATGAGCTGCATTCACTTTTTTATGTGTTTTCACTTATTTTTCCTGAACGAGGCTTTTGATGGATCGTTTGGCCATTAAGGTATACAACCATTTCACCACCTTCTATTGTAGAAATCTGTCCTTCGCAAAATTGATGCTTTCTCGCAGTAAAAATTTGTTCGCTACTTTCCAAGAGCACTTCTCTGAGTTAGACTAACCATGAAAGGATCTCATCCTTGAGCCGCAACTGTTCGACTTCGTCATCTCTTTTTTTTAAATAGTTCTCCTTTAGCTCGGCGTTCTCTTAGTTGTAGCATTACTGAAAAATTCAGCCAGGTCACCCGAGCCACCCACCGAGTGTCAGTTAACCTATAAACTCGAAAGACTGGGTAAAGATAAGAAATTAAAAAAAGTCGATATTTGGTCAGGCTTCTCAACAAAGCAAATCATTCATAGAATCAAAACCTTCCGAAAAGCTCGTAACTCGCTTTTCTGAAGTTTTGATTCTGTGATTTATTTGGTGAACCAACTGCAAACACCTAAGCTTACCGAGCAAGTGTCTGTCAACCTGTAAATTTGAAATACTGGGTAAAGAGAATAAGTTAATGAAAAATGCCGAGTTGCGATTGAGCTGAATTTCTCAGTATTGCCACTACTTCTGTGTATTGTGTGCTGTTTCTATATTTAGTGGATATCTGGGATTGTGAGATTCTGTGATTTTGTCTATTTTATTTATTTAGTTGATTTCTCGATTTGTGGACTTCTGTTGTGTGATCTACTCACCTATTCAGACTATTCGGGGTATTTTGATAGACTTGTAGAATTCTTCAACTCGTTTTTCATGTTTTTTAAATCTTTGATTCTACTAATGTTTTCATTTATTTCCTCGATTATTTTTGTTTAATCTTCGATTTCCTTGGGTGTCAATATTCCATCTTTTCAGAGCCTTTAGTTGATACAAATATAATTTATTTATTCCCAAAGAAAGTTTCTTATAAACTTCTCTGTGTTGGGCTAAAACTAAGGTTTGAAAAATTTTGGTTTATCTGTCACGCCATCCGATAAAATTTATGGCGGATAATTTAAATGGACAAAAAATTATCAATTATCGTCTATTTGGTGTTAAATAAGACAAAAATTAGAAAAAAGTAGAAAAAATACAAAAAAAGGAAAAAAATAAATAAAAACTTTCAAAAGAATTGAAAAACAATAAAAACTAACAAAATCATCCAATTTCATCAAATTAGCTCCAAATTCATCAAAAACGCTTATATTATAGAAAATAACTATGAGAATTAACCTTAGAATGTAAGTCGATGTCAGATCTACATAATTTAATGTTAGTTTTTCAAAATGTTTTGCAAACCTATCAATAGAAATATTGGAAAACTCTCATTAATTGTTTACGTTATTAGTTTTATTTTATTTTATATTTCCACTTCTAAGAAAATTTTAAAAAAATACAATTTATTTGAATTGATTTTATATTTATGTAAAAGTTAAAGTGAATGTCTTAGGAAACTCTCTATTGTAGGGTTAGTGGTTTCTAACCTTGACCCCCTTTACATACAATGCTTTTCTTGCCCACCAATGGTTATCCATTGCTAGGCAACGTTGGAACTTTAACCACTGGTTATGAGACCGTCAAAGGTAAGCTCTAACTGTAGAACTGCTAAGGCCCGGCCTCATAGTGGGTTCAACGCGCTAACGATAGAAGGTCTATACACGATTTACTGCTTAGGTCCCTTCTGTGTGATCTCAACACTTGCAAGAATTCTATTTGCTTATTCCTTCGATTCGACTTATTAATTTTTACAGTAGATTAATTAATTTACAACACTAATAAGAAAATATTTTATTTTTATTATACAGGCTACATTTTACCCTACATATTTTCGATCTAAACTGCTGGTGGATTTTGGCTGTCGGTTTTACTACGTTGCTTGTTGCTTGCGGCGTTTTGTTCGTTTCGCCTTTCTTGGTCGCCGCTGGGAACGTTTAGCAGCTACCGGTTTAGTGGTGCTAAATGCATCCCGGTAGGCTATCTAAGGTGGCGCAAACACCAGTGTATAGGTCACTGCGTTGCCCTCCTGGCAAGCCGACAGTGCCACTTTCAAACTTCTGGTCTGGGTCTTTTGATTTTGAGGTAATTGTTTCTCTTCCGCCCATCCACTTTGAGCGGCGGTCAGTCGCTGATAGATTGCCTTCATTCTGGCGGGTTCTCACCATGTTTCGCGAATCTTCTGTATCTCGCGGCTCATTTGAAGGAGCTGACTGTGGACCTCTGTGTTTTCTTTTCGCAATTTGACTAAGTCTCTACCCAGAGTTCTGAGAGATTCCATGTCTACAAATAAGCTATCGGTTAACAAATTTACGTAATTTTACGATGAAGATTTTCGAATAGTTATTGATAAATTTTTATTTTATGGGTTACTCTGGAACTCATCTGCTCTAGAAATCTGTTCGGACTCTACAAATTGTTATATTAAGTTTACTACGACTTAGTGTTATTATATCAATCATTTGAGACTAAAGCTTAGCATACATAGTCGAATTATGAAACGAAATGATTCTGACAAACATTTATTTTTTACTACACAGTAATTGTTTCTATTATCTTCTAGGATGATTTCAGGGGCTAGAGCCTGCTGAATATCTGGGCCGATGGCGAGCATAGGAATGCTCCTGTAGTTGAGGTGAACTCCTGTCGAAATTTTGCATGTTCCTGGGTAGTAACCGTCTCGGTACTACGACATTCATCGGAGTTTCCATTTCTCCAAGAGCCGGATCATCGAGTTCATAGGATACTCCGTAATTTGGAGCATAACCGTCCGTGCTGGGGATCCTCCCCACAGCCATTGTTACTCGCCAATTGGTTTGTTGTTATGCAACTCCATTCGAGCTAGGGTAAATTCTGCTCTCTGTATCGCTTCACGGGCTGGGTTGCGACCAGGTTCCCGCTTTATTGCCACATTCGAAAATTCTACTTCATCGTGGTCGAAATGTCGACCTTCTCTTGATTCCCATACTGGAGAGATTGAGAATCCAGCATCCCACATGGCTTGTCGGCATCGCGCTGCCGTTCGTGCCGGAAATCGCACGGTAATTCTGGATACGTCAATCCAGGAATCATCTATAATAGCAAAAATAGTAATACGTAATTCTGTTGATGAGTTTATGAGTAGTAAATTTATTATAACTTTCGAGTGAAAAGTGAAGGGACATCTCGTTTGTGTTGAGTGGAAGTATCGTGATGCGTGTAATATTCTTACGTACCAACTAATTAGTGGTGTTTTAATCAAGGTATCCAAGCGATTTAGACTTCAGTCAATGATCATTTAACTCGATTCTTAGGACGTTTTTACCTACGAAGGAACGAATGGCGAATTACTAGACGAATTTTGTTACTAAAATTTCTGTTAGATGGTGTTAATGAACCTTGTCTATTGGATTTCTTTTCTTTTTACTCAATACTTGCACAGTAGAAGGATATTACAGTTCAATTCGGATTCTTTGGCTAATAGCATGGTGCGGTAAAATACGAAAATAGCTTTGGCCCAATACTATAAATGTATGGAGGGCCTCTGGTATTTACATCTATCCTTCGACTCATATACGTTTGAGTCGGTTCTCCGATGTGCGGATTATTTCTTATTTGATTGCATGAAATATATAAACGAGCGATATTCTAAAGAAAACACAAGGCAAAAGTTTTCATTTAATAATTTATTGACCACGCACGAAGCTCATTTGAAGACATAAACTGTATCATGGAATTTGGAAACGAAACATGACAGTGCACTTCATGTTTTTCTTGAATAATTTCTTGAATATGCTCAGTGCTCCTTGATAGCTTTATTCGTCTCTCATTTTAGTATCATCGGCATTTGCTCTTTGGGAACTTTCAGATCTAGTGCTAAGGCATATATTTAAAATCATGGCGGCTTAGGTGCTCCTCTTAGATAGATAATTAAAACTTTTCGATAAATATAATCATAGCTTTACCTCTATCCTTCTTTATCTCTATCAGTTCGTCCCTTCCGATCTCGCTTCGACGGTTGAAGTTGCTACCGTTCTGGCTCCCATTCCTCGGTTTTGAGTCATCTCTATTATGTCCTGTTGATTGTTCATCTTTCTGTATTGAAGTTGAGGAAAATTTGCTGATTTCTCCGGTGATCAGTTATATTTATCAGTTTGTGTAGGTGTGACATTTAATCGATTTTCGTTAATGTGAATTGACATTTTGGAATATTTTTTATCGCGCTAGAAGTATTAAGAAAAATTCTGGAATATTGTGCGCATATTTTCTGCCCTGTCGTTCAATCATCATTGGCGTGTCATGACGTCATTTAATATCTAGTCACTTGATCGGTGGTGTTATTACATTTTCATTTATTTATGCTGGAAATTTTATTCATTTGGTACCTTTTGTTTCCGGTTACAGTTCCATCTGTTGATTTTTTTTCTACTAGTAAGTATATTCTTAGTACTCTCCTCATTTACTTATATCCACTAGGTCCTAACATTCATTGGATGTCGTGACTCCTTCCAATCCAATCCACAATCGAATTGCTAGGAAGCCAATATACTCGATCTTCTCGTAGAATAACTGTTGTTACTCCTAGGAGGTACGCAGAAGGTTTACGTCCTCCTGCAGATTTATAGAAGAAAAGAAACCTATCAATTGAATTAAATGCATTGTACTTAGTCGACCAGTATTCTATTGATGAAGTAGTATGTAAAATTTTTCTTCTTTCTATTATTAACTCAATCATTAGTAAAAATACAACGATCTGTATTTATGCATAATTCTCAGATTTACTCTAAAAATTAATTATAAGGATTTTTATTTATTACCATGTTTTATAATGAGCGGCTGATTTTACGAAGTCTCCTCCATTCTTGTTCTGTCGACGTTGTAATGTACCATTTTAATTTGCCTTATTTTTATTGCTAGTATCACTGTTCGGGTTTGTATCATTACCTTTATTTTTGCCTTCTACTTTAGATTAATTGCACTTTTGAACGCCATTCGGTTAGGCTCTCCTGCTAATATTTTATAGATTACTCTTATGTTATTTTAATAATTCCATTCATTTAACTTATCTCTCTGTTCAGACTCGCATCTTAGTATTATGCATGCGGAACATTTTGGGTTATTTAATTAATTATAAACCTTCACGCCATTTATTGGGTTTTATTTAAACACTACATTTACCTAATTTTTACTTATCCATTTAGACCGTTATTTGGATGTTTAAGTTATTCATTTTACGTTAACTTTATCGTCATTAAATGTTCATACCTTATTTAAGGCTTTTAACTCAGATTATTATTTTAGATTATTCATTTTTTGATGATTGAATCTCAACGTTGCAACGATTCTCCGCCCTTTTCCCACACTCACCTCCTTTATTTAGTCCTCGGTTTAGATATGTCGATATTAGGATTTTATGAGTGCCCACTAGACTACTCGGTGTGAATGATTTTGAGCCGATAAGTAAGATTATTTTAGGTAGAATTTTTGGCAGATGGATGACGAAGGGACAGCCAAAAGACTGCTCCTCTATCTTCCATCTACCCCTATAAGTTGTGTGAATTGACTTTTGGGTTCGGGCGTTACGCACGTCAGAACCTTCACGGGCACGAGATATTGGCAGAAGAACCTGCACTTACACATCTCGGTAGTTATGTAAAGTTTACTATCTTGCATGGTGTTTCGGCTGTGGGCCGGAAAAATTTCGACAGAGTATGATATATCTAGTAAACTATATATTTCGTTAATCATCGTTTGAACATGGCATTCTGCTTCCAACATTCATAACAAATCATCTTTCCATATGTACGCTCAAGTAGAGCTTACTTAAGATTGCTTGAAATCGTAGTATGGAAAATTTGTCGTTGATAGTTGATCCTGCGAGAAAATTTGACTTTGCTCACAAATTATTAGCGTTAAAATTCTGTGAAAATGAGTTGGTATATATACCTGTTCTGTGACCCTAACCTTGAGTGTTCTTTTTGATGCATTTAAACAAAATTTGACCTTGATTTTATTTGTAATATCTATCTCTAATTTTATTATTTTCTTACATTAAATAGACAATTTATTTTATTTATATTTTAATTGAATATTTCCGACTAGAAATATTTTATTTTCAACCAGCTTCCCCATTAAAATGATGACTTTATAAATTGCTCTATTTTCGGACAAAATTTCTTGTTATATTGTTATGTTTGTGTTAACGTTGTGCTGATCTTGGTGCATTTTGTTATTATTTTAATTTACTTTTATGTTTTTTGATTTTATGTTTAATTGCGTTTTTTCACATTTAAGGTCATTTATTTGATGTTTATGGGTCTGATTTTAAATTTGCATGTTATATTTGCGAATTTGTCCAATTCAAAATCTTGTCCTGGTCCAACACAATTTAGGTTGTCACTCTTAATTATAGATCTATGAATGTAGAATTTGTAAATAGGTTATATATACCAAAATGTTCATTTTCAAAATATATGTTCTAATTATTTTAGTTGAATGTTTCAAGTTTTCATCAGTTATTAACCAAAATGGATAAATCTAATAATTTACAAAGTCAGCATAGTTTCCTCGCATCGACCAAGTCCCAGGGTAGCTTCGCTTTCATGGTACTTGACATATGCAAGATGCCTCATGACCAACTCTCTATCATTTAATTGATCAGTTAAGTCAAAGTGAAACGATATTAAAATCAATTATTATCACTAATAATCTTTTTATCATTGCATTTATTATTTTTATCATTATTAAATGTTATCATTGTTTTGCCATTTTTTGAATATTAAAAAAAACATGAATTTCAC
The DNA here is from genome assembly GCA_022537955.1 of Schmidtea mediterranea. Taxonomy (NCBI): domain Eukaryota; kingdom Metazoa; phylum Platyhelminthes; order Tricladida; family Dugesiidae; genus Schmidtea; species Schmidtea mediterranea. The sequence continues at coordinate 234,238,076 of CM039679.1, forward strand.
CAAACTAGTCTCGAGCTAGTAATTTGTTGAAGATGCACCTGTAGCGAATGGTAGTTCACCGGGTCAGATCTCTACCCCAATAACTTTAACACTAGATCCCTCGGTGGAGCGCGACTGGTCATGAGGAGGGTATAACTATAACACAAGGAAAAGAAAAATATAAAAAGATTAGTGAATAAGAAGGATTATCTGAAATAATAATGGAATAACATCAAGATAAGAAGTTTGAAAAATATCGAAGAAATTAATAAATCGAAAGAAAGTTAAAAACGACTAGCTAAAACTGAGAAGAGATCTAAATCGAAGTAAAGTAAGAAAATCTAATTGACTAATATCAATGATGGTTAATTTCGGATTAAGTATAATTAAATGATTTTTAAACAATTTGAATATTGTAAAGTAAATTTCAAGTAACTATAATAATTTTTACTATTTTATAACTTAATGAATTCTAGAACGTGTAACAAATTTTATCAGTTAGAATTAAAATCCGGCCTGTAATTGATTAATGATTATGAAATTTTGTTAATTTTGATGGAACTCCCCTATTCACCAATACCAATGTTTGTCACTTCCTAACAACGGAAAGAAAAGAAATGCATCTATTATTTTCTTTATTTTAGGCATATCCAAGTTAACTGATTCCCAAGGAAATATTACACACACACACACACATATATATATATATATATTTTCATATCCTTAAATTATGATTAGTTAAAATATTCAAGAATATATTACATTTTTATTGTAATGATCCATGCTTTTTATATTCATAATTTTCATTTATATGCCACACAGAAAAATTCAGAACTCCATGAAACCGTCATTGGACCTCCAAACGTGCTACTAAAAGAAATGTGAAATCACTCAATAAAAATTTAAGAAATAGAATTTCATTATTATAAATTGAAATAAGAGTGTTTTATGACTTTGATTTTTATGATTTTATTTAACTTGCATTTATTACAAGAAGTTTAGTTAAACTCACAAATATCATTTAAATTTGAATTTATATTTGATTAGAACCCATAAATTTTATTTAAATTTAAAATTGAATTTATATTTCTTGTTTGTTTCTTATTCTTTATCAAAGTTTCTTTGAGGGCTGCTGCCTCTTTAATAGTCTCGTTTTTAACTTTTCTTTCTTAGCATCTTCGTGAGCAGTCTGACACTGAACCCATGTAACACACTTATTCCTCAATACCATGTCTGCATTTTGGTTATTAAAACTCTTTCTATATTCGACAACCATGTCCAGGCTGCTCAGATAATTGATCCACGTTTTGAACTGTGATGAAATTGGTTTGTTGTTGTCATCATAAATGTAATGGTTTTGTAATCCGTTTTAAACGTAAGTTTTCTTCCATACAGGAAGTAATTGAAATGCATGCAAAGTAATATACTGCTAGTAGCTCCTTCCTTATAATACAATTCCGTTTCCCGTGGCTCGTAATTAATATATAGTGAGCCTTATATTTAGTCTCGTTAAATAATAATAATAATAATATTAATGATAAAAATAAAAATCATTCGATTATAAAATTTATTTCAAATCAAAGACATCGGTATAATATGCTTTACTCATTTCAGCAATTAGGATATGTACTGTTTGATCTCTTTTGAAATCATGACAACATTGGCATCCGTTGAAACATGAAACTCGCATTGAATCTTTACAAACAATACGATTTTCGTAATGCATTTCTATAAGTTGCTCTATATTGATACCGGTAAAGATATATATTTTTGAAACGAGTAACTCTGGTGCAGAATAATCTAGAGTATTTTTAATTCGTGGCAATAGTTCTTGAATCTTTATTAAAATACTTCAAATAAGTAAACTAAATATGATTATTAGGAAACTTTTAAATAAAAAAATATATTCTTACTTTTCGAGATATTTAAAATTACTAAAATTAAAACTAATACAAATAAACTTAATTGATTAACATTTTAACTTCTGATATACTATTTTCAACATATTCATTATAATCTAAAGTTTTTATCCCATGTATTACAACCTTCCCACTTGAAAAGATATTTACACAAACTGGATCATATTGTTGGGCTCAGAGCCACAATTCAAACAAAAAATAAAAATTAAAGATAGAGAATGAGAGTGAAAATAGTGGAACGAATCACTGTACATAAGCACGCACCGCACAAAGATACCAAAAATTAATGAAAAACATATTAATTAAAACAAAATAAAAATATAACAAAATTAAATAAAAACAAATAATTAATAAAAATCATGAAAAAGCAAGACAGCTGCAGAAAGAAACATATTAAAAATAAAATAAACTGCCAAAATCTTGCAAAATAAGGTTTAGAAAAAACATAGGCAGAAGTGGCGACCAGAAAACAAATAAAAAGGGCTAAAAATAATATTATCAGAAAACAATAATAAAAGTAAAATTCAAAGATAAACTATATTATATATTGAAAAATAAAGAAAATTATATAAAAAATAATAAAAATAATTTTAAAGTAATAAAATAATTAAAAAGCCCTAAAAATGGCGGAAAATCGCCTATTGGTCGCAAACATGCATAAAAATAGTATAAATACAGTGATGAATTTCATTATTTTTAACTTTTATGCCATTCAAACTTTACGATTTTTCGAGATAGAGAAAATTCTTCAAACGTAAGGAATTTAATTTTGTATAAGTTTTGTCTTAATTTTCATATGTTTCCTTTATAATGTAAATCCGTACTCAATAAATGTTTCATTCACTTCTATGCTAATTAAACTATATTTATATTTATCGTCCGACCCTTTAAATTCCTATATGTATCGTAGGGTAATAGATGGTCCATGGGACGGATCTCGGGCCGGCTAGTGGGTGAAAACCCTTAGTTGAGCTCGTGGGTCATGCCTCGTGGACCCCTCGGCAGTCCGCAGTCGGGTCTGGCGATTATGCACAGGACCGCTACGCAGGGCGCCGTTGTATACTCGGGGCGGCTGCTGAAAAGTGGCCGGAACGAGTCGAATTAAAATCAGGGAAGATGCGGCAGCAGAGTTAAGGGGGATTTAAGAAGGATCTTAAATCGATCATGCAGAAATTTTTTTTATCTTTCGGACTAATTATTAAGAAAATGGGTACTAGGGTTAAGCACCAGGACAGTCGAATATAATAAGTGTCATATGAATGAAATTCAAGTGAAAGAAAAGTATATAAATTAACTTAACCGTACGATATGTCGTGGAAAGCAAAAATACAGAAAGCATAGCCTATGGGAGTGACAGCACGTGAGAATGCCGAATTTTCGACCAACAGATTTAAGATATATGTCCCAAAATCGAAAAGTGGTTAAAAGGTAAAAAATCCAAACATTATAATATCACAATATATTGAAATTAAATCAATAACCAAAATACTACACAAAAATGATAGCGGTCACGCTTAAGTGCGCCATAGGTACTTAAATTATCGATTCTTGAATACCAACTGCACAAACTGATCTGGATAAGTGATGGAAATGCCCTGACTCGTCTAGACGAGCAAAAACCATCTAACCTTAACTGGGGTTCAAATCTCGATACTAACCAGGGTTCGATTTTCATTTAAATTAAATAAAAATCACAAATCACGTGCAATACACCTAAACATGACGGTGGAAGACCAGCGTGGTCGTTAACATTAAGTAACATTTCTCCAATCATTATTAACCTAAAGGGATAGTGAACGATCGATTAATCTTAATATTCATACAAATTATCTATCTGAGGATCCATAGGAACATACGTGAATGACCAATTGCAATAATAAAATAAATAATAATAACGATAGTTTAATCTAGTAATAATTAATGGTTAAAAATTTATAATAAAATAAATAATAATAATAATAGTTTAATCTAGTAATAATTAATGGTTAAAAATTTATAATAAAATAAATAATAATAATAATAGTTTAATCTAGTAATAATTAATGGTTAAAATTTATAATAAAATAAATAATAATGATAGTTTAATCTAGTAATAATTTATGGTTAAAATTTATAATAAAATAAATAATAATAATGATAGTTTAATCTAATAATAAACTATGGTTCACTTTATACCAGAACGAATAATAATAATAATAGTTCAATCTAATGATAATTAATGGTTAAATTTATAATAAAATGGATAAAATTAATAATAAGTTCATCTAATAATAATTAATGGTTACTTTATGATAAGCCTAAATGAGAATACGAGTGGCCGAGGTAGTAATAAGTATTTTTACATTGCAAGATGAATTGGTATAATATTCAAAAATGAATACGATGCTACAGGACTGGTTGACCTCAATCGCCAAAAGAAAAATAAATGCAAAGTCGTCATAGACGCTCCGTCCCGAAGGACACTGTGTTAATAACCATAATAGGAGTAAACCCAATATAACTTTCCATGGACGATAAATAAAATAAAGTTAAACAAGATAACTAAGTCCCCGAGTTGATGAATACCGTACCCTACCACTACTATGGCTAATCACTGTCAACCACTATTTAGGGGTTAAACTGTATCCGTCATTATCCAAGTAAGAGGTCGACTTATTTTTTAGACATATCCGGTAATATAATCATACAGGGGTAAATAACGAAAATAGGAGTTAATCTAGAAAATCACCATCCGAACCCCTCCCTAATGTCCCCGTATTTTGTTACCACCTCACTTCTCAGAGGACCTCGTTTTATTTTTCTTGTTTTTACCTTCAGGATGGATAACGATAATAAACCCGGATTGAACGGTCTACCGAAAATACCCCGACTCCCACCTTCGATCGTGGCCGTCCGCCGCCAATATGAAGATCTTAAACGGGAGTATAATACACTTCACGCCAAATACGACCGGATAAAAGGTACTTGGGCCCCGCCCGATGTCGTCAAAACGCTGAGACAGAAGATAGAACGGCTCACTCGGGCACGAGATGAGCTGATCACGGAATCTCGCACGCAGCGATTGCTTATCAAAGAGCAGTCGACCGCTCTACGACGTGCTTTTACGGACATGGAGCTTCAGGCTCACGTCCCAGGAAGTGTTAGGGCCAGTCAACTAGATATAATACCAGCCCATCATCTTCCCGCTACCAATGTCTCTTCTTCTCTTCCAGCCTCTATAAACCCGATTCCCGAAGCCCCCGTTCTATCTGTCGAGCCAGTCGCCCCTCAACCGCCGGCCGAGGTTATAGAAAACTCTGTTGGGAGCCGAACACGGCAGCGGCCAAATCGAAACCGGCGACGTCGCGCTCGACGCCGTCGGGAAGAAGAATCGCTTAGAGAAGCGGGACCCGCAGAGACCCCCTGTCAGGTCAGTGGTCCACCTCCGCCCTATCAAGAGTTTGAGTTCCCGGAGCTTGACCCCGACATCCTTTATGCTCCCAATATAATCTTCCGATCGCCTGCCCCGTCCATTCACATAAACCTGATAGACGAGGATCCGGAGTTTCTTCCGGTCACCCAAATCCTCGATGGGTTAGGACTCGGAACCGAAGACATCGCCGTTCTCACGGGCGAAGTATCTAGCGCTATCCCGGCGCAAGAGATAGCAGGTCCCTCCACTCGGGGAGAGGAAAATCAACCAGCGAGTCCTCCGCCGTATAGACTAATGAAGAGAAAGTATTTCCCGACGGACATCGACGAGGAGGACTAGTGGGAATTCTAAACTGGTTTTAGTAGAATTAAAACGCTTGTATACATTTTCCATCCCTGATAATTTGTCATGAATAATTACGAATAATATTTTTGTAGTTTTGTTAATTTGATTTGTCGATAATACGATGTCTTCCCTTGTTTCGTTTTCATGTTGAGGCTAAACTAAGTACTTGACTCGTGAGAGGTGTGGTGCGAATAAAAAGGATAAACTGTGGTGAACTGGTACCGAGGCTTGATGATCACTCAAAATTTTCTCTCCGGGATTGAGATGTAAGGTCAGTCGACGCATGAGAGCGTAAGCCCTTCTAACGGCAGCGAACAACTCGGGAAAGACGAAGATCTTTCGAGGAGTAGTGCTAGCAATGGCGCTCACCTGCTCGAAGGGCATTCGGCCATTGTGTACAGTACCAACGTGGTTTCGGCCGCGGGTACATAATGGTTACTAAAATCGTGCGGCGCATCAGGTGATTCTCCCTAGTCATTAATAGTGAAGGTCACATCAGTACGACGAGTAATTTTTGAAATTTAATAACTCCTGTGCGTCCAACAATATCTTTGAATTCTTAGTGACGTAAATATTTCTGGTTCATATATAAATTTAACATTACGTGATAATTCATATAAATTTATAAATTTTCCGATATAAAATGTTACTGTAATGGATTAAATTTGTAAATCATGTATCTTATACTTTAAATCACCTAATTTAAGAGGTTGCTTACAACCCATGATGCGACATTTACCCGATTTGATAAATATAATTGGGTATTTTCCACTTCTGTCCACAAATTGTTGAGATTTTCCAAATGGAAATTTCATGTTTGTTACAAAAAATTTATAATTATAATTTATATTTCTCAACATTATTGAATGTAATAAAATTTAAATAATATATATTTGTGTATAACAATTAATTAAAACAAATTTAAACAATCATATTATTAAAATTAATTTAATTAAAATGGAAAAAATAAATGACGCTGTGGATCAAATTGTAGGTCCTAGTAGTAGTGGAAAAACTTTATTTGTTTGTAACTTATTACAGTGTCGAATCTTGAAAATAAAAGTTCATTTTTTTTATTTTTTTTATGTAAAAATATTTAGTTGTATGTTTGTTTATCCAAACTAGAGTTGTTTATGATTGTAAAGAAATTTTGAAAAGATTGTAATTTGAATTTTATTAATTAAAAAGATTAAAAATTCGTTATTTTTATTTTCAAACTGATTTTGAATGGTAATTAAAGACTTACTAAAATGGATAGCGAACAAATAGAATTATTGGAAGAACTTGTTGATCTTTGTCAAATCCAGCCATCTTTTTTATATGCTAAAAGAGCAAGTAGCTATGTTAAACTACTCTGTCCAAATGCAACTATTAAAGATTCAAATAAAAGCCTTGAATTGAATCCGGATTCCGCTCTTGCGTATAAGTTCAGGGAAATAGCAAACAAATTGTTGGCCAAATGGATCCAATCCTACTATGATTCGAATCTTTCTTTGAAATTAGATTACTCTGATGATGCTATATGAACAGATGAAAGATGTAGAACCAAAAGCTAAATATTCCCATGATGATATAGATCAATTTGGCGCCTGCGATTACAAGCAGACAACGCATTCAAATGAAAACCAACAACAGTCAAATATGTTTAAATCAAAATTTAATAAAATATATTGGCATAAGGGAGCTGACGATGAGCATAGTGTGACTCAAGATCAGTTTTGTAAATTAAAAATGAATATAATCAAGGGATTTGATAAAAATTGATCATCTAGAATCTAGATTAAGTAAAGATGATGCTATTATCGATGATTTATAACAGGAAGCAAATAAAAAAAAGATTTTATTAATTTATTTACAAAAATTAGTAGACATATTGGAGTAACGGTAATTTTTATAACTCAAAATTTATTTTATCAAGGTGGAAGTCATCGAACCCGTAATCTGAACGTACAATATTTGGTTATATTCAAAAACCCTAGAGATGCAGCTATTTTTGATTTTCTCGGAAGAAAAGCGCATCCTAACGATAGAAGGTTTTTAATTGATTCGTTCCAAGATGCGACAAAGATACCCATGGATATTTATTCTTTGATTTTACTTAAACAATTTCCTGATAATTTACGTATTAGAACAAATATTTTCAATGAAAATGGTGTTACAATTTATAAACAAAAATGAAATCATGTAATAATTAAAATGTTATTTAATAAAGTATTAGTTCAACACTAAAAAGTAAATACGAAAGATACAAAGAAAATAGATGTAAAGAAAAACATACAAAGAAAAGAAAGGCTAGACCTAATGTAAAACTTTCAAATAATAGTAGAAAATCAATAAAAAATAAGAGTTGGATTCAATTATAAATAACCTGCATATTTAAATATGTCATTAAAAATGAAACTAGAACATAGCTTACCATATTTAACGCCTCGTTAAAGGCTCCAAATAATAAAAGAATAAGTATATTTCAAGCTTTTCCTTCAATTGTTATTGATGATTTAGTTGAAGTTATGGTTAACATAGTTCATGGTAATATAAATATTAGTGATGCTAAAAGTCTTGTATTACAAAGACATAAAAGATCTCTTTTATCATTAGTTAACACAAAAAATCAAAATTTAATGAGAAAATAATATATAAACAACAGGGTGGATTTTTAGGAACATTATTTCCAATTGTACTATCGGCGATAAGTGCAATTTCGTCATGAAATTCATCTTAAAAATATTTAATTAAGTAGAATATAATGGATGCCAAGAATTCATTACCGGATAAACATAATTTAGATTTAAACATATTAACAGGTTGTTGTAATAATGAAGCAAACAATGACAAAAAATGTGAAATCAAAGAAATTATTAGATAAAAATCTCAAAACAACATGGACGAACCCAAAAGATCCAGATGGTTTTGTGGAATAAGAAAACTTGCAAAAAGAGTAATTATTTCAAAGAAAGAAACTCAAAATTGGTTATTTAATAAATTAGCATTTAGCCTTAATAAACCAATGTTAAAAAGATTTCCCACGAGATCTTATAAAACATTTGGTGCTAATGATTTATGGCAAATGGATTTGATGAAAATGATTTCATTTCCAAAAATCAATAAAGGATAAAAATATATTTTGACTTGTATTGATGTATTTAGTAGATATATCCGTGCTATACCAACTAAAACTAAACCAGTTAATAAAATGGCTGTTGCCATAAAAGCATTATTTGATGACGGAAAACCTCGTAATTCACAAACGGATTTTGGTATATAATCAAAATAAATATAATATTTAGATAAAGAATTTTATAATAGTAAAGTAAAAGAAATTATCAAAGAATTAATCATTATTCAGTATTTTCCAATATAAAGCAGTAAACGTTGAAAGATTTAATCGAACTTTAAGAGATCGTTTGAAAAGATATTTTGTTGATCGGGGTGATAAAATGTGGATAAATGTTTTGTGCAAAATAATTTAATTTACAGTTACAATTATTTACCTCATAGAGGAATGAATGGAGGAATAAATTCAACAATTATAATATTGATAATTGGATAACTCAGCAAGAAAATTCAAAAACAAAAAAGCCAAAATATAAAGTAGGAGACCATGTTAGAATAAGTAAAATTAGTGCTTCTCCGTTCATAAAGAATTTTGATAATAATTAGAATGACGAAGTTTTTCAAATTTTAAATATAGACACTAATCAGAATCCAGTTATGTACTTTATTAAAGATTATGAAAACAATCAGTGGTAAATTTTATGAGCAAGAACTACAAGTCATTCTAGCCCCACTGTATCCAGAATTCAAAATATTTTAAAAACTAAATCAGGAGGGAAATATAAACAATACTATGTCAAATGGTTATACAACTCCTATTTGGATATCTGAAAATCAATTGATTAAATAAATATTATGAAAGAAAACCAGCTTTATATGATTTTACCTAGTAATTTTGTTGTTGAATTTGAAAATCCAGTTTATTTGGATGATAAGTGTAAAGTAGCTTTGATGGACTTTACATTTGTGTATAATCATTTTCCGTACTATAGCAATTCATAGATACAATATGAATTCAAAAAATCGCATGAAGAAACTAAATACTTGAAAATAAATAATGAAAATAGAATCTTAGTAATTTTAAATTCTAAATATACTTCAGATGTTGATATATTCATGGAACATTATGAAAATTTAATGATTGTTTGTGCACATGTTCCCTTTGAAATATCATTTCGTGATTACGAAAATGCGTCTAAATTTGGATTACAAACCATATCCATCACAAGCTGTAATTGAACATGGTGCGTTTGAATATATTTATCCATTTAATTCAATTACTGATTCTGGTACATCTTCAATTTAATTTTACATTAACGGATCACAAACCGAATATTTAGATTTAAACGATACTTTACTTTATCTTCAATTGAAAGTTGTAAATTATGTAGGTGAAAATATTCTGATGTAACAATAAACAATTTCTTTTTTAAAACTCTTTTCAAAGAAGCTGAATTAGTTTTGAATTCTATCAAAGTTGAAGGATTAAATAATACATTTGGTCATAAGGCATTAATTGAAACCATAATAAATTATAATCACGATACAAAATATACATGTTTAGAAAGCATGGGATATAGTGAAGATGATAATATAAGAAAAGCTTGGATTGCAAAATCTAAACCATTTTCATTATGTTCACCATTACAATTTGATTTCATGGATCAACCGAAATATCTATCACCCGGTGTTAGTGTTCTAATTAAATTGACAAGATCAAACCCATCACATAGTTTAACATGTACAAAGTTGGATCCTAAAATAGAATTATTAGATGCAAAATTAATGGTTAGAAGAGTTCGAGTTTTGTCATTCGAGTTGAAATTGGACTTGCATCAAAAAGAGCAATTTATCTATTGAAAAGTAAAGAGGTTGTTGAATTTTCTTTGCCTATTGGGTCTTCTGCTTTTTATATAGAATAAATCTTTGGTGATAGACGATTACCAAATTTTATTTTGTAACATTTCAAGGAAATAAAAGAAATAGTGGATCGCTTTCATGATCTTATTCAATTTATGATCATAATAATGTTGAATAAAAACCTTTATTGAAAGGAAGTGACTATCGTGAAAAAATATAGTCAAGATTTTGAAAATGATAATTATAGTACTAGTTATATGCAATCTATTGTCAGAAACATGGGTTACCTTAATAAGAATATTAATTGTAGAATCAGTATGTCTGACTTCAAAAATAAATATCCATTCTTTACTGTTGTATTGGCTCCTGATTTTGATCTTAATCAAAGTCAATTACCACAACAAAGGAATCTAAGACTTTATATTAAATTTGGAGCACCACTAACTGAATCAATTTCTGTAATAGTCTATGGAATTTTTGAAAAGAGATTCAAATTACAGCCAATCGCATAGTATTAGTTTGATAAAACATTATTAGTTTGATAAAACATTATAAGTGTGATAGAAGATTATTGGTTTTAACTATAAAGCAAATTATGAAAATTAATTATTTAAAAATGAAGTAAGAATTTAATTTTAATTATTTGAAATTTATCGATATTAGTTCTATTTAGATTCAAAAAAGGGTCGAAAATGGTTGGGATCAGAATTTCTTGAAGTATTTCTCTTAGATAAAATACCATATATTGATATAAACAAAGCATTTATTGTAAATACTCAATCTTGTAATATCCATGGAGAACATTGGATCGCAGTCTATGTGTGACCTGAAAAAATATATACATTTGATCCAATTGGTTTCGATTACCCTCTTTATTAGTATCAAAACTTCAATCATTGTTAATGCCTATTGAATTCAATAAAATTCGGTGTCCAAACCCGATGACAAAAACGTGTGACCAACATGGTTTAGCTTGGTTAAAATCAATGAAGAAACATACTATATTTGTTTGTAAATAATTTTTAGTATTTAAATAGGACTTTTAAATTAAATTATATTAAAGACAAGTCCTCAATTAAGAGGCCCTCTATTTAATGTTTTATAAAAGCTGATTTATTCATTAATTTATTTGCTTTTTGGATAAAATTTCAATACCATGTAAATTATGATTTATTGGTTTCAAATATTTTTGTATAATTTAATTTTCTTTTCTTTTTTATGTTTAATCACTGAAATTATGTCAATGACATAAAATTTAGGTGATTAGATAATGATAATGAACTCTTACATTGTATTATATTATATTATATAATGATCCCTATATTTAATTACATGATAATTACTAAACTTTTAGTGTGTGTCATTAAAAATTTTTTAATTGGCTATTCTTAATTAATTTGGATTGATTAATAAAAACCTATTTATATATTCATAAACATTACAAACATTTCTCACTTTTTAAAATCACACAATTATAGTAAGTATTGTTTTTATTATTATTCATCTTTAGCATTAATATTTAGATAATAATTTAATAAATAACAGTAATGCTGGAAAAGATATTAGAAATAAAAATGCTGTTGGACGAAAGAAAATAAACGATAGAAAAAATAGAATAAACGATGGAAGAAATAAAAAGGCATAGAAATATTATTTCTAATTATAATCTTTCTGATCTCGTCTATAATAATTCTGACTTACCGATGCGTCTCTGCAACATATCAAAGTTTGAGGATAATAATCCGGGACTTTCGATTAATGTTCTCAGATACAATGAGAATGCGTTAGAAGATATTTTGTTTAATCCAGAAGTAATAAAACATCCATATGTTGATATCATCCATCGTTCAAAGGTTGTAGAAGGTAGACCAATTAATCTTATTTTATTAGAGAGTGGTGACTCTAATCATTATATAGCAGTTACTAAATTGAATCGACTTTTGAATTGTGATAATCTTTCGGTTTCTGAGGTTCGAATTCGTAGTAAATGGTGTCATTGATGTTTAAATGGTTTTAATGATGATGATGCTCTAAAAATTCATAAAGGTTTGTGCGATAAAAATCAGTTAGGAACAACACTTTATACGTTACCATTAAATAAAGATTTATATTTTTAAGACTGGTCTAAAACTGTCACACCAACTTTTGTCGTTTACAGTGACTTTGAGGCTATCCTACCTACTGATAATAAGTACTTTCAAAAACATATACCTATTTCTGTAGTTATTTTATTAATTAATAACTTTACCGGCGAAAAAACATATAAAATCTTTTTAGGGTTAGATTTTGTTATACGTTTTCTTAAAGAAGTTGAAGACATTAGTATGAAAACTGTTTTACCATACTTTTATAAAAATTATAAGAAGAAAATAATACTCGCAGCTACAGATATAACTTCTTTCAATTCTGTAATTTTTTGTTATCTTTGTAAGAAATCTTTGATAAAACCAGATCACGACCACTTTAACAGTAAATTTTTGGGTGCAGCTTGCTTAACTTGTAATTTTTCAAGCAAATAAGATATGAATTCCCAATTATTTTTCATAACTTGAGAGTATACGATCTTCATCATATCTTGAGATATGGTCTGAGTAACTTTAAGTCTTGGAAAATATCATGTATTCCAACTACCTCTGAAAAATTCCTAACCTTATCTGCTAGAATAGGTAGTTTAACAGTTAAATTTATTGGTTCATGCCAATTCATAAATAGTTCTTTAAAGGATGCGGTTAAGACTTTACCTGATTTATCAATAACCAAATCAGAATTTAGGGGAACCATTGTTAATAGTAAAGGAATTTTCCCTGATAATATTGCCATTAGTTTGGAAGTTTTCAATATTTAAGAATTATATTGATACAAATATTTGACTCAGGGCTGTATCAACAAATAATCTTGACAAAAACTATTTTAAACTTTTAAATAATAGTTTATACGGAAAGACAGTTGAGAACTTAAAAAAAGCGCATAAACTTGAGACTGTAATTTGGCTGGATACATTGAATTATGATACATCACAAGAATTATATTCAAGAGATCTAAATTCTGTCATTGGTAAATTCAAAGATGAGAATAAAGGGCTCAGATATAAGGAATGGGTGTTCCTAAGGCCTAAATGCTATAGTCTTTTGGGTGATGCAGAGATCAACAAGACTAAAGGAATAACATTGAAGGGTACTAATTTAAAACATCAATCGTATCTTGATTGTTATCTTAATAAAAACCATCAATTATTTACAATTAAAAATAGTAAAATAGCCTTAACAAATAATGATGGCAAGAGGTATTGGGTTAAGAAAAATTAAAGTTCAGCCTATGGGCATTCAAATGTGGGTGACACGGTTATGGATATAGAAACAATGGATGAAATGTATGATCAAATTTGTCATCCACATTCCCCGGACGAATATTGAATAAAATAAAAATTAATAATCAATTTTAGTTGTTGTATTATTTTTATTTAAATCTTTAATATGTGAATTAATTAAGTTTTTTATTTAGTTGTTTTTTAAAGATTTTTTATTGTTGTGTGAATTGTATATTTTTACATGTGTTATTATTATTATTATTATTATTATTATTATTATTATTATTTTTATTATTATTATTATTATTATTATTATTATTATTATTATTATTATTATTTTTTTATTATTATTATTATTATTATTATTTAGTCTTGTTTTGTTTTATTAATTGAGAATAATATTTCCTCACGATTTAATCCCTTAATTTATTTATTGCTTCATTCAATTCATAGACATATTCATGCCCATGTTCATAACATTATCATTGAAAAATATCATTGAGAAATTTGAAAATTTATCTAAAGACGACCCATCGAAATATCAACAAATATCTCAAAATAAAACTTCAGAATCCGAATTGAAAGAGAGCTTCCTGGATCCAAGAAATTATTGAGAAGAAAAAACATAAAACTTTACAATTGCCGATGATGACAGGAGAATCAAAAATTGGATTAAAGAGATGAAAAGTAAAAAATCGTACTTATCAAAATGGGTAGAAAACGCTGAAAAATTGTAAAATTTAAAATAATAATTGTTGAGAATTTGGTTAGTTTGTTCCCTTAGCCCCATGTAGTTTAGTAACTTGGAGAATGGATTCAAAATTTGAGTCTTTTCTCCAAGTAACAACAATAATTAAAAGAAAATCAAAGAAAATGAAAAAATTAATTTTATTTAAAAAAGACTTAAAACTGTTTGTTTAAGTCTTGTAATGTAATTAGAAAAATTAATTATGTTAAATTTGTTTAATTTAAAAGGAAATTTCAATTAATGATGGATGTTCCTATTTATAAGTTATGTTGAACCAGAACACAAACGGCATTGGAAAATGTTTAAATGGATCGGTGACATACATGCAAATTTAACAGGCAGTTTAAACTCAAACCTATTAAAACATCAACTAAACCCTATCAAATATGAGAAAAAGATAATTACATATAAAATAATAAACATAAAAATAAATTAAAATAACAACAAAATGCAACAAGATCCGCACGATACAAATACAAACATAACATGAAAACCCAACAAATTCGACCGAAATTTAATAATTTAATAAAAATGAAAATTTCATGAAAATGAAATTTAAATCAAGAATTTGAATTAGAAATAATTCAATAAAAATTTCAAATAAAAAATTATCAAAATAAATTAGAAAATAATAAAAATAAAGATTAGAAAATATCAAGGTCGAATTTTGTTTTACTAAATCAAAAAGAACACTCGAGGTTAGGGACAGAAAATAGGTATATATACCGATGCATTTTCACATAAAATTTAACCAATTTTAAGACAAAGTTTTGAACTACTTTTAAAACTATTTTGAATCATTGTTAGACCATTTTAAATCTATTTTAGGTGAGTGAGAGTTTTATTTGGAACTCTCTCTCCACGTCCCGTCCTCGTAACCTCGGTAGAGCTCTACTTGGATGTCGGCGTGGGGAGAGATGTAATTTTTATCTTTGGTATGATGTATGCTTAGCAAGTAATTTGTTATATTGCCTTTTAATATTTTAATAAATATTTATAAACATAAATTCAGTTTGTTTTAATACATTAATTATTTTATTTGTCGAAATTTTTCCGGCCCACAGCCAAAGACACACCGCAAGATATTAAAATCAACATACTATTCAGATTCGTGTAAGTGCGTGGAATATCGCCGATGATCTGTGCCCGTGAAGACCCGGCGTGCGGAACGCAGGGATTGGAACGTCAATATTATTCAGTATAGAAGAAGGAGAAACAAGGAAGGGGTCTGTTGGCTACTTCCTCGTTTCTAGTTTTCTTTAAATTCGACCTAAAATTATTCTACACACGGCTCAAAATCATCACACCGAGTAGTCCAGTGGGCACTCATTAAATATAATATGAACACAGAGCGTTTAAGGCCTATTAAAGGAAGGTAACGGGGAATTCTGAACGAGATCGTTGTTATAATTTTGAAATCGATTTGTAAATTTAAATAATAATATTTAGATATTCATAAATTGTAAATAATTTAACCGATATTTTAAATAGGAAACGACCACTAAAAATTTTTTTTAACCCAAGTAGACTTTACGAACTCAAATAAAGGAATAAAGATGAAACCCCAAAATTTTTATAATTAAATACAACCTACAAATCGCCACCCAAGGGGCACAATCACATCATAGGAAGTCCAGGTTGAATCCGTTCAATAAAACAAAATATATCCAAGATCCTTAGAAATAAATCCCATTATAAAGATCCACGAAAGTCCCAGACGAGAAATGAGGTTTTGATTAACTCCCACAGGTTGAAAATAAATAACGCCTTTTATTAAAATTCCTAAAGGTGCTAAAAACTAATTTATGAAATCAAACTCATGCCTAATAAAATCTCTAGTACACCCCGAACGTCTAACGTATATAGTTTTCAAATCCTCACCAGTAAACGATAAAAACACCCTAAAAACCTAAATAAAAATGTCATAAAGTTGAATCCCATTTATTACCTGTATAACCAAGAAGACAGAGAGTCATAGATTTTCGCAACCCTAAAACTTGACTGATCCGAATAAGATTCTTGCTCGTCAATTTGGATTTAAAATAGTGTTAAACATTTTTCATACCTAATCCACAAAAATGGGTTAAAAAATAGAGAACAAAAATACACATTACCAGATGCGAATGTTAACAATTTCAACGAATCTCTGAATAAAATCAATAAAATCCAACGCAAATTATACTAAACACACCGACTCGTCAATCACCCGACCAACGATTACCATAAATATTTATAAACCACCACAATTCACCTCGTTCTTCCAATTGTCGCCAATTAGATAGTCTAACGGAACTCATTGATTATTTATCACCGACAAGCATGGCGTGTCGATGATAACCTCAGTAAGTAGACACGAAACACACCCACTCTGTCGATGTGATAAAAGTGCAATCGCAATCACTATTTGACAGACATTTTGGATTTTATTTTCTTAAACATGATTTCCCGACAAATTTTGGATAATGAAGAGTCGTCGCATAGGATACTCCACGGAGATACTGTGACAAACCGGGATATGCCAACGGAGGGTAAGCATTTCATAAAGTATATTTGATTAATGATAAATAACATTAATTCCCAATAAGTTTCATAATATCTCAACGATATTCTTGTTGCCACTGAGTTTTAGTAACATCATTGATCATAAAAATTAATTATTGTTCCCCATTATCCCTGCAAATAGCATAATTAATTCGACCATTAATCTATTTGACCTAACCCATTAAAGGTTTTGACATAACGACCCCAATAGAATTCATTCACCTCGCTATATTAATGTCAGTTCCGTTTACCTCTTAGTTACCCTTATTACCATCAAATCTATTCACATGTCGCTTGTCAACATGCTATATGCTTATTAATTTATCAAAATTGCCAGGAGTTCCTCACAAAGTTATTAATTGTATCTCAACATGCAATATTCTAATTAAAATAATTTTCAATCAGTATTTATTAGGAAAAGAGCTTGTCCAATGAGAATAGGTAATTAGTTGATTTGTTTGGGTTTGAAATTCAAATCGTTAATTGGATATAATGAAAATTTAGACGTGTTTCTTTTCCAAAATGTTAATTCAGAGATTAGTAGGGTGCAAAAGATTCTGAATTTTAATAATATTTCTCCGTTCGCGTTGGACAATTATTTACTCTATGTTTTAAATAAAGAAAAATTATTTTAATAGCAAATATGACCGTTATAATAATTATATAGGTATAATGGTGGGTATTAAATAAAACCAATCATTTACAATTAATCAATTGTATTCGCTATAAGATATTTGGAAAATCAATCAAAATTATACATATATATATTGCCGAAGGTAGACCACAGTAAAGAAAACGGAAATAATTTAAGGTTAACCACTAGAGTAAACTACCCCCTGAACCGTAAGAATTTTCCCTCGATTTGACAAAAGGACTCGGACAGTTTTGAATTCCCAGTATGGTTTCGCACAGGGGTAAATCCAAATTCTGTAATTATTCATTTATATATACCCGCGGTTAATGATTATTGCTTTTTAGAAAATCTTAGTTCGAGGAGTTACATCCCAACTCACCTTGCGGATCGGTGGAGATGGGCGTGGGGACGCTTTCGGCAGGAGAGATGCCCGGAGTTTCCCCCGTCGAGGCTTCAATTCATTAATACCACGGGAGACGATGTTGGCCAAGGGCTGACCGAAGAGTGGAGCCCGGCCGAGGAAATTCACTGGCAAGCGCGGCATCTTCTCGAGCAACTGGAGGCCCACCAACGGCAGGTGGACGTACAAGTGGTCCGTGCTCGCCAGTATCTGGCGAACGTCGAAGAGGACCTACTGGCGGGTCGGATCGCCAACAACTACTGGCACCCTCGACAAAGTTCTACCGCACGAACTTCCGATCCGCAACAGCCCGGATTCGAGACGTCCGGCGGCCGATTATGACCATTCCCGGTTATACGCCGGAAGAATGGGTGGAGAAGGGTTTTCCCTAATCCATATCAACATAAACTATGTGAAGACTTAAATTTTGATAAACATTTCTTGTAATAAATAAATTGAATGTCCTTAAACTTTTTATTAAAATGTGAATAATTTCTTTTTTTGACTATTTGTTTAAATGTAACTCGTGTAAAGATGGTCCCTTTGCAATATCAAATCTTTAATTATTCATATTATTAGAAATGGACCCTATTCAACTCTTACAGAAAGAATTGTCCCGAGCCCAACAATCGAACAAAGCTCTATATGAGCAGATCATACAACTAACGAAAGAGATCCAACAGGTGAAATCCACCTGGGTGGATCCAGTGAAGCTCAAACCCCTCCATCAACGACTTACGGCTGCTCAAAAGGGGTGGGCCGATGAACGGCAATTAAATCAGAACCTCCGGACGCAGATAAGGGGTTGGAAGTTGCCTTGTCTGCCAGTCGGGAGGGAGAGGCCGTGACCTACCCTCTTGTTTTCGCCCCATCTCAATTGGCATATCGAGAATCAACCAACAATCCAACACCAGTTGCGACCCCATCGACGACACCCTCAAGTAGTTACAGGCCGGGGCGCAGGGAACGCGCCAGACGCAGAGCCGCCCGCCGGGCAAATAAACTCAACTAAATTATCTTGTGTTGTTTATGAATTGAATTAAATTACAAATATCGTCCAATCGTTTTAAAGTGATGTTTTAAAATGCGAATTACTACAGAAAGATCATGAGTATTTACGTGTCGTCAGATGAATGTCATTCCATCTCTACCTATCAACATGAATCTAATTTCGAAACTTCTCACACAGGGGACGTTACAAAGCAAGCATAGGTCTTCCATCAACAGCTCGTTCAACCCGAGGGTTGTCCGAGCAATTACAGCATTAGTAATAGCGCTCACTTTTGCGGACGACCCACCCACTCGAACACATTTCCAACGTTGCCTAGCAACGGGTGCCGAGTGGTAGCTAGTAAATATTTATATGGCGTTACCGGGGTAACAATAGGAAGATTCAAACAAATAGCGAAACCCAGTAATCCACCAGTTAGATTTGCACAAAAACTATTTTGGTCTTGATTAAAATCCTAGTAAAAAAGGTAAAAAATCTTCGTCTAGCCATAATGTGCAGAAAGACAGTAGTGATTCAAATTTATTTTCTCGAGAAAGTCTCTTAAATGCATCTAATGATAAAAATGAAAGTTTCTGGCAAAGTTTGCGCAAGTTGTGGAGAAAGAAAGATTGTGATGAAGCTTTTTAGTCAATGGAAATAACTTTTATCATAAAATTTCAAAAATAATGACAATAATTGACCAATTGGAAAATAATATCGACGATATATCTTAGAAGGTTAATAGTATGGAAATCATTATTAATATATATGACAATAAAGTGATTAAAGAATTAGTTAATCTTTTCCATTTTATTTTAAATATGTAAAGTTTGGAAAGCAGTATTTACGACAAATATTACAAATCATTTTCGTTACATGATAGTTATCAAAATATGGAAACTAATGATCTTCCTTACAGTAACAGAATATCCCAAGGTCAGTGGACCAGTAATAATAAAATATCAATCTCACGGAAGACTCCATGTATCCATTCATTAAGCCACGCTCAGATATCAATTAATAACAAAAATGGGGTACCCGTTGTCGAAAAGAAAACCTATATTACAATTGCGAACTCACCAGAATTTTGTAAAAATCTTCAAGAGAAGAATCGGAACTGCGATTTGGATCAGAAAAACATCGAATTTATTGAGGAAACAAGAAATATATTTAAATTTCCATGTGATTACCGCGAATGGATCAAGGAAAACATTGAAAACTGGCTTCTTGGGATTCGCCATAAAATACGATTTAAATTTCCAAAACTATCCAAGGAAATAATCGACATTCTCACTCGACGAATTATAGTTGGTACACAAACTGAAGAATCCAGGCATTATGATGCTGAGAAAGATGAATTTGGAGGGTATGGTTTAGTCACTGCTCATACAGATATTAATGTACATTTGTTTGACTATACGAGACATCCCAGAAAGCCAGATCAAAATGGCAAATGTTAGCCAAATCTCGTTCTTCAAGGACATTTTCAGGAAGGTTTTGGATTTTCTTGGAACATCAAAAACGCTGGTGTATTACTTAGTTCTGCAGTGAATGGAACAATTCAATTGTGGGATATTAATTGTACTCCAGAAAATAAATGGAATTCTTCAATAATATTAAAATTATTCATGTCAAAATAAAAAGTTTAAAAATTAAATTTTCATAATATTATATTAAATATTTTGCATTAAAATAAACAAAAGTTAATCACAATCATTTTGTACTGATATAAAAAGTACGTCCGGGCCATGCAAATGAAAGATTTATCCAATAAATTATTTTTATTTTGCATCCAACAACTTCTATTTAAATAAAAATTTATTTTCATTTTAAAATTACAATAATTTTAATATATTTAATTTTAATTATAACCAGAGACTTATTTATATAAGATAAGATTTAATTGATTTATTAAATATTGAAATAATATTTTAGAATTAACCACCTAACAAAGCTTGACTATCACTTAACCGGAGCCAACAAACGCCATAAACTGACTTCAATGACCTCTATCTACTGTATGTTTCGTAGATTGATAATTCTAAAATATTTTAGTTTTTATTTTTTATATTTCGAAAGCATTTGCTACATTATTTTTATAATTGTTTTGTTTCACTGTAGATTCAAAAACATAAAAAAATAAATGAAATTCAGTAATACAGCTCTTATTACTTTGACATATAAATGAATGATTCGTACATGTATACGATTAACAAAACCTTATTCATTCATCGATCTGAACATTACATTATATAAAGTAATCTAATCAAGTTATGTATGCAATTTTTAGCACACGACTGTTCCCACTAAATTATTTGTTAATATAATCTGTTGCAACAACTGGATAAGTGTACCCCAGTATCACAACTTATTCTGAAAAAATTTTATCTGTAAAATACATCTTACATGACCATAGTTAACTTTAAACTAAATAAAATGATATACCATTTAACATTTTAATTTATTATTATTATTAAAAACTGCTAAAATTTATCAGAATTAGAAATAAAAATTATATTTTGGATAGCGCGCCATCGAAACAAGAAAATATATGTTTCTACGAAAATGATAATTTTTAAGTGAAGAGATAGGAATTACTCTCTTGGTGTTTTACAAGGACAAAAAGACATTGAGTGTATACAGAATTAGGTGTCATTCCTGCAAGGCTCACGAGTCTATAACAACACTTGTATGTATTTATTATTAAACCATTAGAATATTTTATACAGGACGAGTGGAATAAATCGCTGGCAAAGGCAAATCACGATGTGACAGTAATAGGATGTATGAAACAAACAATTTCAGAGGTTTGTGCCTGGGTGAAAAGTTCATGAAAAGCGGGAAGCTGAGATAATTAAAAAGTCATTTATAGGAATGTGGAACAAGTAATGTGATGCATGGTACCGAAAATGCGTCAGTTTTAGAATGGAGTGACAACAATAGTTCGAACGAAATTAATACGAACGGTGACATTAATGAGACGAGTGATTGTACCAAGAGTGAAGTTGAACTGAATTTTGATACTATGGACTATTTCTAAATTTGAGGTGCTTATTATTGTCGAATTTTAGTGATATGCTAAAATCATAACATATCGTAAGGAGAAAAACTGAAGCTTATTAAAAAGCAAAAAGAAAAGTTAAAAAAAAATGCATATAAAATATTTTTTCAATTAGAAAGTTCTCCCAAGGAGTTGAAGCTGAAAAACTACAAGCTATTTAATTAATAAATTAAAAATTTATCGATCTCATCAACTTCCAGTAGAAAGAAAACCAATAGTCATTTGTAGTAATATTAGGATATAAAATATTCATGTAGAGCAGAGCTTCTTAAACTTTTGTAATTCACGACTTCATTTATGATTGCGAGTTTCTTGACGACCCCATACAAATATAAAAGAAAAATAAATTTGTATTTTTTTAAAATTCCTATAACTTCTTCTAATTCATAGTAAATGTTATTCAAGTTATTACAATACTCTTAATAGAAATGCAGGTACAAACAATCTTTCCGAACTAGAAGATTTTATGATATATTTATCTACGATAATTGTTATTTTATCTTTATAACAATAATTTAACAAGTTAAAAAACATTTTCTGTTAAATTGTATTATCTCTCGCGACCCATGGTTTTAGAAGCCCTGATGTAGAGGATTAAAAGAAATTAAGATACGAGATTGAACGGGCTTCCTTTTCGATAATCAAAGAAAAGACGATTACTGCTGGAAAACGGTCATAAGTTAACTAATTTAGAATGGCAATTACAATTTCAGTCAAATATATAATAAAAAGCTAATAAAATTTTTCTAATATAAAATATTTTGAATTATTATGGAGCAGTAGTTTTTATCCCATTCAAAAGTGGGTTTGTGTTTCTTTACATATATTAAAAAATAATTTTTTTATTAAAAAACATAAAAATGTTGATGAATTCAAGGAAAGTAGAGTTTACGTTCATACTCGGAGTGTGCAGACGCGTGCGCTTATCAACGAGTTTCTTATTGTACTACACTTGCTGGTATTTGTGATTTGTTGTAGGAAAAGAAGATTCTGTAGGTATTAAAATTCAACGTAGCGTTCGGTAGTTTCTCCATCGAAAATTAAGAAACTTCTCTCGTACCACCAAAAATGCTTTCTCGTCCTATCAGAGGTGCTATCACCTCAAGTTAATGACCCCCGTTATAGAGTATGAGGAAGTAAAGTTCAAAAAAATTAAGTAGTGTGATATAAAAAAGAAAATATTTATAATATTTTGGTTACAATTTACAATGGAATCTTTCTAGCAAAATAATTGTCCTAGGATAATGACTGATATTATTTTACAAGTGAAAACCAAATAAATGAAAATAATTTGAAAATAATCCAGAGATTTGTTTTGAAATTAATTATATGCAAACATCCGCAAATCATTTATATTTTATATATATAAATAGTATATATTTTCTTTTACACCAACTTCAATTAAGTTCCATTTCGAGATGAAAAGATTATTTATTCTACTTTGCAATTTATTCGGTTATTTTATTATTATTTATTTATTTTAATAATATTAATATAAATCTGAGATATTTCATAACATATAAAAATTTATTAAATTCATACATCATTATAAGTTCCGATATATGCAATAATATTTTATAAAGTTTATATCAAAGTTCAAATAATAACATAAACTAGTGGCCTCTTTAAATATTTAAGTTTGTCTCTATTTATCAGAATTTTAGAATAATAATTATATAAATTTTATAGGAAATATTTAAAAATGGATATCATTATATTTTAACAATTAAAATTATTATTAATTGAATTTATTTACAAAATATGAATATTAATTAAATAATATATTTATTTATATTTACTATAATATAGAAAATCCTCAGATAAATAAAAAACCATTAATAAATTGTATTGGAATTGGGCCCTCTAAAATCCAGGAAAGATTTCCTTTAGTAAAATTCATTTCAAGACTACAAAAAAGCGGGTGCCGACTACTGAAATATTTCGGGACAAACCAAATAATTATGATAAACGCTTATTATGACGAAGAAATTTCAAAAAATTACTTTCCACATTGACTGAGAATTTTGGAATCATTTAACACGTAAAAACGGAGCCCTTAATGTCAAAATTACAAATAAAAGATTTTCTCTATTGAAACCTTTTCTATTAAATTTCAAACTTTATTTTGACCCGTTTAGTTAATTTCTCCTGTAAAAGAACTTTGAAACTGATGAAAAGCCCATAAATATTATTTATAATTTTTAAATTTACCTTTCAAATTAAATTCAAATTTATTTCTAACATTTGAAAATCTACGATTTCTACAACTCAAATACACGCACAAATTTCAGTTGAAATTAATAATTAATAAATCAAATATTTATTTTATGAAAATTTATTAAATCATTTATTATTATTATTATTATTATTATTATTATTATTATTATTATTATTATTATTATTATTATTATTATTATTATTATTATTATTATTATTATTATTATTATTATTATTATTATTATTATTATTATTATTATTATTATTATAATTATTATTATTATTATTATTATTATTATTATTATTATTATTATTATTATTATTATTATTATTATTATTATTATTATTAAAAGATAAAGCCAATAAAAAACTTTTCGTACGATATATTTCGACACCATAACTGTCATCTTCAGGTACACAAAACCAACTAAATATTATTATCAATTAACATTTAATTTAAACAAATTATTTTTTATTAATGTAATTTTGTAATAAATAAATATTTAAAAAATATATTCAAATAACTTTTAATAATATAAAATTTTATTTATATAAATATTACAATTTTTATTTATATTATAATTTTTAAAAATAATGTAATTTAAAAATTCAATTATTTTAATAATATTAAAAAAAGTTTTTTTAAAAACAATACATAGAAATTATTATTATTATTATTATTATTATTATTATTATTATTATTATTATTATTATTATTATTATTATTATTATTATTATTATTATTATTATTATTATTATTATTATTATTATTATTATTATTATTATTATTTAGTCTTGTTTTGTTTTATTAATTGGGAATAATATTTCCTCATTATTTAATCCCTTAATTTATTTATTGCCTCATTCCATTCATATATAAGCCATATTTTACCAACGTATCTCATTCAATTCATAGCCATATCCATGTCCATGTCCATGCCCATGACATTATCATTGAAAATTATCATTGAGAAATTTGAAAATTTATCTAAAGACGACCCATCGAAATATCAACAAATATCTCAAAATAAAACTTCAGAATCCGAATTGAAACAAAATCGCGTATCAAAAATTCAAGCTCCCTGGATCAAGGAAATTATTGAGAAGAAAAAACATAAAACTTTGCAATTGCCGATGATGACCGGAGAATCCGAAAATTGGATTAAAGAGATGAAAAGTAAAAAATCGTACTTATCAAAATGGGTAGAAAACGCTGAAAAATTGTAAAATTTAAAACAATAATATAAAAATTATTCATGTCAAAATATAAAGTTTAAAAATTAAATTTTCATAATATTTTAAATAATTTGCATTAAAAAAAACAAAAATAAATCACAATTATTTTGTACTGATATAAAAAGTACGTCCGGGGCCATGCAAATGAAAGATTTATCGAACAACTTCATTTTAAATAAAAATTTATTTTTATTTTAAAATTACGATAATTTTAATAGGGTACTGTTTTTTTATTTCTAAAAAATAATCATTTGGTTACATAATTTTATTTATCGATATCGGATTTTTTTATTTGTCTAATTTAATTTATCGAAATCAGAATAATTTTTAGTATAATTTAATTAATAATCATCAGATTTAATTTAAATTGATTTATTTAATTAATAATACTCAAAAATAATTTTAAAAAATCTAATTTAATTGATAATACTCAGAAATTATTTTAATTAACAATACAATTTATATTTATATTCAATAATCATATTCTTTAAAATAATATAAATCGTTTAAACTTTAAAAAAATATAACAATAAAAAAATACAAAATCACTGAAGATAATACTGGAAAATAGTAGTTCATCTTTGCTATTATCGGAGGGCTTTGGTGATACTTTGCATCAGGTATTGCTAATTTAGATGAAATAAAAAGATTTCATGGTAAAAAAATTAAATTAAAAAAACGATCCTGAGTTAAGGAAATTACAATGTTCACAAAGCAAAAATACAGTGGTTTAGAGTGGTTAAATTGTTTTAAATATTATTGTTATATTACAATAGAGAATGCATTTTTAATAATTAACGAAAAAGAATTTTGTGCAAAATAATAAAAAAAAATTGTAAATAGAATAAAAGTTCTAAAAATTGTCTAGTCATTCTGCGAACGACTAGAACATCACTAGAAAACGCCGCTAGTAGTTTAGTAATCATAGGGTTACTTATTACTTACTAATTATTGCAATAAGTACTGAGTTTTCATTTTGAAGTGGTGAGTAATTGTGTTAGTAAAAATCAAATCGAGAATCTACAGTTGTTGATAATATAGCAAGACCCGCTTGAAGTTAGATCAATAGTTAGTAGTGATTTAATTTAACTGACAACACGAAAAATTTATTTAGTGCTTCATTATATAATATTTAACATTTATTTGAAAATTTAACATTGTTATTTAATAGTTTATTTCCATTGTTAGTTTTAATTTATTCTCGATCATTTAACGTAATCTCAAAAAGAATTGTTAATGGCAAAGACGCTCCTGAGGACAAATATTTATGGTCTATATCATTGAAAGGTGATATTCCGACTGATGAAGCTGTTTATGGCTGCGGAGCTTCGCTGATTGATAAACAGTGGCTTTTGACGGCTGCGCATTGCTTCCTTGCTGCCCAAGAAAAAAGTTTATTGAAGTAAAAAAATATCAAATTCATTTGCTTAAAGTTTCTATAAAAATTAGGTGTAAGAGTAAATATAATAAAATGGAATACAATCAAACTCCCAAGCCAAAAGTGATTATTTAAACAAATTTTAAAATGTTTCCTAGATTTTACAACATTTTTATATATTATTTATTCTTGTAAGGTTATTGGTATTTCGAAGGGAAATTGAAACCGACGGTAACTTAAAAATAAAATATATATAGCAAATAATTTTAAATCGACAGGAAGTTATTAAGATGTTTAAACACAAGTATAAACTAATTAATTTATTAAAACAATTTTACATAATAAATTAAAGTAATATCGAATGAGCATACATGTAAACAAATCCAAGGGTAAATCAATTAAATTCCTGAAAAATTAATTTAAATTCAAAAAGGAAATATAAATTAAAAATTTGAAAAGTAGCAAAATCTCTATTTGCTTGAGAAAGATATGAGCTGGTGGCAAATAAAAGGTTTAAGGCGAATATAATGATTTTAAATTGATGGAGAACAACCGAAAGGCAATAATAAAATTATTAATTAATTGTTTAAAATGATTTTGACATTAATCATCTGAGGAGGAAACAAATTCACCAAGTTTAAAAACGACCGGCCAGATCGCAGTTAACCAATAAATTAGGTCTTGTGAGATTGTGGTTGGGCATTTAAATTTTTTATTATTTTCATTATAAAGATTATGGGAGGTCACTACTACAACTCCCAGAAGACAAGTAAATAATGGGACAACAGCATATATTAAAAGAGAGGAGATTTGATTAAAATGCCATTCTGTTTAAAGTCAAATTAAATAAGTATAGACAAACAAATTTCCAACGTTTGGTATAGAAAATATAGTTTGAGGTGGTCCTTTTTCGAATTACCCATCCGTAAGATAAAATATTAAAATTTATTTTGAGTAAATGACATTATATGAAAGCTTTTCCGTTTACCGGCTTCACTGTTTCACCGGGAATATCATAGTGGATTCTTACTCAAATTACGGATGAGCTAATAGGGGAGCAACCTAATTTTCATGCCGATTGAAAACTTACAGCTGATTGAATAGACCAATGTTCTCTTATGAAGAACCGGAACCATTGAATAAACTAAAAAACGACTTATCAGTCCTTGTAAGTTTTCAATAACAGGGATGAGAGAAACAGAATTACACTGAAAACCTATATCAAATGATCCAGCACCATAACGCAAAGTGATAATATAGAAGAATCTGTTATAAAACAAAAAGAATTAAGCTATTTTGAAAGGGCTGAAGGAGACCCATCTTTTTATCTGAACTGTTGATACGCACAAGATAAATGTGTATTATTTTGTTATTTTCTTTATTTTAGTGAACGTATTATGTTTTTTAAAAATTTATAATCTTTTGTTCTTTACTAACTCGGGTGAAATAAATTATAGCGATAAAATTCAAAAGTATAAAATTGCTTTTTCTACTTTCCGTGTACAAATAATCATTTGTTTTACTGAAATGCCGGAAAAAATATCTTATTTTAAATCCACCTATGCCTGAGTACCGCCGGTGATGCATAAGTTACTCAGGTTACTCTTAAAAATATTATCCTGAATGTTTGATATTTTTTAATATGATTTATAAATATAAAAATTTCTAAATTATTTTATAATTTTAATTTCTTCTCCTTTCTTCTCATAATTAATGATAAATGTGCAAGAATGCATCTTTGTTTTCATAACCGGCATCAAAGAAG
The DNA here is from genome assembly GCA_022537955.1 of Schmidtea mediterranea. Classification (NCBI taxonomy): domain Eukaryota; kingdom Metazoa; phylum Platyhelminthes; order Tricladida; family Dugesiidae; genus Schmidtea; species Schmidtea mediterranea. The sequence continues at coordinate 234,266,923 of CM039679.1, forward strand.
TGAGATCTATTGATGTCAATGAAAGATTTCCAAGCAGAGTTCATAGAATTGATTTTATATGCAAAATTCGTGAATTTGTGAACAAATTTTTAAAGGACTTTAGTGTATTTTATACGAAGTTGGAAGAGGACGCTCAAGTACAGCGTTTAACAGCATAAAAAGATTACTATAACTGTCCGAGAATGAGCAAACAAAAATTGGTATAAAATAAAGTTTAAATGCACAGAAACTTGTACGCAAAATAGTAAAAAGCATTAGTAAAGAGCATTGTCTATTGAAGGGTTTGGCCAATATAAGTGAGGACAATAAAGGCTGTAAAAGTAAAATAGGAATGTCTGATCTTAAAATTTTATTGAAAAGTTTGAATAATTATTGGGAACATGTTATTTGTGAGGCATTGTTGAAAAAAAAATAATTTGTTTAAATTATATAAATTAATCTTTAATATTTTAGTTGGTTTTTGTGAATGAACATGACAGTTAAACTGTCGAAATATATCGTACGACGAGTGTTTGAATGTCGTTTTTTTTATTAAAAATTGAAAAAATAAAACAATTATAGTTTTTGGTAGAAACTAATATGAGCTGATGAATAATAAAGAGACTAGCATGAATTTAGCATTATAAAATTGATATGAACTCCCTACACAAATTTATTAAAGAAATGCAAACTAACTAATTAATTGATTGTAAAAAATAAAATTTGGAGTAAACTTTCTAAGCTTAACAGGCAAAATGTCTGCTTGTTAAGCAAGAAAACAAAAAATAATTTAGTTTCTTCAAAATCTTCCGGCCCCTCGTAGAAAATCTTTGAAATCGAATCATCAATTTTGACAAGGACCGAGTTCTCTATAAAAGGAACACTTGAACCAGCCATATTGTTATTTTGGTAGAAGAAAAAATGGTGATAAAAGTTGAGAACGACCTAAAAGTGATTATAGAAGTCATGTCAGATTCGTTTAACTGTCATAACTGTTTAACCCTTAATTACAGTATTATAAAACTATATGTTTTATTATTATTTTAGCTCAACAGATCCAATTTTATGGCACGCAAGAGCAGGAGCTAGAAAATTAGAGGTTAATCGTCATCAGTCATCTTGCATAATTCTTATAGCATCTTCTAAATTGTAGACAGAATATGTAAAATATGAGCATAAATATGAAAAGGCTTATAAAGGCTGGTATGAAGAAACCAGTGATTTCGATGGTATGAAGCGTCTGTATTATTTATTTCAGAGAAAGCCTTATTTAGATTTAGGAACTGATGGAAAATGGGATAAAAGAAGAGTTCCAGAGAGTTATCTCGATTTACATGTATCCAAAATAATTTTGCATCCAAATTATAAGCCAGGTAAGTTTATTTTTTTTAAAGATAATAATATATTTATCAACTGCTTATTTCTAAAGATGAAATTGAATGGGATATAGCATTAATGAAGCTTCAATCTCCCATTGAAGAAAAATATCTCAATGAATTCCTTGAAGTAATTCCTCTGCCGAGCGAAGCTGATTCGAAGCCATGGCCGAAAATCGGTCAAATGTGCATTTTAATTGGGTGGGGTTGCAAAACCAATGGCGGGTCTATTTCAGAAAGAGCACAAATTGCTAATTTAAAGATACAATCAAATAAATTTTGTGAAAAGGTTTATAATCAGGGGGCAGATTTAAATGATGAGCATGAGTTTTGTGCGGGAAAATACAAAAGTGGACACGGTTTATGTGAAGTAGGTTTTATAAACTTTTTGGTTGTAATTAACACTAGATTTACTTGCATTGACTGTATACCTTTTTTATTGAAATCTGTCAATTTGACGGGTATATTAAAATGCAATTTTTTTGTAAATTATTTATTAAAAAGCTTTAGATTTTTATTATTGTTATCTTCAATACATTTTTTACATGTAATCTCTATATTTAATGTATACTTTCCGCATACATATTTATTACATTTAATACAAATATTGTTAGACCTATTTTTCTTACACAATCCAATTTGGCAAGATATTCGCCCATTTGGATTTTGTGCATAAGACAATGAATTGAAGCTATTTTGTTCATCGTGATAATCACTAAGCAATTCTTCAGCTAATTCATAAATGAAATTCTTTCGAGATATGTTTACCCCAGTAATCTCTTTGTACAAAATCTCGTAATTGATGGCTGCCAAATCTAAAATGTTAAAAAATACTTTAAAGAGCAATATACGGGACCCTGCTTTTACGGTATATTTTCTAGCCATTTGGTCGATAATATCAACCCCACATTTTGTTTTGTTGTAAAGTCAACTGTTTCAGGCACATATTTGGGATTTTGGTTTAAATTCACATTTTTATGTTTAGAACTGAGCAATGATACCTTTTTCTTTGCTTTTGATTTGTAAATTGTGAGTACATGTTCATCTGATTTAAAACGTTTTGTAGAATATTGGATTATATTATCCCTTTTAGTCTTTGCAATTTTTGGCAAATTCCTTCTAGTTGCACGTACTGTTCCTACAAGAGTTGTTTGTTTTTCAAGCAACTACTTATGAAAAAGTATTCAGTAGTTATATTTCGGCCACGGCATAAATATGGTTCAGCAAACATGAGCAAAATAAATTCGCCCAAAGGTATATCTGATGATCGTTTTTTGTCTTTCCCTAAATACGGCAAGCCATTTATTAGATATTTGCTTGTAACGTCAAATGCCAGTTAAAACTTTATACCAAACTTACCTGGCTTATTTGGCATATCCTATGTAAAACGGCACCTCTCTTTGCTTGAGAGCAATTGTTCATCACTTGTAAAATTCGCACCAGGCTTGTAACAAACCTGACTATTTTCGATAAATCTGTCCCATATTACAGAAATTAAAGCAAATTTATTTGTTTTTAATCTCTGACTTCGTTCGTTCTTTTTTTCGAAGCGTACGAATCAAAGAATTTCCATGAACTTGTCTCTGGATATTGTTTGTGAAAAGAAACTGGGTCCCCATTTATTAGACCATAAATATGATGCTTTCAAGGCCTTTGCTTCATACGCACCTCGAGCATACAAAATCGCTAGAAAAGCTTGTAACTGTACCTTTGAAAATGACCAATTATCTTTTTCAAAACTTTACATGCTCTGTTTCAGTACACTTTTTTATATGAGCAATTATATGGTCATCAATTATCAGATCAAAAGCATTTCTTACATTTCCAAGCATAATGTTTCCACGCATTCTTTTTTTGTTACAGTAGGTATTACGATAATTTTCATTCTCAATGTCGTCAGAATCTTCAATTTTGTTGATATTATCAAACTCCTCCTAACTTTCACATAAGTCATTTATATCCGATCCGATCCAGATTGGTCTTTATTATTTTTAGCAATTCCATATGCTTTGAAGACTTGCCCATAATACCCTTAGCTAAATAGTAAAGATATAATTGAGAAAAAACTTTTGAATAGATTTGAATATACCTTGAAAAATTTAGATCTTTAAGTACAAAAATAAATGTTTGCTAAGCTTCCAAATATAAATTTTCTTTTTTACACAAAGCTATGTTGAAATAATCTCTCACATTGTTTTACTTGTTTTATAAAATAATAAGAACAAATTCAAATCCAAAACTACCTTCTTTTCTCTGCAAAATTCGCGGTTGAAGTGACTATTTGTGCTATGATAAGGCTTGCACTAATTGTAAACAGCAAGTTCAAACATGTTTGCTCATGTATTTACTTGAAAATAGCTGGCATTTGATTTTTTTCTTGCTGTTTCTAATTCATTTTTATTATTACTAGTCGTTATATATTTTTACCCGTCAAATTTACGGGTTCCGTAAATCAAGTGTTAATACATGATTGTATGACTACGATTCAATTTGGTAAAAATGTTCAAATAAAACTTTTAAGGAAGTAATTGTAATTTTGTATATTGTAAAATATCACAGCATTTATAATTTAAATAACAAAAATGTACAAATAAATTTTATTGACGAACAATTAATAATTTATATTTGTTGAAATCTTGTAATAAAACAAAATAGTGTAAATTATACTTGCTAAATTATTCGATAAATAATTAAAGTATAAATTTGACATAATCAAATTAAAACAATATAGTATTAAATTACAAATTAACACTATTAAATTTCAAGGTCATATTAACAATTAAAAAACTCTAAACATTACAAACATCCAATGCTTAATGGTACCTCACATATATGTTATCTATTGTAAATATTTAATTACTAAGTGTAACCCGTCAAAAACTAGTTAATTTTTTATTTTCTAGCGGTCTAAAAATCCAAACACATTTTTTTCTAAAAAGATATTTATACCTTTAGATTTTACAAAAACTTTGTCTAGAATATAAATTAATTATTATTATTATTAATTATTATTATTGCTATTGACAATTAATTGTATTGTTAATTAAATTACGAGTGTCAAATCCGCATATACTGAAGGAGAAAAGGAAACAGGTGACAATTAAAAAACAAAAGTGTTTCAAATAATTTAAATTAGAAGTGTTAAATACAGAGTCACAAATTAATTCATAAAAATTGTTTATCTTATCAATTATCGTAGAATAGAAAATAAAATTTTGTTTTTGATAAGCAAAAAATAAAGATGACAAACAGGGGACCCAAAAAGATTATGTTGTTAGATTTATTTTTTTTAGATAATAAAAAAGAGTAATCTGAAAGAGAATTGATGGGCGTTTAGTGTTTAAAGCAGTTTTAATTTCATTTGAAATTTCATTTTCGGTGAAAGACAAGATTGCGGCCATTTCGATAAAAGAAAACGATCTTTGGTAGAATTTTGTTGCATAACTGCCAGTCAGATTTATTAAAAAAATGATTTTCTATGGAATTACTTTTTCTTATGTGAGGTGTTGAAAAAGATTTTGGTAAAGACATTTCTTTGTGTTTATGGATAAGAATTGTAGAATTGTGTTGAAAAAGTTAAGTTTCAATATTGCTGGGTGTTAGTTATCTAATAAGTAAAATTATTTATCATAAAATTCAATTTAATTTTCATATATGACTTTGTATTTAAATAACATTTATGTAATCATTACTTCATTACGTTTTTTCAATATTTTATTTTTCTAGGGGGACAGTGGAAGTGGCTTGGCATGTAAGAAAGGAAACAAATGGACGTTAGCTGGCGTGGCTTCTGCTACCCATGCTGAATTGCCGGGAAATTATCCAGGTATTTTCACCCGAGTATCCTATTTTATCTCATGGATTCTGGAAAATATTAATAAGCAAAATTAGTAAAAATTTAATTGTTTAAATTAGAAAAAAATAGTGATTCTACAAGTAGATACGTATAATACAATATTAACGCTTGAATTCATTATTTGTTTTATTTAATTTAATTATTGTTTTAGATTATAATTCCTATAATCTAAATGATTTTTATTATATTTTCATTAAATTATTTAATAAAAATCATTTTTAGTTAATTCATTTTAAAAACATGTATTTCTGAGACCTTAATGGCTTTTATATGATCTGAAAAATGTAATAATAAATTAATTAAATAATTTTCAAAAGTAATTAAATATTTTAGTAAAATGATTAAATTTTTGAAGTAATGATTAAATAATTTTTTATACCAGATGTAATAATTTTAATATTGTTCTATTATGCATCGTCGACTTAATAAATTGATATGTTTAGGTAAAGTGAAGAAGACAGTTTTAAACTTTTCAATTAAAGCTTAGTTACGTGGTGAGCCCAATAAGTCCGTGTAATATGTAGGAAGGAAACATTATCTTGTCATACAATCAAATTTTTATTGTAGCTATATTATTATAGGTTTAATTTGTGTAGTTTGTTTTAAATTATCATTAGAGTTTATATTGACATTTGCGAGATTTTGAAATATTGTGCAAGACATGATTGATGCAGTGAAATATCTCAGTGTTATAAAGTTTTTGGTATTACACCAAAATTTTTTTCCAATTGGAAGAGACATATGGTGAGGACTCTCCATCACGCAGAGCAATGTACAAGGATTGCGCTGTTAAGGCATGGAGACAATCAGTTTTTGATGACCAAAGGACTGGGCGCTCATTTGAAATTTCTGACAAAATTAAAGAAAAGTTTGAATCTTTACTGCGAGTAGACTGTCGAATCACAACGCATCACTGACCGATACTATGAATGTGAGCAAACGAACCATGCAAGCAATTTTGTATGGATTAGGAGTGAGAAAGCTGGCTTCAAGATTTGTTTCCCACTTTCTTTCATTAGAGATGTGTGAGAAACGACTAGAGTGCTCTCAGGCAAACCTCCTTGTTTTTTAACAGCATGAAGAGGCTTCCTGCGTAATATCATTATGCAAGATAAAACCCTCTCAGTCTGAATCTGTCAGAATCTAAACGTGAATCAAGTGAATGGAAATTTCCAGGAGAATCAAGTTCCAAGAAAATGAGATCTGGAACCTCCCACAGAAAATACCTGATGCTGAGCATTTTTTGGGATGCCTGTGGTGTTATTCTTTTAGAATTTGCCTAAAAATCACCAGGCTCAACTCTGCATACTTCTCTGATCTTGTATGTAAATGCCGACATGCTCGACGAAAAGAACGGAGTATTCCCAGGTGGTTTCTTCAGGACAACGCACCAATTCACAAAATTACAGCATCCATATGAGTTCTGGAGGAAAGTGAAATTGACCTATTGGACCATCCTCCATACAGTGCCAGTGATTTTTATCTCTTCAGGTATATTAAGGAACATTTAAGTGACAAGCAGTTTGCAAATGCTGAAAATCTTAGTGAAGAGGTGGAGAGTTTCCTGCGTGATCCGTCCTCGGATTTCTTCAAAAAGGCATTCTTTGAACTGATCCAGCGCTGGCAAACGTGTGTGAATGTAAATGGCTTTTATGTTGAAAAATGATGTCTTTACATGTTATATGTTATTGTGTAAAAGTTCGGTAATTCTACTCAATTGTTTTCCTAGTTATTGCACATATTGTTTGGGCGCACCACGTATATTAGTAAAACATTAATAAATGTGTCCGTGTCCTGAAATAAGATATGAGATGATTGAGGTAGAAGTTACCTCGAGATCTCGCAAAAATTATTTTCTGACATACATTAAGATAATGTGAATTATATATTATTAGAACAATATGAGAGCTGTAGGCCACTATCAGTTATCTCGTTTTCTATAGACTGCTTTTGAATCTCGTGTAGACCACGTTTTGTAATCAGTTATCGCACGGCCTGCTGACTATAGTGTGAAGATAAATAGACATTTTTTTCTAATACTTTCCAATAAAATAAATGCTACTTTTAAATAGCTTTTGTTTCAATAAAGAGCTTTTATAATGCACCCCTGAGAGGTGGCGAATTTGTGTAATTAATATTTTTAAACTATTCAACAGTTTATTATTTCTAAAATGACCTTCTATTTATACATTTAAACATATATATTTAAACATGCCAATGATTTAATTGCAAGAAAACGCCATTCAAGCACAGGTTTTACGAAATATTTCGACAGTTTTCTGTTATCATCAGGTAGAATTGTACAAACTGTGCATATTGTACATTAATTAAACAATTTTTACGAATTAATTATATTAAAAGTTTTTCATCAATTTGATTCAAATAATAAACCTTTAAATTTTTTGATCATTTTTTTCTGAACTTACTTCAATTGTTTTCTGTACTGTCACATTCCAGTTAAAATTAACTTCCCGTAATATATCTGCCATCGTTTCTGCTAAGTTTTCTTAATGACGCGTTGATATAATCTCTCGATGTACAAAACTGTATTTTCATTAATCCATTAGTGTTATGATGATATGGACTAAAAAATACTATATTTATTTCTACAGTTTCTGTTAACTCGTTTATACAGTTTGACTCAAAACTTTCCTACAGTCTAGATATCGTTTTTTGGTTCTCAAAATCTTAATATTCTTTTGTTTAGCAAAATTCTCAATATTGTTTTTTACATCCAGTTTAGCTATAGCAGCGATGATATCACATATGTATCGTTCTCTCTCGACTTTGTCCTTAATTAGTATATCCATTTAAATCTTCTTAGGGTTGTTTATGTTTCTTTTTTGGCCCATGTGATAAGTGTTTTTTCGTTTTCTTAAAAGTAATACAGCTTTTAATCATTGATTTCACTTCTTTAATCAAGTCTTCCATGTCGAAATTTTGTTAGATATAGTTTGTTAATTTCTGCACTTCTGCATGCCATAACAATAGGTGTATTTCCAAAATTTTAACTCGTCTTAAGAATTTTGATATCTGTTGCTTTTTTCTATTTCATTCCATATTTCTTAAATCTCTTCATTATTATTTTAGCACTTAATTCTGTTGTCTTCCGCTGTAACGGCTTATAATCTTGTGTTAACTCGTCCGCTTTTCAGTTCATCGGGTTACATCATACATTGTATACATGTTCCACACCTTTTTCTTTATAGTATGTCTGCATTTGTATGATCAACGTCTTTTCTGTTTTCCATCTTTATATTCAGGCTAGTTAAATGATGTCTGAAATTGTGTCATTATTGATTTATACGTTGTTACCATAAAGATAAAAGCTTTATGACCTGGTCCTAACAAAATATTTTACCGCATTAATAGTGATTTAAATGTTTAAAGAAGTAGTAGATCCTTAGGCAATAACGTGTTCATGACCGAAATCATCTTTATTTAGAAAGTGCATCTCCAATTATATCGAAACTCACGTTTCTGTTTACAATAAACTCGCTTTTAAAGTCAAGGAATAATAACATATGTGACATCATCGATTTCTTTTTCATTTTCTTGAATGTTTCCTGACATATTTCCAACCAAATTACTTTTTCACCTTACATAGTTTCGAATACTCTTACTTTCTTTGCATATTCTTTAATAAAGTGTCTGTGATAAATGCATATTCCTTCAAAGGTTCTTATGTTCTTTACACATTTTGGTTCTTTAAATGATTGTTTCTACTTTGGACAGTTTATTGTGTGTCTAAGAAATTTTATTTTTTTTATTATTTTTTGATAGATTTCAAGGTTAACTCTTAGTTTTGTCAACACAATCTTTTTAATACTTTTTTCACGCATATTTCAATGTTTTTCTCCAAGTGGAAGGACAAAATCTCACGAACAAAATTGTTAGGGAAAATGACAATAAATTGTACTTTTTAGATTTAAAATTCTCACGAATGAGATAAAAACTGCAATACAATTAAAGCATTTTTCCATGAAATAACTTATGACAACTATTGATACAGTAACAATGAACGAAATATTCGTTTTGGCTTCAAATTAAAAACATAGTTATACAAATTAAAATTAACTTAGTCCAGGTAATTATATTTTTTCTCTTAATAAAATTATATATATATATATATATATTGTTGGAGTATAAGCCACCATTAAAACAAAAAATAAATTTATGTTAAGTAAAACAAATCGTTGAATTATTAATATGGCTGCTGTGAACATACACAAGCTCCGCAGACAGATATTAAAAATAAAAATAAAAACACCAAATTAAACAAAATAATATATAACAAAAATAAATAAAACAAAATTAATAAAAAGAAAAAGAAAGCCTTCTACAGCAGACAGAAACATGTTCAATACATAAAACCGCCAAAACCTTGCAAAAGAAGGTTTTGAAAAAACAGGCGGACGCGACGACCAAAACTATTTTTAAGGATCAAAATGAAAAATGACAAAAAAACAATAAAATACTATTCTGAAAAATATAAATAATATACCAAAAAATAAGAGAAAATTAGGGAAAAATATAAAAATATAAAAAATTAAATAAATTCAATAAAAACCCCTCAAAATGCCCAAAAAGGCCTATTTGTTGTAAAATTCATAATTTAATCCCTTAATTTTTATGCAAACTTTTGTCAGAAAATTTTGTTGAGGATACCTAAATAATAGAGTAAAATAATTAATAAACATGTAAAATGATTGGGGGAAACAAGGATAAGTGATTAAGATATGGTTCTGGAGCTTAATAAAAAGGGAATGAAAAAGAAATGTCGAATAACGAGAAGAGAATAAGAGAAAATCAATAAAAACAAACAATGAAATAGAAGAAGGTCATTTATAATTAACAAGTGAAAATTTAGGAAAACAAAAACAAAAGGAAAATTTGCAATTTATTTCGAAAGCTCTTTCAGGATAACGGAAGGAATGTTGTTTGGAAATCCAGGAAAAGGCATCTCTAAAAAATATTTATCTGGACAGCTGTCAGTGATTTTAGAGGCTCAAATGGAATTAGCGGTAAAAGATATCAGAAATTCTATTGGATATAAGTAAGTATTTATGGATGACGGAGTATAAAAAGGAAGCACAATTGGAATCAAATAGAGAAAAAGAGATTATTAGAGAGAAATTGGACTAAGGAGACAAAAAGAGATTATAGAGAAATTGGACAGAATTCGACGAATAATTAGAAAGGAGAAAATTACAGAAAATTATTGAAGAAAGTATTAAAGAGAAATTTGGAGAAAACTTGAAATTAAGCGAAGTCAAAGTAAAGCAACTTAATTAGAGTTACCGTTCTCAGAAACCCGTCACAGTAGTCAAGTGATTGTGAAATCCAATTGATCCGAAAAGTGCTAATCTTCCCGAAGGGTCGTAATAAGCACCAAATTGTGATTGATAGATAATTCTTTGTGTCATTTTAAAGTGGAGATAAAGTGTATTAATCAATAAAGTTTATATCGTTCGGAGTTCATTACTGTTGTTTAAAAGCACGCTTGGAGTCAGATTGACAATAATTCCTATTCGAATTCACCGACAACCCCATAACTTTTTTAGTTAGAATCAATTTGTAAGGAGTTTGTGTTTTCATATTAATATATATTTGCATGTTAAAGTTTGGTTTTTACGAATTTTAACTTTATTCTGGACGGTCGTTGCATTTTTTGGTGCCACTGACAAGTCTCCCTAAAATCATATTTGTAATATGTATTGTAATAGAACATGGAAGGGCAAACTGGTAAATACGAGAGTAAATTAATTTTATTATATGAAAATGGTTAAAAACAACGTCGATGTAAATAAATTGATTCTAAATTAGATGGAATTAATCAAGAAACACCCAGCATTGTAAACTAAATAATTAAAATCAAACGAAGTAACGGTTAAGGCAAATTAAATACATTTAAATTAAATGATGAGAAATAAGAGACCTTCATCAATATAAATTAATCCATTCAAAAGAAACGAAAATAATGAGAAACCACCATGAGTATTTTTTGCATAATTTGACGCGAAGACGTAAGTTCTTCTAACGGCCGTCAGGAACCTGAAGACGGAAGTTATTCAAGGAGTACAGTGCTCACGTGCTTCAATAGTTTTCGGTTGTTAACCACATAACAAAGTTATGTGGATAACTTCAGTGCATATTTTAACTAATGTTTCTAGTTTACTATCAAGTACACGTCTTAGCGACCCACCTGTTATGATAATTTCTAATTTATCCACAATTGTCTTTGATATTACTTTCACTTATGCTTCAGTATTTAATAAACAATTTCTTTCTACTTTCTTTATCGCTGCTTAGGTTTGTCTGCGGTTTTTGTCTCTTTTATTGTAATCTACTTCCTTAGGTTCCTATCTCGATAATAATAATAATAATAATAATAATAATAATAATAATAATAATAATAATAATAATAATAATAATAATAATAATAATAATAATAATAATAATAATAATAATAATAATAATAATAATAATAATAATAATAATAATAATAATAATAATAATAATAATAATAATAATAATAATAATAATAATAATAATAATAATAATAATAATAATAATAATAATAATAATAATAATAATAATAATAATAATAATAATAATAATAATAATAATAATAATAATAATAATAATAATAATAATAATAATAATAATAATAATAATAATAATAATAATTATTATTATTATTATTATTATTATTATTATTATTATTATTATTATTATTATTATTATTATTATTATTATTATTATTTATAAATAAATAATTAAATAAATTTGGCAACGATTTATTTAAAAGATAACGCCAATAAAAAACCTTTCGTACGATATATTTCGATAGCATAGCTATCATCTTCAGGTACTCAAAACCAACTAAAAATATTATGAATTAACATTTAATTTAAACAAATTATTTTTTATTAATTTAATTTTTTAATAAATAAATATTTTTAAAAATATATTTTAAATTAATTTAAAATTTTAAAATTTTTTTTTACTTATATTCTAATTTTTAAAAATTAATGTAATTTAAAATTTTCAATTATTTTAATAATATTAAAAAAAACAAACATGATTTAACATACGTAAACTATTTAAAAACATTCAAAACATTCGTAGTGACTGCACTCTGCACATTAATCTTTGGATCCAATGACCTTATCAGCAATGCTTCACATATCACTCGTTCCCAATAACTATTAAAACCTCTCAACAAAATTCTAAAATCAGACATTCCTATATCACTTTTACAGTCTCTATTGTGTTCACTAATATTGGTCAAACCCTTCAATCGACAATGCTCTAGAACTCGAGTACAGAGATGACGGGAAGTCTCTCCAATGTATGTGGCATTACACCCATTACATGTAAATTGATAAACGAGATCAGAACACAATCCAACCGGAGTTTTTGATTTATTAATAAACATATTGCGTACCTTACACGAATTAGAGACGATCTTATACTCTAAATTTCCTATCAGTTTACTCAACTTCCTCTTATAATTTGTAAAGCCTTCAGAGTACGGCAATACTAACACATATTTAGGCTCAATTTTTTTATATCCATTTTTACCATCACCCAGATCAACATTCAATTCACACCCATCCGACAAATTACATTCAGACTTTCCACAACATGGATCCTTAGGATTTTTAATCAATTTATCAACAGTTTCTTTTATCATCAACAATAAAAATGATTTAGAATATCCATTTTTTATCAACAACTCAACCAATTTATCACCAACGATGGCATCAATATTTTTGGCTAGTTTGGAAAAGAAAATTGCTTCTTTCCAATTTGAAAAACCTTTTGTTTATAAAAGGTATGTGGATGATATTTTTCTTATATTTGAAAACCAGAAACATGTAGAACCGTTTTTGCATTTTATGAACAGTTTACATAAAAACATTGTATTCACATGTGAAACGGAGAAAAAGTCATCAATTGCGTTTTTTGGATTTGTTAATTCAACGCAAAGATAAACAGTATGAGACAGAGATTTATAGAAAACCAACTGATACTGGTCTTTATACTTCTCCTGAAAGCTTTTGTGAATTTAAGTATAAGAGAAATATGGTGAAAGGATTGATTTATCGTTCATGGGCTTTATCTTCTACTTTTGCTTATTCGGTAAAAAGTGTTGATAAATTGGTTGAGTTGTTGATAAAGAATGGATATTCTAAATCATTTTTATTGTTGATGATAAAACAAACTGTTGGTAAATTGATAAAAAATCCTAAGGATCCATGTTGTGGAAAGTCTGAATGTAATTTGTCGTATGGGTGTGAATTGAATGTTGATCTGGGTGATGGTAAAAATGGATATAAAAAAATTGAGCCTAAATATGTGTTAGTATTGCCGTACTCTGAAGGCTTTACAAATTATAAGAGGAAGTTGAGTAAACTGATAGGAAATTTAGAGTATAAGATCGTCTCTAATTCGTGTAAGGTACGCAATATGTTTATTAATAAATCAAAAACTCCGGTTGGATTGTGTTCTGATCTCGTTTATCAATTTACATGTAATGGGTGTAATGCCACATACATTGGAGAGACTTCCCGTCATCTCTGTACTCGAGTTCTAGAGCATTGTCGATTGAAGGGTTTGACCAATATTAGTGAACACAATAGAGACTGTAAAAGTGATATAGGAATGTCTGATTTTAGAATTTTGTTGAGAGGTTTTAATAGTTATTGGGAACGAGTGATATGTGAAGCATTGCTGATAAGGTCATTGGATCCAAAGATTAATGTGCAGAGTGCAGTCACTACGAATGTTTTGAATGTTTTTAAATAGTTTACGTATGTTAAATCATGTTTGTTTTTTTAATATTATTAAAATAATTGAAAATTTTAAATTACATTATTTTTAAAAATTAGAATATAAGTAAAAAAAAATTTTAAAATTTTAAATTAATTTAAAATATATTTTTAAAAATATTTATTTATTAAAAAATTAAATTAATAAAAAATAATTTGTTTAAATTAAATGTTAATTCATAATATTTTTAGTTGGTTTTGAGTACCTGAAGATGATAGCTGTGCTATCGAAATATATCGTACGAAAGGTTTTTTATTGGCGTTATCTTTTAATTATTATTATTATTATTATTATTATTATTATTATTATTATTATTATTATTATTATTATTATTATTATTATTATTATTATTATTATTATTATTATTATTATTATTATTATTATTATTATTATTATTATTATTATTATTATTATTATTATTATTATTATTATTGTTTAGTCTTGTTTTGTTTTATTAATTGAGAATAATATTTCCTCATTATTTAATCCCTTAATTTATTTATTGTCTCATTCCATTCATATATAAACCATATTTTACCAACGTATCTCATTCAATTCATAGCCATATCCATGTCCATGTCAATGTCCATGACATTATCATTGAAAAATATCATTGAGAAATTTGAAAATTTATCTAAAGACGACCCATCGAAATATCAACAAATATCTCAATATAAAAATTCAGAATCCGAATAGAAAGAGAAACATATATCAAACATTCAAGCTGCCTGGATCCAGGAAATTATTGAGAAGAAAAAACACAAAACTTTACAATTGCCGATAATGACAGGAGAATCAGAAAATTGGATTAAAGAGATGAAAAGTAAAAAATCGTACTTATCAAAATGGGTAGAAAATGCTGAAAAATTGTAAAATTTAAAATAATAATATAAAAATTATTCATGTCAAATTAAAAATGTTAAAAATTATTGCCTCATTCCATTCATATATAAAACTTATTTTTCCAATTTAGCTTTTTCAATTCATAAACATGCCCATGTTCATGTCCATGAATAAAAAATAACCTTAATTTAAAATGCATAGAAAAATACAAATTCTTAGTAGTTCAGATTTTTAAGTCCTCATATTAGAACCTCACCTTTAGTGAATACATAGATAATTATATTACAGAATTCACAATGAAAGAATCAATTGTTGAAACATATATTTAGTTCGATAACATATATATGTTAATATAGAATCTCATAAATATCATAACTGTAACCGATTTGATTATATTTTATATCATATTGTATATCTTTTACATTAATTGATATTTTGCAGCTAATTAATACGTATTTCCGACAGAAATATAATTTAAGCTGAGACTAGAATCAAACCTATTTAGAATATTAAAAAACCAGAAAAAATTTTGATAATGATTGTTCGATAAATTAATAAAATTTTAGTTTTACTGTATGTTTTACTTTTTGTTGATGAATAGAAATAATAATGACGTACAATACATTTGATGATAATATTATTCAATAACATGTAGATAATATAGTAGTAACATCATGAATAAAAAGATGATTAGGTTATAAGTATATTAATAACATATATTTATAATAATTATTATTATTGGAACTTCTTTGATTTTCACCTCTGATTTCTTTTCATTTTCTAATAACATTTAAAATCTTTTTTTAACTATGAATCAGTAATTATGTCAATAAAATATTGAAATAATTACTGATTCATAGTCAAAAAATGATTTTAAATGTCATTATTATTATTCGACATTTACAAACGGTAAATAAAATGATGAGTCTTGAATAAATATGCGACAATACCTCTCTTAGTGTGGTTAATTGGTTCCGCCGATATGCCGCACTTAGTGAAACCGCACTCACTGTAACTATGTAGCCTATGCGAAAAATTGTAATTGGTTCCAAATTTTTTTTTAATACATATCGATATATTATCAATGTTTTCAAAAATTAATCGACATCGAAATCTCGTCTCTATTCATCAATGTCAACCGGAAATTTCCGTTTTCGGCCGAGACTTAATTTATTTGATCCAACCTGAGGAACCGAGTGGCAGAGCTTGTCCCCGAAATCATCGGTCCAGTATCCTACGGAAGTTGATGATTTTCGATTTTCGTCGATCATAGATGTGGGGGTTGAGATTGGGGATATGTCCATGCGAATTTGCATATCGTTCGCTTTGTCGGCGCAGATTTGAGGTGTGGGTTCTACTGGTTTTGCCGGTTCAGGAAATTTTTCGTCTTTCTTGACAAACTCTGGGTGTTGTTCGGCGACTCGAAAGGTGGCTTCCTCTATCACCCTGGCCGCGTTTGCCAGTATTGTGGCCCCTCAGCTCGACGACGTTCACGGCGTCGCCGGTTCTTACTGGGGTTATGCTTTTTGGTCGTTTTGTGGGTTTGTGCGGGTCCAATTTCGCTATTCTCCGGAATTTGATTTGCTGGTATCAGATTTAATTGCGCGGCTAGATCGCGGCCGGCTATTCGCTTGGTCAATTCGGCCTCCGTGAATGAGTCGATTAATACGGCGCTCTGATCATTTATAATGATCCTTTGAACCCGGTTTTCGGAGATCAGATCATCGCGACATCTCGTCAAGCGATGGATCTGCTGGTGCAATGCCTTGATGGCCTCGGGAGCGAACCAGGTACCTAATGTACGTTCGTACTCCGCGGCCAATTTGTCATACTTCTGTTGGCATTTTAGGTCGTAAAAACTGTCATCTTTGGGATTGGACTGGGCAGATTGTCCTGGTTTTGGCGGCGTTACTTTTGGGATTTTGTAACCGGTCTGCATATCTTGGCAACTTTAAGGATTTCGCTAATGGTTTCGAAAAAAGAAAATACTGTACAGCGTTTCGGAAGAGAGAAAAACTAAATGGAGGAAAAATTTCGTAATATAAATTCGTTTAATAATTATAATAATGATTATAATAGGGATAATAATTAATTAATATTTTCAAACAATTGGGTTCTTCATCAACAATACAGTTGTTATTAACTACTGTGGAAATTTGTCTAATGGGAAAATTGGTCACTAGCTGATATTGATAAAATTTGAAAAAACAAAAATAACTGATAGTCCGACCATTTCTTAATTATTTAAGATTAATTTTAAATCCAATATTGCGTGTTTATTCCGTACGGAATACGATTTAAATAATAAAAAAAATATCAATTCCGTTGATTATTCGTTCGTTAATATTCTTAACCCTAGTCGATCCCCTCAATATATCTAATTTCGACAGGAATTTGGAAAAATATAAAAATCGTATCGTCCTACCTAAACATTTACACAAATATTATCCCCTTAATTATAGCGATGATCTCGCATTTTCCCCTCTTACCGCTCCGACCAACTCGCAATGGCCGCCACGGTGAATTCCGACGGTGTCCTACCCCGTGATCAGTGCAACAAGGCCTGACCAGACTAAGCAGACACCGAAGGGTGGTCAGTGATAAAGTAATACGTCAACGTCCTAGATATTTAACTGCCGGAATTAAATGCTACTTCACCATTTTCCACAAACTAACATAAATATATATAAAATTAAATTTAGGGGGACCTGTCGCAGATACTAAAAAGTATCGCGGCCATCCATGATCGTAAATTAAATAACAATCAATAACTTTATCGTATAAATGTATTTAACATATACAGGTAAAAATTCAAAATAAACACTTACAATTCAAACGTTTTCTGTTTCAAAATTCACAGTTAAAGTTCGTGAAATTTTATAAAGTTTTTAAAGGTTTTTAAAGTTAAATATTATGAAAATGGCTGCAGTATTTATAGTGTTTTCGTGCCTGTGTGCGACCAATCAGCGAATTTTAAACCTTTTTTGGCCATTTTTTCGGGTTTTTTAATGGCTTTTATTTATTTTAATAATTTTTTCTTTTCCTATTTATTTTTCTTAATTTTTTAATATTAATTTTGTTAAATTTACATTTTTTATTTTTGCTGATTTCTATTTTTATTCTGGTCGCCACTTCCACCTGTGTATTTTCTAAACCTTATTTTGCAAGGTTATAGGCGGTTTTGTGTTTTACTTTATTTTTACATATGAAATTGTATGCGAAATTTTATTAATTATTTGTTTTAATTAATTCTGTTATTATTTATTTTGTTTTAATTGGTGTTTTTTATTTAATTTTGTTTTCTGTTTGCGGTGTATGCTTATGTTATAGCTGCCATTTTGATAATTTCTCAAATGACAATTAAATAGTCATTATATTTTTTGTTTAAAACATGGCTTATAGCCCAACACTGCATAGTAAAATTCTTATTGTTGAAATTAGAAAAAATAGTGATTCTATAATTCGAGATGTTTAATATAATATTAACTCTTGAATTATTTATTTATTTTTATTTAATTTTTAAAATAATCTTTAGATTATACAATGTTTTTATTAAAATATTTATTAATTTGAAAAATAATAGTAAAATAAAAGACCAAATCTTTCAAAGCCTCATATTTTCAAAAATAAAAAATATTTATTAATTACAAATTTGTTTATTATTATTTATTCATAATAGAAAAATTTCGACCTAAAATTAGGTCCTGATCACTCACAACACAAAATTCAACGTATATTTCATTTTCAGTTTCTTTGATTGACCTTTCCTTCCCATTAATGTTTACAATAATTTGCAAGATGTAAAACATTTTCAAATTTAATTTCCTAACAATTAAATATGAATAAAAACACTTTTATTCAAACTTAAACACACTAACAAATTATAACGAAATTATATAAAGAAAACTGAATATTATTGACAAATTTATTAACAAGCCTACAAAATTTCATTTAAATCAATCAATCAATAATAAATTGGCTTCGTTCAATTGATTGACAAGAATGGCTGTACACGTTTCAACTCTACTCTGAACCAGCCAATCAAAACAAGATTAAAATAGAAGCTACTTAGAATTTAATTTGTTGAAATTTGAAATAATGAATTTGAAAAATATTTGATGTATTTCGATGGTTTTAACAACGACTCGATATTGGTAAATGTAGTCAAATCCGATTTCATATTCCGTGCCTATTTCAGTCCGATAATTGCTGTGATTGGAATTGTTGGAAACGTTTTTGTCATCTCAATTTTCATAAAATACCGACGAAACCGATTTGCAATTTATTCTTCAGTGTTAGCAATTGTCAACATTGTCATTCTCGTATTCAATACGTTTCTCGATGATTTTCTCGGTCGGGGAATTTCCTACGCCACAGATTGGAAAATCGTCATCAAAATCGACGTTTATTCAACCGGAACCTGTCGGTTTATGAATTTCATTCCGAACGCAATGTATTGCGCGAATGCCTACATCATTGTCGCCCTGTCTGTTGATAGGTATTTGCTATTGACGAAACCGTTGAAATACAACGCAGACAAAGGCGTTAGAGGGACTTGTTTGACATGTGTCATTATTGTTGGAATGGCTTTGGTTTTAAACTTCCCGCTTCTACTTACGTATCAATTGGTGATAAATGATTTTGTCAACAATTCTGTCGAGAATATATTAAATCCAGAATTCGAATGCAGCTTGGATAATTCAGCTTTGGCACATTTTGAATTATATTCTAAATCCTTGTTTACTTTAGCAATTCCGACAGGTATTATAATCTTTCTCAACGCATTTATTATATTCAAACTCCTGTTTCGATATTCCAGCCAGTCTTTCATCATTCAAGGCGCAAACAGTTTGTCTGAGCAGTCCAGATTCGTCGGCCACTTGGCCGTTAGCTGTTTATTTTCAGTATTGTTTCTGCCTTTATCCATCGTGATCGTAATGAGACTGTTACATAATAGTAAGGCTGATAATTTTGATTATTTATTTCTCAAAGCTCTTTCGAAATTCTTGTCCTCTGTAAAAGACATCAGTTTCGGCGGGAACATTTTTCTCTACCTGTTGTTCATGCCGAATTTCAGAAAGCGATGTAAACAGATGGTCACTTGCTATTACAACAGCCATCCTTCTCATTATCACTGCAGCCAGGTATTTTTGAGCCCGGCTCGGTTATCACTGTTGATCCAGAATGATCTGAAATACTAAATATCAAGTTCAGTGAACTATACGTTATATTATACACATAGATGAAGTAACTATATATTTATATGTCTTTTATTATTATATTATTTATTTAGACTATTTATATATTTGAAATTTTTATTTGTAAATTATTTGTTTGTTTGCATCAAAATATTTATATAAATTGTTAAGAATTTTGAATTAAGTCTGAAAATCTCATTATTATTTAAAATTTAAATAATTTTCGAAATTTTTAAACTAAAATGCTTTAAGCAATGTTGGTGATCCGGTTGATAAATTGCCCATGAACCTTACCTACAGTCACTGCTATTATGAACCACAAAGAACCCGATATCCGGGTGCAGTATATTCCCCCACATTATATGTAATTATAAAATTTTATTTTCAATGCATTTATTATGTCTTCTGTCTGAAGAGCAGAAATTCCTGGAAAGAACATAGAATATTGTCATCAGAAAGGGTATATATACATTGTGAGTGATTAATGATCTCTTTGAGGAGTGCCTTAATATAGGGGCAGGAAGCGTGAACAATCTCCTCATGTTTTTCAGAAGTCTTATTTCGATGGCATGTGGAAGTCGTTGGTCCTGGAAAAAAATATATGGCGGTCACTTATATGCTTTCGGTGAACAATATTAAATATGATGATATAATCCGAGAAACTTCTTTCTTGTATAATATTGTCAAATCAAGGACCACCGTTGCAGATTGGACTGATTATTGAAAGGAATGATGAATGGTGTGGCTTGACTAAGTTTTTTAAAAGTGTACTTATTGGCGGCGAAGTAGAAGTGGACGAAACCAAACATTTCTTCTTTCATTATTATTCTAAAATTTATTCGAGATTAATAAATTTTAATTAAAATTATTATATAATCAATGCATTGAAAATTAAACTCAATAAATACTCAATAAAATATAATTTTACAATTACATATAATGTGGGGGCAAGGCCTTTCACAGGTTAGAAGAGGCCTGGGCCATTTCAGAATTATGAGGCCACTGGCTGGGCCTAAAATGATGACAAAAAATACATTGATTTTAAAACACAACTCTGCTTCAGCTTCACTTGGTAAATGGCGATTGGTGGAAAATTTATCTGATATGCCAATGTTTGTTGCTTCTAATTTTGACTGTCACGATCTGATTCAATTTTTCGCGCTAACTGCGAATGTCATTTTTAAAACATTCAATGTTATTCTTAATGTCTAGTTGCATCGCGGACTTCAGTGATCAAATGGAATGGATAGACGGGTCAGTTGGCCCTTCTGTGATCGGGCCTGTAAGGTGGACTAAACCCCTATATCCGAACGAATGTGTAAGGGTACAAAAAAAATTTATTAATTATGAATAAATATTTATATCGTTTATATATATATATATATATATATATTATAAGGACTTTTTTTGTTTTTCACCTCTGATTTCTTTATAGGTGACATAATATTTTCTACAAAATTTGACTATAAATCAGATTTATTTAAGGTATTCACGAATTTTCGGAACAGAAATTAAATATATTTCCAGGTTATATTGGTGGGGTAGATCCTTTGAAAGCGATTGGAATGTAGTTAAAAGCAATAAGCATATGGTGGTCATTTTGGTATGATTCATGTGTGTGATGAGTTAGGATGTAATTTGGATTTAAATTATTGAAATAAATGAAAGTGAACAAGAAATGAAAATCGAAAATTTTGATATGAATGAAAAATCAAATATTAGATAAATATAAAACAGAAAAACAGAAATTTATAAATTTTAAACTTATATAAATTATATAAATAAATTATATAAATATTATGATTATTATTATATTTGGATTTTTATTAAAGATAACAAAGATTTGATTAGTAAAAAATATCATAAACAAAGAAATATTTCAAATCTCAAATTAATCATTAAAAAAAATTATTAATTATTAAAATATTTATTCTATTTCCTTCCCACGATTCTATCATTATATGGATGATATCTGAAACGTGAATCTCTGTTGCTTTCTTTTCTATAATTTTCATTTCCATATTTTCTATCAGTCTTTTTCGTAATTTGAATTTTCAGATTTCGAATCCCACTCCTGCCATTGTAATGTTTCTCCTTATATCTGTCACAACTCTCATCTTTAGAATTTTTTTCATAGTGGTTTCTCTCTAAATCATTTTCGTTGTATTTATTTCTGTTATGAAACTTTTCACATTTTATTTCTTCATAATTTCGATTATTATTTCTTTCAAATTCATCATTTTCTTTATATTTCTTTTCATTTCTATATTCTTTCCTGATTTCGGTTTTATATTTTATGTCATTATCAATCTTGTATCTTTTCCTATCACTTTCACCATATCTATTGTTTTCCCTATTATTTTCATATTTGTCTCTACTATTGTTAATTGACCTTTCTCTTTTTCGTTTAAACTCTGATCGGCTTTTGCTTCTTGGTCTCTTTATTGCGACTCTCTGTTATTTTCACCGGTAGCAGTATTTTTTTAAAGAATCTTTATTGAAAACGTTTTTGTAATGGATGAAAATGTTGTCGATATTCGGTTCAGGAAACTTTTTGAGAGCTTTGCCATATGCAATCCAGGTAGTTTCATTGAATCCCTAGTTAAAGTATTTGGAAATTTTTACGCTATTATATCTCCATGGCTTTGATGGTAATGTTGAAATATCAAATTCTATGTTGGCACGTTATTGATATTGCCTGTATGATTTAGATTTAAGGCTTTATTTGTGTACTTTTTAGGTTGGAGGACCTTTGGTTTGAAATCAGCATTAGGACGAGGCAAAGGATTCTTGACAATATTTGTGGTTGACTTGGTAATGATGTTGATTTCCAAGTCTGACTCTTCGGAATTCTCATAATCAAAGAGTGAATTTTCACTGATTTCTTCTTTGGCCAAAACAATTGAATTTTCGTTTTATACTTTAGAAATATTTTCGGCATCATTTGTCAAAATATTTGTAAAATCTTCAGACGAAGTGCAAACTTTCAAATCGTCAAATTCGTCAATTTCATTCACATCGAATTCGTATAAATTTTCATCTTGATTTATCATTTTTATTTTGTGTAAATTCTCTAAATATTTCAATAAAATTGAATCAATTTTATTATATTTTAGAATATAACGGGTTCTCATTGGAAAATAACATTAAAAAAATAATATTTAAATATTTTTTGAACATTTAAAATAATTTTGATTTTCTGCAAAGATTTGTGACACTTTTAACGAATTATTTCAAAAACTATCAAAATCTACATTTTCCAACAAAATATCTATGCGAGGCCACTCTTTCAGTTGAAAATTTTACTGAGAAAGATATGTTTACAATGAAAGATTGTTGGGCTATAAGACACTATTAAAACAAAAAATAAATTTATGTTAATTAAAACAAAGTGTTGGTTACCATGAACACACACTAGCATCGCCGACAAATATTAAAAATAAAAATATAAACACCAAATAAAACAAAATAATATATAACAAAAATAAATAAAACAAAATTAATAAAATCTAGAGAAAGCCTACAGCAGCAGATACAAAGATATTCAATACATAAAACCGCCAAAACCTTACAAAAAAAAGTTTAGAAAAAACATTGATGGAAGCGCCGACCAAGGAACTAATTTTTTATTGTCATAAAGAATGCACCGTCTTCTACTAATAATAAGTAAATTGGTTAACCATTAATAACCTTAGATCGGAGAATTATATCTAATTGAGGATAATGGGGTACAGTCTATTTTATTGGTTTCCACACGTTTAACTGGTACTACCCTGTAAGTTAAAACATTAATAGCCATATTTAAATCGCTATTTTCCTCTCGAACTTGGGAAGGTTACAGAGTTTCATGGGACAATCAGATTCAGGATTGAAATTAAATTCGTCTAAATAGGTAGTGTATACACTAGTCCTATTCCTATTTCTGTGGATGACCTTGCGTTTTAGAAGGGCCAATACACTATAAATGAAACACATTTCATCAATATTTCTAACATTTGCAATCGATTTTTTACGGGATAAAGCGTCAGGTGTTGGAATGTAGTTATGGCCCTCTAGCCTATTAATAATTGAATATTTAGTCAAAACAAAATCGATTTCTATTATTTTAACTACCCACCATCCGCTTCCTAAATAAGTGAATTTTTCACTGATTTTAATTGTATTATTTAATTTCCTAATCCCCTTTATAAGAAAAATTTTCGAAAAAACTTCGGCACTTCGAGAAGAAATTATCCTTAATTTATCAATCTTTCTCAAACTAAATGAGAACAGTGAATTGAATTTCAACTGATCCCATACCTTTCATCTCTTTATTTAATTTTTTTATAATTTTATCGGTTTACTCGATTTGATTAATATTCTGATGTTCAATATCAAATCGCAGATTCTTTCGAGCCCCTTTAAAGTCAATTTTTATTCCGGTTCGTCATTGACATCAACAGAACCTCCGACTTGATTATAGTTACATTCATCATCGTCACTAATGACTATTTCAATTTTATTAATTTTAGCGGGAACACAAAATACCTTTACCTTTTTTAATTTATTTATATTATCAATATTTTTTATAATATTTTTATTATTATTGTTGTTATTATTAATATTATTATTAATATATTTTATTTTTGTTTTTATTAATATTATTAATACTTTTCGATGAAATAACTTGAAAAATGGCTGTGCCGAAAATTCCCGAATGTCTTAAATAAATCTGATTCATAGTCAAATTTTGTAGAAAATATTATGTCATATATATATATATATATATATATATATATATATATATATATATATACCTTGAAAGTAATTTTGACTAATTAATATTTATGAACTCTAAGGCGGATAAATATCAGCTCCGTTAAAAGAATAACACCAGCGATTAAAATGAAAACGTTTAGATAGACTAAAATTCAGGTGTTGCGAATTCGAAGCGACTTAAATTAAACTGAAGCAGATGAAAAGGGCTACAGAAGTACTACAAGAGCAATCAAAATGAAATCAAATAGAAATCCACACTCAAGTTGTGCATTGAATGCCTTGAGGCGTAATTATATCAAACCTATTACAATGACGAGTTTACCGAAACCGTCATAGAAAAACGGATCGTGTCAAACATCAAAGTATTCCAATCACATCACGAGACACAGAGTGTATAAGTGTTCCAGCCACCTTCATTGGTGAAGAACCGTTGAAAAAAAAACGACAACCAAGTACAAAAAGAAACTTCTAAAGCTACTTATCAATCAGAGTTCGATTGTACGTACGGAACGTAAGCGTACGGTATTTTTTTGGATAAATTAATAAATGACGTCCTCTAATTTTACTGCATTATGTGTTATTAGAAATATTTTTTATTATAGAATTAACAAAGAATAAAAAAATTAAATAATGATAAACGTTTTAAAAGAATTCCGTGAACAATGGTGCCTTTTTATTTCAATTTTCTACCAATAAACTGTTGGCGAATAGGGTTGGTTTTTATTTATTTTTTCTAGGGTTTTTGTGTATCTACCCCCCTAAACGCCAGCAAGATTATTATTCTATCTCTCCTATGTACCCATGGTGATTTCCATGTTGGTAATGTACATAAGGGTTGAAAATTCATGAGCAGGTGAGCTCCATTGCTAGAACTACTCCCCATGATATTTTCGCTTTCGGGTTCTGGACTGCCGATGGAAGGTCTTACGTCTTTCTTTTTCTATATCCTGGTCCTTACTCGTCTATTCCGACAATTTCCATACTTATTTGTCATCTTTATGCATTATTTATAAAAATATCCTTCAAAAATTTGGGCAGCGTTCCTCCCTTATTTTTCGGCAAATTTCCTATTTCATTTGTTCAATCACGGAATCGACTACATTTTTCCTAATTTACCTTTATCTTTCTCTATATTACAATTTTGATCAACAATTCCCTAATTCCCGCTACGTTTCCCATGATTTTAAGTAATTACAACCCTCTGCGGTCACTTTAAGAAAACACTTCTCTCTTCTGTCAGAATAGATCATTCAACTTTTGGAAAAATACTTTCAAATTTACATTCCTAGCCTATCCTATCCTTTCCTATTTGATTTTCTGATTTATTTTCTGACAAAGTTTTAAATTTTCCCTACAAAACTTTATTCCCACTTAACTATAGTCGCACTTCCCGAATTTTATTCCGACTCGCTCCGGCCACTTTTCAGCAGCCGCCTCGAGTATACAACGGCGCCCTGCGTAGCGGTCCTGTGCACAAAGCCAGAACCGACTGCGAACTGCCGAGGGGTTCACGAGGCACGACCCACGAGCTCAACTAAGGGTTTTCACCCACTAGCCGGCACACGGTCCGTCCCATGAACCATCTATTTAAATACTTAGTATAAATAAGATTTTAGGGGGATTTGTCAGTGGCACCAAAAGATTCCACGACCATCCAGAATAAAATCAAAGTAACAAGACTTCGAAATATATATTTATACAAAAATAACAGTACTTACAATCCACAGTCATGCAACCAGATTTGAAAAATTGGCATAAATTGGCATACAAAATTTGGTCTAAGAATGATTCACTGCTAGTCTAAAAATGTCTACAAATTTTCTAAAAATTTTCTGCCGGACTAAAATTTCTAAGTCTGTTAAAATTCGGTTAAATTTGGTTAGAAATTATGAAAATGTCTGCCGTATATATAGTATTTTTGTGCCTGTGTGCGACCAATGGGCGATTTTTCGGCTTTTTTACGGTTTTTTAATTATTTTATTAATTTCAAAATATTTTTGTAATTTTTATATATTTTTCTTTATTTTTTGATATATTAATATTTTATTGTTGGATTTTATTTTTATTATTGTTTTCTTAATATATTATTTTTAAACCCCAATATTTTGTTTTCTGGTCGCCTCTTCTGCCTGTGTTTTTTCTAAACCTTATTTTGCAAGGTTTTGGCAGTTTATTTTATTTTTCATATGTTTCTTTTTGCATCTGTAGGCATTTTTCCGAATTTTAATTAATTATTTGTTTTATTTAATTTTTGTTATATTTTTAATTTGTTTTAATTAATGTTTTATTTTATTTTTGGTCTCTTCTTGCGGTGCGTGTTTATGTTACGGCAGCCATATTGACAATTTCAAAATACATTAATCATTTTGTTCTAACTTATACAATTTTCACCTTTTTGTTTAAATTGGTTTTGTAAATTTGTTTTAATTTTGGCTCTAAGCCCAACAAAACTAATGTCATAAATTTATTAAATTCCAGTAGTGAGTTCTGAATTTTATCAAAAAATTCATCTTTATCACTATAATATCAACAGTATTATAAAGAATGAATGTATGAAGTTGCAAAACTGTGTCTAAATTCTAATCATCTGGAGAATCTGAGTAATCTGACTCTTCTTGTACTGTGTTTTCTGATGTATCACTGATATCATCATTCGGTTCATTCCATTTCACGTTCTCTTCAACATAATCCACTTTACCCACTTTGCCCATTAAACGTAAGTTTGTATAGATATAGACCATCTTCTCGATGGTTTTCGGATTCAGTCGAGCTCTCCTTTTATTCTTAAAGAAACCAAATAAGCATTCGGCAGCACTCAAAGTTGCGGTTTGGCTTAAAACGTGTGAAGCAAATCTCTGGAGCTCCGGTAAAATGTGCCACCATTGATGTCCTGTCATATTACTTGCTGCAGCTTTTCCTACTGGGTATACATATATTCCCTTACTTGATCTAAAGTTATTTAGTTAGTTTGTTATAATAACTCGCTCCTCCACTAGTTGATAGAATCCAGTCATGATTTCATCTAAATGGAATCCAGTGACATGAAGTGTAGTGTGCATTATGGCTCATTTTCTAGCAAATGAATCGTACAACTCTTTACGTCGAGTTTGTGATATATTTTGAAAGTTGTTAATAGATTATTGGATTGTAAACATTTTGAAATAAACCTTTCCAGTAACAGGGAATTCACAATCAACAAGTCGTAGCAGTTCAAAAACTGATTTGTTTATATTTAAGTATAACTGACAATTTTACCAAAATGGTTCAGAGAGAACTGAAATAGATACTTCTTCACCTGCTATTTTGAAACTCTTTTTGCTTAACCGTGCCTTGTATTTTCTGCTCACAATCATTTCATGTAAAGCATCTTTAAGTTCCACTAAACGTTGAATCATTATAACAAAAGTGCCAAAGCGTGTCTCAGCTGGATGGAGCAAAACTTTATTGTGAGAATTTTTCTTCAACATAGCCCGTGGGCAATCATGTCCTTTTATAAACTTTACAACAGCAATCACTTCTTTCAAAATTGAAGAAATCCATATTAATTTCCCCCAGTCTTTGAATAACAGATCAAACCAGTAAGTAGAACATGGACCACAAATAATTTTTAGAAACGTTTTTGCACTTATCTGCCATGCTGCTTTACAGTTAGCTTCACTGTATGTGATAAATTGAAGAATCAACTCGGTTCCAATTTTTTCTATTCATGACTTGAATTCTTTGGCAATGTAACCAGAATCCATTGTGTTACCAGCATATTATGGTTTGAAGCTTTCAAGAATTTCAACTGGCATCTTGCTACATTTGTCTAGGCCTGTTGCAGTTTCAATATCCATGTGTGCCCGGATGCGATTACACCACACCAAAATATTAAGTAGATGTGAGCCATCCAGCACGGAGCGTTCTTATTGTCTGACGGAAAGCGATGACTCATCATATAGAGCATGAATCAGTGGTCGCGTGTGTTTATGAATCATAGTCTTTGTACTACAGCGGTTCAAAGAGGTCATGTCAGAGTAAAGCATGAGTCATACAAATTTTTTAAGTTTTTCTAAGTCAAAACCAAGACATACTACCAAGGAAAAACTTTATATGACTCATAATTGTTTCGAAAATTTAAACAAAGACCTATACCCCCCCCCCACTAAAAAAATTGTATTACTTACGATTCTTATGACTCATACTTTTTCCGAAAAGTTATCTATGTCAAAACAAAGACATACCCCTTATTTACAAGCAATTTCTTTGTTTTAAAATAACACGTGTTACCTATATTGTTTTTACTATTACTATGTCTTAATTGTTATTGCTAGTTTTAAATTATTATTAATATTGTTATTATTATTAATATTCTAAAGACAAAATAAAACAAGTCATAATTGTGAGAATATTATTAAATTAATTCATAAAATACATAACTAAATAAATATTAATAAAATAAATGTATGTTGTGGATTGATGTGGTGTGCAAATTCCTTATGCTTACATTACTTTGCGTTTAATATAATTCCTCAACAATTGTGTTTAAATATTATGAATAAATTTTAGGATCTTGAATTTTATTATGGACGTTATTAATACTAATAGTAAAGCTTCTAACATGGCGAAAGCCCCCAGAAAATTACGAAATTGGAGCTGACATAGAATAATTTATATAAGAATGTGAAACATTTTTCGACCTTATGGGTATCTCAGAAGAATACAGATGGAAATTTGCCAAAGAAATTTTATCAACAAATACTACAAAGAAATATGAAGCAACTCGTGAGGACATTAACTATTTGGATCGTCTCAAAGAATCTTTCAAATCCAATGAATTTCATGAATGATCATCAAGAAAGTCTTAAATATCGCCAAGGAAATGATTCAGCCAGTGAATTATGCACGAAAAGCACACCAAACAAATCTTGCGACACAAATTGAATCAAAAGGAACTGCAGAAATTTCTAATTTTTCATGCAGTAGAAGATAATGAAAGGAAGAAAGATCTTAGAATGAACAAATTTAAGACTGGAAGAAATGAAAGAAAAAATCATGAAACATGAAAAAGTAAATAATGAAATTTACCAGATCAACAATCAAGTTGCAGCAATGAAAACAAATATTAAATATGCAGATGTGGTAAAAAATTCGAGGAACTTTCAGATAAAGACAGTTAGAAGAAATGAAGCTCCAGTTAAAAGAGAAGTCAATGATCCGAGATTCAAAACTTTTTATGAAAGATTTCGACCAAGAGTTAATGATTTTAGATTTCAGGAAAATAATAGACGAACTTTAAAATGTTGGGCTTGTCAAGAAAAAGGGCATAAGAGATCAGAATGCTCAAATGTAAAATGCAATCATTGCTATGAATCAGGACACTTTCGTTACCAGTGCTTCCAACCTCGCTCAAACAAAGAACGACAATATCGAGAAAAGGTGGCAGCAATCCCACAAGCTGATGATTAAAATCAAAGTCAATGCCAAAAACAGTGGGGATTCCTGCCAATATTGTAAAAGTAACATTTGAATCGTTGTGAAATTGTTGGTATCGAATAAAAGTTTTCCTGTGATGAGTTATTCCAATATCATTTAAAGAGCATGTGGAGTCAGAGCAAACTGTTCTACTGAACCAAATAAAATTATAACTCAAAAATAGTAAATATGTATCCCTTCATACCGTTAAATCGCAAAGCGAAGATACCGTTGTTACAATTTAAAAAAATAGTTGGATATTAAAATATGGAGCTCCAGAGGTTATACACTGTGATAGAGGGAAATCATTTGAAAGTAAATGTATGGAAAATTTAATGAAAATCATAATGTAAAATTAATTTATTCATGTCCTTACCATCGTTCTGCAAACGGACAAATCAATTTAAGACATAATTCATTATTAAAGGATAAAAACTGGGCTGAGTTGTTACCAGAAATTGAGTTCATGTTTTAATTAAAAGCAATACGAATAACAAAGAAGATTACAAATATTTTGGACCAGTAGAAATCGTGAAACAAATGCATGAAAGAAGCTATGAAATAAAACTTGAAAATGAAAACTGATTGATAAGAAACGTTGAGTGACTAAAGCCATTTTAACGAGGGGGATGTGAGAATATAATTAAATTAATTCATAAAATAAATACATAAATAAATATTAATAAAATAAATAATTAAATAAATTTATGTTGTGGATTGATGTAGTATTTAAATTCCTTATGCTTACATTACTTTGCGTTTAATATAATTCCTCAACCATTGTGTTTAAATATTACGAATAAATTTTAGGATTTTGAATTTTATAAATATTTATTATGGACGTTATTAATACTAAAAGTAACTCTTCTAACAATAATACAATAACTTTTATTGCTCACGATTATCAAAATTGTAATTATTTAATTCATTCCGTAGGACCCATACATTGTATGATCTCATCCGATCTTCACAAGCTTCGCATCGATATTTTTTTTTAGCCATTGGAAAGTTTTCTTCAGGCGTCTCCCAATATTGAAAAACGATTTCGAAGAGATCAATTCCCTATGCAGAGATAGTTAGAAAGAAACAAAATTCGTTTTGAAAACCCAGACCAGTTTAAAAATACACAAAGTTGTAATCGATACAAAAACTATGAATAAATTCGATGAAAAATGTAAATGCTGACAAATGATGAATAAATTTTTGACAACAAATATGCTGAATAAAATTAAATGACATAAATTGAACGGGTGACGACAAAACAGGTCTGAAGATGACAACTATGATGGTGATCACTGATGTTTTAACAGAAAATTATGATAAAAGTATATTGAATAATTAACGTTTTGTAATTAACTGTAAATTTTTTTAAAGAAGATTAATTAAACTTAGTGTAAATTAATTTTAGTTTATTCAATTTTGTGCACGTCAACGAATACCCAATGTGTCTTTCAGCCACAGGTATTTGAACACTGCTTAATTGACCTGACAATATTAAATTCATTCACTTTATGTTTTGCTCTCTTGTCTTGATTTTTTATTGTGTGTGTATGTTTTGAATCAATTTATTATTATTATCATTATTAATAATTTAATGATCCCATGTCTTAACGAAATTAAAGGTTAGATGATCCATATATTTGGTAGCCATTGCCAACACTCGAATTCGAACAGACCCATTAAATAGGGTCCCCATCCTTTAAATTTTTAACTATCAGCTTGCCTATTATTAACACTTGAATTTTGATCCAGCCAGACTCATAAAACAATGTCAACACTCCTATTCTTAAGTTTTCGAGCATTGAATAATTTCCATAATCTACACACATTCTCCTTCCAACCCAGTCAGACCCATTAAACGAGCCACTAAATCATGTCTTTATTTTTGACTATGAGCTCATTTAAACAATTATCAACACCAATTATGATGATTAAAATACCAAAAATACATAAAGAATAAATTTTCTTCTGTCTTTATTCCAGACAAATTTGTCTTCCTTAACCATTGTTCTCAATTTCTCCGTTGTTTTTGTGAACTATATTTTGGATAACGATATTTATAATTTATAATGAATTTTAATAATAAGTTCAACAGTTTCCTTTTAGTAATTCTGTCAGGGATTAGTTGTGATTTGGGAATTTAAAAGATTTTATTAACAAATTTTAGAGTTTATTTAAAAAAAATTTCAAAACATTTCTTAAGAAATAATTCTTCATAACCGATAAAAATGAGTGAAAAGAAACTCATCTAATACACTATAAAGTGTATTCAGCAACAAACGGCACCATACAAAGCTAACTACTCACATTTCCCTGCCATCGTTGTTATCAAAATCGATTGAAAATGCAGCTGAATAATGAAAATAAAAATAAATATTGTAATTTGAGTTTAAATAACAGTTTAATAATTTTCTTGTTTAAATCTAAGAATTTTACTCTTTACTGCTACTTGCAGTCAGTGTTCAGGCTCTCTTCTGTTAATTTTTCTTTTTATAAAAATAAATAATTGTAATTATTATATATTTATGTGACAAATGTTTATTGCTAATTATGCTATTATGAATAATATTCTCATTAATATTTTCCAATTACAAACATCAATTAAAACAAATCCAAATAAAACTTAAAAAAACAACTGATTCGAAAATAAACAAACAATTCTCTCAATTGTCAACAAAATCTTCACAATCGATAAACAAACCAATTACATAAATATCGATCACAAATCATCAATCAATCAGTTCAAATCATGATCCAAGTAAATTGTGATTATCTTAATTATTTTGCAATTGCTCTTTTTCATTCAGATCATTCTCGTTTTCCTCGCCGTCTCAACCTTCATTCACTGCCAGACAGAAGTCCAGCAGAAAACTCAAGCTTGTATCGAAGAAAACAAAGCCTGCAAAGAAGCCTGTAACGAAGAGCACGGATGCTTGCTAGATTGCCAGTTCAAAGTTCAAATTTGTTTCAAGGATGCAGAATAAGATCCGATCAAATTCTTGGCATTGCACTTGACAAATTTCAATAAAATTAATATTTTCTTTTGAGTTCGATTTTCAGTTCAATATAAAATTTCCTGATTGATTATGATCGATAAATTTTGATCAGATCAGATTCTAATCAATTCAATATTTCACATAAAATCGAAGAAATTTGATTCAATATTAAAACATTTTGCCTCGTTTATTTAAATTTTATCAAAGTTTTGATAGTGAGAAAGAGGCAACATGTTTTGATAAACACAAAGGAAAAGTAAACAAAATATTTATCGTCAACAAAATATCCACTAAACGAGATGAAATAAGTTTTTAGTTTAAATTTATAATTTTCATTATCAAAACTTCGTTAGGTTTTCACCTCTGATTTCTTTTCAGTTTTCAATAATATTAAGAATGTTTTATTTTTTAACTATGAATCAGTAATGATATCAATAACGCATCGATATCATTACTGATTCACTGTAAAAAATCTCTAATGTTATTATTTTTAACCGAAATATATTTTGAATAAAATAAATACATTTATTCTTTCAATTGTGGCTACTGACAATCAGCTAGTGATATATTTTAGTGACATAATGGGAGTCAAAAGAATCCCTTGCACAAGGAGGGAAACATTTTGTACCAATAATAAATAAATAATAATTATTGTAAATTTCTTGTAAAAATCATCAAAATATAAACAGATTAAAATTGCGGATGAAATTCTCAACGAAAATATATTAAATTGACTATGGTTCAATATTGCTGGGATTCACATTGCCGATGTTCAAAGTGTTAAAATTGAAATTAAAACACGACTTAAAAAACGCAAGAGGACGTTTAGAAGCGTTTTTAAAGTAAACGACGTCCACTTAATGGTAACTTTAACATCGCTATTAGTTTTAAATTTTATCACAAAGTTTCGATAAACAAAAAGGAAAAGTAAACAATATTTAACATCAACAAGAAATCTACTAAAGGCTAGATGAAATAAGTTTTTTGTTTAAATTTGTAATTTATTAATAAATACATTTTTATTTTAAATTAAATTTGTTTAAATTGATAAATGTTAAATATAAGTAGAATTTAAACAATTCTTTATAACAATTGTAAAATATTCGATACATTAAGTGATATCCAGTACATTTATAAATAGTATAATAGTTTCGAGCTAATGGCTATCATTAGTACTATGCCGGGAGGCGCTCAGATTACTCTGAGTGCCAGATAAGTGTAAAACAGTCTTAAATTAACACTGTTATACACTTATTCTGATGCACTGGACATCAAATAAGTTTGCAAAGCTTGGTTTTAAGGCAAGACAATAAGACGAGTCTTTATCTTGAACCTCCTTTCACTTGAAACCATGGTGGATACCATCATACCTCTGTGGGCTACAAGTTCAACACAGAAACTGGTAACAAGCTGTCAGAAAACTAGTTATGTGCAAAGTATTGTTAGAAAAGTTGGTTATCTTAATAAAAACATGAATTGTGGTATTACCATGTCAGACTTCAAAAAATACTATTACTATTATTATTATTATTATTATTATTATTATTATTATTATATTATTATTATTATTATTATTATTATTATTATCGTTATTTTCAATAATTGTTATTATCACTATCATGCAAATTAGGTCATATCAGTCATAAAATAATAGAATAACTTGTAAAACTAATGTCAATTAATTCCGGTCTCCAATAGTAACATAAAATACTAATGAATAATTTATTGACAAAAACAAACTTATTCAGAGAACTAAAAATAATTTATTAATTAATAATTGGTCTTGATTAAAATAAAAAATTCAAAACAAAGTTCAATCATGAATGGAAATTTGAATAACTATTTTATATTAAATAAGTTATACAAAAGTGTCCATTAATTTTTTATTGTAATCTTTTTAATTTTTTCAAAGTCAATACACAAACAAGTAAAATTCGTTTTTTATTGATTTTTTATCGATTTTTATTTTCTTTTAAAGGTTTATTTATTTTCATTTTCCTCTAAATTCAAAAAAAGTTTTTATTATTGTTTTAGTCAAGTGTCGAAAATTTGCGTTGCATGTGAAAAAAAGTGTTGAAAATAAAAATCAATTTTTTAAAAATTACAACATTCGAAACATGCTCTTTCAAAGAGATTTTCCAATGGCACAATGTGCCTTCCCACATTTCACTGGTAAAATCAATTTGATGACCCATTCCATTGAATGTTCCATCATCCCAATGACCTCCATCTCAAAATTGAATGAAGTGAGCTTCCAGAAATATACAATAAAATCACAGCACATATCCATGTTACATATACATTACATAATCGGTCGAGGTCAGATAGAATATCAGCTCATAAAGTGGGAGATAATAATTTGATAATTAATCAAAGCTAGATTACAAATATGAAGAAACTCTTAATCACAGAATCAAAGCTCTAGATAACCGATAACGATCAAGAATGAATTTTTGACATTTTTTATACATATTATAATTGAAGGTTTAAAACTAATTTGTTAAAGTTACCATTAAGTGGACGTCGTTTACTTTAAAAACGCTTCTAAACGTCCTCTTGCGTTTTTTAAGTCGTGTTTTAATTTCAATTTTAACACTTTGAACATCGGCAATGTGAATCCCAGCAATATTGAACCATAGTCAATTTAATATATTTTCGTTGAGAATTTCATCCGCAATTTTAATCTGTTTATATTTTGATGATTTTTACAAGAAATTTACAATAATTATTATTTATTTATTATTGGTACAAAATGTTTCCCTCCTTGTGCAAGGGATTCTTTTGACTACCATTATGTCACTAAAATATTTCACTAGCTGATTGTCAGTAGCCACAATTGAAAGAATAAATGTATTTATTTTATTCAAAATATATTTCGGTTAAAAATAATAACATTAGAGATTTTTTACAGTGAATCAGTAATGATATCGATGCGTTATTGATATCATTACTGATTCATAGTAAAAAAATAAAACATTCTTAATATTATTGAAAACTGAAAAGAAATCAGAGGTGAAAACCTAACGAAGTTTTGATAATGAAAATTATAAATTTAAACTAAAAACTTATTTCATCTCGTTTAGTGGATATTTTGTTGACGATAAATATTTTGTTTACTTTTCCTTTGTGTTTATCAAAACATGTTGCCTCTTTCTCACTATCAAAACTTTGATAAAATTTAAATAAACGAGGCAAAATGTTTTAATATTGAATCAAATTTCTTCGATTTTATGTGAAATATTGAATTGATTAGAATCTGATCTGATCAAAAATTATCGATTATAATCAATCAGGAAATTTTATATTGAACTGAAAATCGAACTCAAAAGAAAATATTAATTTTATTGAAATTTGTCAAGTGCAATGCCAAGAATTTGATCGGATCTTATTCTGCATTCTTGAAACAAATTTGAACTTTGAACTGGCAATCTAGCAAGCATCCGTGCTCTTCGTTACAGGCTTCTTTGCAGGCTTTGTTTTCTTCGATACAAGCTTGAGTTTTCTGCTGGACTTCTGTCTGGCAGTGAATGAAGGTTGAGACGGCAAGGAAAACGAGAATGATCTGAATGAAAAAGAGCAATTGCAAAATAATTAAGATAATCACAATTTACTTGGATCATGATTTGAACTGATTGATTGATGATTTGTGATCGATATTTATGTAATTGGTTTGTTTATCGATTGTGAAGATTTTGTTGACAATTGAGAGAATTGTTTGTTTATTTTCGAATCAGTTGTTTTTTTAAGTTTTATTTGGATTTGTTTTAATTGATGTTTGTAATTGGAAAATATTAATGAGAATATTATTCATAATAGCATAATTAGCAATAAACATTTGTCACATAAATATATAATAATTACAATTATTTATTTTTATAAAAAGAAAAATTAACAGAAGAGAGCCTGAACACTGACTGCAAGTAGCAGTAAAGAGTAAAATTCTTAGATTTAAACAAGAAAATTATTAAACTGTTATTTAAACTCAAATTACAATATTTATTTTTATTTTCATTATTCAGCTGCATTTTCAACCGATTTTGATAACAACGATGGCAGGGAAATGTGAGTAGTTAGGATATAAATTTATGTTGTTTAATAAAAAATGAATATTGGGAATTACGAATTTTAAAATGGAAGATATAATTGGCGATCACTCAAAAATATTAATGCCGTTACAAGGCAGCAAGAAAAGATTATTTCTACTCAATATTTACCTTTGATTAATTTCTTTTAACACTGTATAAAATGATATACAAATTATTATTACGTCATAATAAATCGAATAAATTTCTCACTCAATATTTCCCTTAGTAACTTACTACATCTAAACTCGATATTCAAACTTGTAAAGCATACTAGAATTGATCAAAATCCCAATCCATAGTGATAAATCGAACCTTTCAATTATATA
The DNA here is from genome assembly GCA_022537955.1 of Schmidtea mediterranea. Classification (NCBI taxonomy): domain Eukaryota; kingdom Metazoa; phylum Platyhelminthes; order Tricladida; family Dugesiidae; genus Schmidtea; species Schmidtea mediterranea. Next base: position 234,304,632 of record CM039679.1, read on the forward strand.
TAAAACTCTGAAATATTCATATGTTGGAATACTCTCTCTAAAATTGATGCAGTTCTCTTAAAAGTTTACATCAAATTCTCAATAAATTCTTCAATTGAACTTCGATTAGATATAAAATTCATGAAAACTATATCGAAAAATCAGTTGGGTACTACGCTATATACATTACCAAAAGATAAATATTTGGAGATCAAAAACGATAACACCTAGTTTCGTTATCTATTTTACCAAAAGATAACATTTTCAAAAACATTTGCCAATTTCTGATGGATTCTTATTAATCAACAACTTCACTGATATGACAAGTTACCATCATTTCATTGGTTAAAACTACGTTTATGAATTTTGAAGAATATTCATTTGATAATTGTGAATATTGTTATTTGTGTAATAAGAACATATTAGATAAGGTTAGACCATTTTACAGGAAAATGTATTGGTCCAGCATGTAAAAGTTGTAATGTTAATAGGAGCATCAAAGAATTATTACTTGTAGTGTTTTACAATGCATATAATTAGATTCGGATAAATTTTAAATAAGTCGGTGATTAGCAATAAGTTCAACATTATATTAATTTTAAATGACTTTTGTTGATTTATTTAAAAAGATTAATGAAATTATGTTCGATTGAATAGTATGATTTCCTATCAATGCGGTACCAATAATATTTAGAAAATAATTTGAACATTAAAATTTGAATTAATTTGAGTCGTTGGTAATAAATAGAATTAACCAATCAAAATCAAGTATTCTATAATTTTATTTTCAAATTATTATTTTCATTAAAATTTTAATTATTTTAATTGATAAATTTATTAGTATTTTCAACAACCGGTTTTAGTTAAATAATAATAAGTTTATTGAAAAATAGTTTGTATGTTTTCAAATTATTTTCAAGAAAACTGTAATAATTTTAATAAATTTATTAGTATTTTGAGTTTAGCGATTAAATTTATCGCAAAATAATGTCGTTGTCAATAGTAACAGCCAATCAAAATAAAGTATGTAGTTTCTACTTTTTCAAAATTAATTTAAAGAAAAGTTATTGAAATATGATTTTTATGTTGTTTCAAGAATAACTTTCTATTAAAAAATAAGTTCAGTCAATAATATTTCTAATTAACAATTGCATTTAATCAATCAATAATTTTACGAGTTTATTGACGATTAACAAATTTATATACTTTTTAATTTCAATAGAGATTTTCAATTTAATATTCAAATATTTATTCATATTTTCAAACCATTTTTAACAGGTACTTAAAAATTGTCAACGATTTTTAAATATATGTATGTTTTTTACCAACTACTCTTTATTAAAGACATGTGTTTACTTGGTATTTAGTAATTGTGGGTTTACAAAATTTTATAACTTTTAATGACATAGGGTTAAAAATTATATTTCATCTTTTAGGGTTAAAAGTTATCTTTCGTTATTTAGGGTTAAAATTCTTAACCTTTTAAATAACTTTATAACAAACCATGTAATATTTTATCCATAAATTTATCGAAAAGTATTATAATATACCTAGTTTGAATCATAAATTATTGAAATATTTAATAGGTATCACCTGATGAATTTTTAATGGTTATTTAATCAGTTTTGGCTACATAAATCTTTAATGTCCGAAATTATCAGTTACTTTCATTTGTAAACCCAGTGACTTATTTTCATAAAAACACTGAAAACACAACGAATTTAGTTGATGGTATCGCTAATAATTTATAGAGTCGAATGAACTTGTAAATTAGTATCCGACTAACCTGGTGAATTATTATCAAAATATTGAATTTTCATTAGAAACAGTATATTTGCTATAAATTTATAGAATTTGGTTAAGTATTTACATGTAAATAATCCTATTAATTATTTTCATAAACTAATCCAATGTTTAAATCCTATCTTGAATGAGTTATTTTCAAAATTCTTACATCAGTGGTGTCGGTAATAATTCGTTTGGGGGTTCAACTCCTATAGTGGGCGAATTATTTTTTATTTTAAAAATTAAATTTTTTAATAGAAAATAAATATATATATTTTATTTGCTGTAAATTTAAAATTTTATAGAAATTGGTAAAGTAAATCTGGCATAATTTAATTTTTTATATTTAGTTGAAATTTTAAACTTGTTGAATTATTTTCTTAAAATTTTGTAAATCCAGTGATAAAATTTAAGTTTTGAGTGACTTGATTTTAAATAAATAAACTATCAATATACTATAGTGCTTTTAAACTTAAATTTTCATGAAAATTATTAAAGTTTTATGATTATTTTGATAAAATTGTTATGTAATATACTACTAACAAAATAGTCAGTAAGCTAAATAATTTAAGATTGAACATTTATTTTTATGACGAGTTTGATCTTAATTTATTATGTTTAATGATTATTTTATAATTTTTTATGTAATAATATAATTAACAATTGAAAATTTCATGTAAATATAATTTTTTAATATATCACATGCAAGTAACATGAATCAATGATGTAAACGAAACTCATACGTTTATATGAAGTAAAAAGCAAAATAATAATACCAATAGTACTAGTGAGTGATTTTGCTAAAGTCTACGACTTAGTCGTAGACGTAGTTGTAGGCGTGTTGGGCGATGATGGGTGCTGATCGGTGCGGATGGGTAAGGATGGGTAAGGATGGGTAAGGATCTGTGCGGATCGTTGGTTGGTATGTGTGTGTGTGTGAAATGTTTAAGAACCAAAGGTTTAGAAGGTAGGTATGTGGAAGGTTCTAGAAGGTAGGTGTGTGGAAGTTGGTATGTGTGTGGAAGGTTCTAGAAGGTAGGTGTGTGGAAGATTCTAGAAGGTAGGTGTGTTGGTCCACAACTACGTGACATAATAACAGTTAGGTAACTAGTCTCCGAGTAGTGACCAGTGATGTAATAAGTAACCAGTGACATTAACGTTATGAAAATCGAAATCGGAGAATTTCGGAATGAATCAATGCCTGGCTCTCGTGTGTCTTCTGAAGATATGCCTGTTTTCCAGGTTAATGAAAGATTTCATGCATTGGAAAGAAGTAATGAGCTTCTGAACGGTAAGATGGATTCTATTGTTAATACTTTAAATTATCTTATATCTGGTTTGAGTGGTGGTTTTGACAATAATAATAAATTAAATTGTATTTTTAAAACTAGTCATGTTAAGGAACCTCTTTCAATTGTTAAGACTAATCTTGTTAGTGAACTTCCTTCAGCTCTTTTAGTCCAAGATAAGGTTCCTTGTCTTAAGTTATCAGAAGAAGATTTGATTAGGAAAATACCAACTAAAATTGTTCCTTCTAAGAAAGTTTCTAAAAAGACAATAGAGCATACTTCTAGAGTAAAATTTTCGCTATTTGTTAGAGTTTTAGATTCCAAAGAGAGGCAACAGTTTTTTAAGCTATTTCCCAATTTATTTGCTTTATTGAAAAGTAAAGAATCAGAAAAGAAATCTGAGGTATTAAATATCGAGTTGACCAAAATTTCTAAAATAGATAATCCCCTAAATATAGCTGGATTTAAAAATTTCTTTTTTAGAAATAATAATATATGTGTTACAATTGATTTTTATAATAGTAGTAAAGTAAAATCTAAAATTACTAAAAACTTAAAAATCAAAACATCTTTAATAAACTCAAAGATTGTTAAAAATTACAATACAAATAAATTTATCCCTGCTTCTTTATCGATAAAGAAGTTTTTATTTGTTCTTTCAGATAAACTGGCTGAGACAACTAATATTAGTAATGTTACAGTCAGAGAGGAACAAATAAATAAAATAATTACTTTATTAAAAATTAAAAATAGCCTACCCGACTATTTGGTTAAATCCCAAATAAAATATAAGGATGGTGATTTTTTAATGTTGGATTTGTTAAATAGTTTTGAGATCGAGGGTGAGTTGGGCCAAAAAATTACTGAACTGTCCCGTTCACAAATTAAAGAACAATTTAACTCATTCCCAGAAATTCAGGAACTTTTTTTCATCGAAAAAAAAGCATAGATGAAAACCCTGAAAAATTAATTAATTTAATTAATAAATTTAAAATTGAAGAAACATTTCCTCAACAGATCTCATTTGTGGGGGGTAAATTTGTTAAGATTGATAAATTAAATGATTCTCAGTTTCCACAAGTAGAATCTGAATCCGATATCATGTTTAACCTTGGTTTGTTTAGTCTCTTTGGTTTATCTGAATATGATAATCTTTTAAATTCTCTTTTATGTCAACCAAAGTCTCCAGAGAAACTGGTTGATATAATTTTTCATTTAAATTACCTAAATTTAAAAGGAAATTTTGATACTTCAACAAACGGAACTTATGAAAATTATGTTCAAAACTATATTGTTAATTGTTTGTTAATGCATTCAATTCTAGATCTTGAGACTTGTGCTTTCTTAAATCTTGATAATATTGAATTGTGGGCTCCAAAATTGATTGAATTGATTCCTTCTTCTTCCGATTATAGTTCAAGTTGTAAAGAAAAACTTTTGAAGCTCAAACAATGGAAATTGTCTGGTGAAATTGACAGAATCCACAATATTATTTGTCCTGAAACTATAATTGAAATCAATAACTTTCTTTGGGTGATTGACCAATCTTATACTACCAAATCCGACCAACTGAAATTTCTAACTAGTTTAGGTGAAAAAATTAATAACATAGAAATCGACAATGATGTAGATGATTTGGTTAAAGCAAAGAGAATGCTTTATTTTATTATTAGGGACAAAAAACGATTTCTAAATAAAGATAATTTTAACTATCGCATACCCTTCAATTGTAGAAAAATTTGTACACTAAAAATGAGTGATTTCATAACTAAGCTCATTCAGTCAAATGAACTTTTTGAAGAGCGAGAAGCAGTTGTAGACAATAATATAGACGTATCTCCTAATGAAAACTTAAATATCTTAATAGTGGAACCGGTCAATCCCACTCCTGACACAGTTATAGTTGGTCAGTTGGATACTTTCCCAACAGACATTGACGAAACTGAGCCAGTTACTATAGATAAACCTCTGAAAAAAATAACATCAAAACAAGCTGTAAAACCCAAGGCACAAAAATCTAAATGAAGGGAAGTGCCTGCATCAGTTTCAATATCTGTTCCAATCTCTGAAGAGACTGATGCAGATAGCACTATAATTAATTACTTTTTTCCTGAACGCGACCCCAAAATCTGGTTTACCGATGATGATATTGACTATTATCTTGAGAGTCACATTGGTAATCCAAACTTTGCACCGGTCAAATGTTTTATCGTCGAAATTTTAAGTTCGAATTGCAAAGACGAAATATTTCCAATGCCAGATAATCTTTTTAAAGCGCAAATAATATTATGCTCTCTTAACATCAATGAATCTCATTGGATCCTTTTTGTTTACTGTAAATTGACTTAAATTTCCTATTTTGTTGACCCAATTCTCCGTAAACGGCATAACCTTATTAATAAGTCAAGTGCACTTAAAATCACGATGGCTTTAAATAATCTTTTTGATCTCAAAGCTGCTGTAACCTTTCACCCCCATGATAACATTGTTTACCAGGATAATAATTACGATTGTGGACCTTACATCTGCGCGTATGCTATGCTGATAAGCCAAGAATGGCAAACATTTCCCAACAACTTTATTGAAACAATACGTAAAAATGTCCATCGATTCCAAACTACTAAATTTCAGAATCCACCAAAAGTCTCTGGGGTGGTATAACGACACTGCCTATTTTTAAACGCTTCCAGAATGTAACAAGACCACCAAAAGTAGCACTTCCTTATAAAGCTTCTCTCCAAAATGAGAATTCCTGTGTACCTTCTTTAATAAAAGAATGGTTTAGTAATAAAAATTATATAACCGTATTGTCTCCTGAATTGACGTTGAATCTTATTGCACATAATAATCAATTTATAAGAGAAAACGTCACATTTAGGCAATTTACGAGAGTAAAGTATGTAATTGCTGTCATTCCAAACAACCCACACTGGTGTCTGTATATATTTTTCCCTGTATTCGAGCGCAGCTACATCTTAAACTTTCAAGGCAGAGTCTTAAATGAGAGACTTGTCAGTATTGGTGAAAGCATGACTGATTATCTGAATAAATTCTTCATTTCTACTGCGAAAGTCAATTTTATTGTTAATCATAACCAGACTCACTTCTCGTTTAGATCGGAAGATCCACATTTTTTTGCTTCTGCGTTTATTGAATTTCTCGAGAGATTCTTCTTTGGTAATATCCTTTCATTTACTAAAATCAATGAAACTTTAAAATCATTTAAACTACAAATAACAAATGAGATCTGTAAAAATTTAAATTTAATTAATTTTTCAATTAATGATGAAATTATCACAAAATATTTTAAAAATTTAAATTTACCCAGCAATTTTATATTCCTAAATTCAGCAATGTGCACTGCTATTATGGATGATTGCACTCGCTATTTAAATGATTTTTTAAACTATGATAATATTATCAAAGCACAAGTTATATTCGCCATTGTAGCACCTCCAAAATTTCGTGAAATTCTTTTTATCATAGACTACAACACGGATGAATATTACCTTTTAAACCCAACAACTCTTTTAGGAAATGTTAATTATTTGTCTACTTGTAAGATTCTAAGAAATAAAATTAATGAAATTAGAGAATCACCTAATCGTGTATTAAATCTTGGTGAATGCCCACATGATATTCGTGGTTCAGGTTTAGTAAGCAAAATTCTGTTTTGTTCTTACATGTCAAATTATGCCAATGATTTGCCTTTAGTTGGTTTGAATTTAAGACAAATTGGTAATGTGGTAAGCTCCTTCCTTCCAATAGTTAGTGAAATAAAAAAGTTAAATCCTTAGAAAATAATATAATTAATGAAAATCATAAAGAAAGTGAAAATTTAAAAGAACGTAAAAATAAAATTGATCAACTTTTAATAAAAGTATTTAAAATGAATGTTGATGAAATCGTCGATGTAATTTTGGATCAAATTTCTATTAAAACTGTGCCAACACACAAACCTTACTTGGGCAATATAGAAAGAGTAGAATCTCAAATTAATAAAAGTAATTTAATTAAAAATTTCAACAGTGACATGAAAACCACTGTAAACACGATCATCAATGATGTAGATGTGGATGTTAGACCTAAATATGAAAACATTATAACGAATTTTGAGCACGAAATTCCTTTAGACCGAACTTGGGATAAGGTGTTTAAATTTTGTAATCGTTCTGATAAAAAACTTAAACTTAAATATTTATCGAATTCTGAGGTATTATTTGAGCTCAAGAAAGCTGACAACACAAGTCCTGGTGTTGATGGTATAAAATATCGAGACCTGGTGATGCTGCATCCCGAGGGTAAACTACTAACTTTTTTATTTAATAAAATTATTTCTAAAAAGGTTATACCAGATAGCTGGAAATCCTTTAAAACGTTGCTAATTCCAAAACCCGGTAAAGGTGATAAATATGATAGTGTGTCATCTTGGCGTCCAATTGCACTACTTTCAGTTATCTACAAACTGTTTGCCTCTTGTTTAGCTAATCGTTTAACATTTTGGATAAATAAGAACAATCTGTTGCATATCGGTCAGAAAGGTGGCTCTAGACACGATGGATGTGTGGAACACAATTCAATTCTTTCGTCAGCTTTAGAGCACTCTAAATACAGCAAGAACTCTCAACTTGCTATTGCTTGGCTTGACATTAAGGATGCTTTTTGGAGTGTTCCTCATGCCTACATGTGGTCCTTACTTCGATTTGTTGGGGTTGATGAGGAATTTGTGACTATTCTTGAGAGGATGTATTCCGATACAAGTACTTTCTATAGTTGTGGTCCTATCTTGACTCCAAATATTGCAATCAGACAAGGTGTTAAGCAAGGATGTCCTATCTCTATGATATTGTTTGCTTTAGCAATTAATCCAGTTCTTGAAGCAGTATCCCGATCTAAATGTGAACCATTTATGATTGGTGAATCTCCAGTTAAAATCCTTGCGTACGCTGATGACATTGCTCTTGTATCAAAGTCTGCTTACGACTTACAGAGAGTAACAAACATTGCTGTTGTAATTGCATCTGAAATTGGCTTTGAATACCGTCCTGAAAAATGCGGTTATATCGAACTTCCTCTTATCGAAACAGAAAGTCAAATTCTTATAAATGACATTAAAATTAAAAGATTAGCTTCAAGTGAATTCTACCAATATCTTGGAGTGCCTGTGGGTGAAGAAACCGATCAGAGTCCATATGACATTCTTAAGAAAGTTGTTTCTGATACTAGGAAAATTGCTGACTCTGACTTACTTGGATGGCAAAAACTGAAAGCGTACAAAATCTTTTTACATTCTCGTTTAGTATTTCCTTTTAGAACACGAGAGATTAAAACAAGTGCACTAGCAAAATCCAATGCCAACAATAATCTGACTATAAACATCACTAGCCAATTAAGAAATTGTTTTAGGAAAATGATGTCTTTGCCTAACCACTCTGAAGTATGTTATTTTTATAATTCAACTGAAAACGGAGGGGCAAACTGTGTTGATCTACTTGACGAATACCACACACAGACAATAACACACTTTTTCCGACTTTTTACTTCTAATTGTGAATTTGCGAGAAAAGTTAACCTTGATTCTTTGAACTTTGTAGCTGGTCCGCGACTTGGTATTATCAATCCGACTTTGCAAGAAACGTTTGATTGGATCAATGGGAAAGAGCCAAAACCTTGGCATTCTGGTAAGAAAACTCGTTTTCAGCGAGCTAGAATTGCGATTGCTTTTTTTAAGAAAGAACATGATATTAATATTATGTTTATTGTCACCAAAGGTCAACCTTCACTCTTCATTACATCAGAAAAACGTGGGACATTTATTCTTACTCCTGATTTGCGTAAAACTACTTCAAAAGTCTTGCACATGGCTCTCTGTGACTCGTATCTTTCGAAATGGGAAAAAGGCTGCACTTCAAATTTCATTGCCTCAGCCATTAAACTTTCACCAAAAATTAATAAAGCTATTTATCGAGGTGACATTTCTGAGTTTGCTTGGCATTTTATCCATCGTGCTCGTACAAATACTTTGTCCATCAATGCAAAACCACATAATAAAGGTAATAAAAGACTGTGTCGATTATGTCACACTGAAGACGAAACAATGTCGCATATTATTCAATCTTGTAAAATCCATTTGACTCTTGGTTCTGAGAGGCACAATGATTGTCTTGATCTGATTTCGTCTCACTTGTCGAAAAATTCAAATTTGATTGTTGTTGTTGACCATGTATGTTCACTTGTTCCGGAATCGAAAGAGCGAGTAGATTTAATGATCACTGACATGGTGCGGAAAAAAATATTTTTAGTTGACATGAAATGTCCATGTGATACAATTAATAATTTTGCACTAGTAGATCTTCTTAATTTACAAAAATACGATTCGTTGAAAATGCAAATACAAGATGCCAAACCTGACTTCAAAGTGGAGCTTGATACTTGTATCATCGGCTCTTTAGGTTCCTTTCCTCCAAAGACTCCTGAATTACTTTTAAAGATTGGAGTTGATCGAACTCACCTGAAAGGTTTATTAAAAGATTGTGCGCTAAGCAATATTTCACATTCTGCTAGACGGTGGCACTACCACAAGACGGGTATTTTGGTAAATCTTGAAAAATTTCGATTTAATTAATGTTTGAGTTGAAATTGCCATTTGACTTGTGTATGTGATTTATTGTGTTAATTAATGAATTCCACCCTCTTCCAGGGAAAGGTTTAACTTTGCATAAAATTAAACTCTCTGTCTACACTTAGTAGCAAATTAATCTAGAATGAAGAAGCCTGATGGTATTTTTCCCAAATCTGCTGAAAACTTAGTTCTGAAGGATGGAAATAAAAGCAGATAAAGATTCAATATTCGATAAAGAAATGGACCTCAACAATCAATGTCAATTATCAATAATAAATCTGGGCAGATGTCAAAAGGCGATAATCAAATGCTGAATTCCAATGACCGAATCTACTTTGATGTCTTAGATTTGTGATCAGCTTCCACTACAAAGGTGCTGCATCAAAAGCCAATGGAGATTCAATGCCGGATGAAAATGCCGATGAAAGGGAATCAGAGCCGAGGACAATTTAGAGAAAATTCGATTGCAACTGCGTCAAGAGTTCCTCAACAATAAGATGAAATATCGAAACTCAATTGGATCTTTTGCTTTTGGAGAGTCTCAGAACGGCAAGCTCCATGTAGAGCTGTGTCCAATATGAAAAATTCAAAATTGTTATATTAATAAATTTTTATATGAGTGATTTTGGTAAGTCTACGACTTAGTCGTAGACGTAGTTGTAGGCGTGTTGGGCGATGATGGGTGCTGATCGGTACTGATCGGTGCGGATGGGTAAGGATGGGTAAGGATGGGTAAGGATGGGTAAGGATGGGTAAGGATGGGTAAGGATCTGTGCGGATCGTTGGTTGGTATGTGTGTGTGTGTGTGAAATGTTTAAGAACCAAAGGTTCTAGAAGGTAGGTATGTGGAAGGTTCTAGAAGGTAGGTGTGTGGAAGTTGGTATGTGTGTGGAAGGTTCTAGAAGGTAGGTGTGTGGAAGATTCTAGAAGGTAGGTGTGTTGGTCCACAACTACGTGACATAATAACAGTTAGGTAACTAGTCTCCGAGTAGTGACCAGTGATGTAATAAGTAACCAGTGACATAATAAGTGTGCACTGACCAGTGGTCAAGTGATGTAATCACGAGGTCACCAAAGGTCAATTACTAGGTAGCAGCTAGTGGACAATCTCCAGGTAGCAACAGCGCGTGCAGAGGTCAAATGTTACTTAATAATTACGTAAGCTAGTGGGGGGGGTTGTATCTGATGGGCTCACATCCTACTACTATCGTTAGTATTTTTGATTTGTTACTGTCTGATGAAGCTGGAGTATTATGGCATGATTTCAAAACAGAAACTAACAAAGTGCATGTAGTTGTTATCATTAACAGTTTTAGCAAACTGGTGAGCCTTACTGCAGTATATAGAATATATGATCAATGTATATTCAAAGTCGTATTACGTAATTGGATATATAAGTTTGAAAACCAATCAGTATTTTTACAGATAGAGGTAGAATTTTTGAAAGTCTTTATATAAAGAAACAGATGGCAGAATTAAACATTAAGTAACAGTTTGCCTCACCATATCAACATCAATCAAATGGATTGGTCGAACGTGTAATACGAACAGTGAGAGATAGGATCACAATATCATTAAAAAGTAAATGCGAAGAAAGAATTTGGTTTGAATTGCTACCACGGATTGAATTTAACATTAATGATACTCAACAAAACTCCACGGAATTGTCACCGTTTGAAATATTGTTAGGAAGAAAAATCAATATCCATTCCAAATTCAATGTCCATGAAACCAGTAAATTAGATTTGATTGATAAAACTAGAATAAATTTAGAGAAAGCGTCAATAAAATTGAGTCAGTTTGAAAGCGAAAAACGGGTGTCAAGACATTTTAAAGCAGGAAAGTGGATTTAGAACACAGATTTAATGAAGAAGATTTAATAGTGGATTTTTATTTTTTAAAAGGTTAATTTGTTATGTATTGTTAAAAAAAACCAAATTTGGTGTATCACTGTTGGATGGCATATTTTCTGAGCTTTCCTATGATTTGGGCCTCTTATCTATGGCGGTGGCGGATTCGTTCAATCTTTCCTGGCTTGCAACGCTACGTTTGTCAAGGAAGATTTGTGGTATCGAATCACTCGGTCGCTTATGTTTGCGTTTGAGCGGGAACATTTTTATTCTGGTTGGTTGTGACAACAGATTCCGACAAAATCAATTATCAACTATCCGCTGCCGCTCACACTGTTTCAACCGCATCCTTAGAGCACAGATCTCTACTTGGTCTTTCTCTGCCTGATCCTTCAGCAAAGTGTTTGCCTCCTGTACTTTCTTTATTTGGTCGGGTTTGAATCACGAAGACTCAATCTTTTAGTCCGCTAGTTATTTTTATTATTATTATTATTATTATTATTATTATTATTATTATTATTATTATTATTATTATTATTATTATTATTATTATTATTATTATTATTATTATTATTATTATTATTATTATTATTATTATTATTATTATTATTATTATTATTATTATTATTATTATTATTATTATTATTATTATTATTATTATTATTATTATTATTATTGTGGGGTTTATGGTTGGAGTGATACAAATATTCTTTGCCCCAAATGGCTACCCGTTGCTAGGCAACTTTGGTAGTACAACCATTGGTTTTGAGGTCGCCAAAGGTGAGCGCCACGAAGGAACTACTCTGGCCCGACCTCAAAATGGGTTCAACGCACTACCGTTAGAAGGTTCATGTGCGCTTTCCTAATTTTTAGTCCCTTACTCACATGGTTAGTTCTACGATCATTGGAAATCTCTCTCCGAAAACTACTCACGATTTAATTTAATTAAACCCTACACTTGTTAAATTTAATTCGAAAAATCGATCTAGGCAAAAAATTTATTAAAACCAATTTTATGCTTATTAGCCTTTCGTCTTTGCGGCCCGGCGTTTGGCTCGCTCTGCTTTCCAGGGGCGATGTTTGATCGGTTTACTGCAGGTTTTGTGACACCAGTCGCTTCTCGGTAGGCCAGTTGAGCTGGCGCTAATACCAGAGGATAGGTTGCGTATCTGAATTTTCTGTGACTGGGAGAGCTGCTTCTCCCCAGCCCACCTCCGTTGTGCCGCGGTCATTCTCTGGTAAATTGCTTTTGCCTTCCCTGGTTCGACCCAGGTCGCCTTGACTTGTTGTATTTCTTTAGTTAGTTGGATGAGCTGTTGTTGCAGATTTTTGTTGGCCGTACGGACTTTTTCGAGCTTCTGCTGTAAGGCCTGACCTGAACTCATGTCTACAATGATAAATACTCGTTAAATTTGTGATCTCTCATCGAATTCTATTAATTTATTGTTTATCTAATTTATTATGTTAAGTTTACCATCGGCGGGTTGTAATTGTTCTCCTATTTTATTCTCAATAAGGGTTAACGGCAAAGAAAGAAAATCACAGAAGAACTATTTTTTAAATATTTATTATATGACAATTATCGACGGGTGGATTCGGGATAACTTTGGTTGTATCTCCGGCTTGGGCGTTTGCGAGCGTATGGTGATCGCGGTAATTATCCGAATATCTCCCCTCATCCCTTAGTCCTCTGGGAAGAATCTTTCGTGGTATTTCACATTCATCGCCGTAGTCTGTTCGCGCAATCTCGGATCGTGTAGTTCGTATGACACGTTGTAACGGGAGCGTACCCGTCCGTACTGGGTATTTTGCCCGCCACAATGTCTGCATTTACTTGCGTCAGGTATCACCTCGCTTTCTCCACTTAGCGGTTTTTTTCTTGCTGGTGTTCCTCGAGGGGAGCCAACAGAAACTCGGCTTGACCTAGGATTTCCCGAGTCGGGTTGCGTCCGGACTCCCGCTTTATTGCTATGAAGGGGAGTTCGATCTCTCCTGAATCTCCTTGATGACCTGGTATGATTTCTCGTACGGGGGATATTGAAAATCTCGCGTCCCACATCGCTTGCCTGCACCTGGCAGCTGAGTGTGCAGGGAACCGTTCGATGATCCGGGACGCGTCGATCCACGAATTGTCTAAAAGGGATCATAGTGATTAAATTGTTTATCGAGAACATTCATCGTTATTATACTACATGATTGTGATGCAAAACTAATGGCTTTAACTTCGTCAAGTTTACTTTTCTTTAAACGCTTATTTGTGTGGTTCAACTTAAAATCTATCCGAGCTAACGGACATTTGCAATATTAACTGAATGTAGATATTCGTCGTCGATATTGTAATTCTCTCCGTTGTTGTAATTATAATTGATCTATTTATGTACAAGGATGATTTTATCAACACTGTCAATGAACATAAACATTTAATTATTAAACTGATCTTAACTAACATGCTATATTCGCGATAATCTCAGCAGCATGGCGTTATCGCCGTTTCTGCATCCTGTCTCTTAGCGATGATAAGTTGCCTTTTGTACTATCTTTTCGGTTTAAATAACGAGGAAAATTTATTTAATTGATGATATATTTAAAGTCGAACATTTGGGAGGGAGTTGACTTGGTTGCGGGCAGATGAAGGCATTTCATTTGAGATTCATCTTCTCAGAAAAAATTCTAATGAGGGGTGAAGGATTGTAGCATGGGAATTGGTTTGCGTCGAAGTTGTGTTGGGTTTTTGTAGTAGGGTCAACACGAGAGACTAATAGGGTCGATTCTTTTCCAACTCATAATGTATTTCAATTCACTGATCAACTCCACGATCGTTGGTGGTTTGTACACGTTTGGGCATGAGCTGGTTGTGGATAAGGTTGGCTGCAAATGGGGAACTTTAACTCTCTACACTAATCAAGTTGGCCGGAGCCCCCTGATAGTTATCTAGACTCGCTCTACTCCGTCTCGCTGATGGGCTTTAATTTTCATCATTTTTATCTTTACGTCTGGATTGCGGTGACTTTTAAAGTCCTCCATTTGGCTCGTTTTGGAAAATTGCAAAACAAATATTCGCTGGATAGGAGTTGATTGCATTTAGCGAGGACTATTGGGGATTTGTTGGCGTTTTATTTGTTGGAGTCAAGATTTGCGAATTTAGGTGGCCTATTTCATTAACAGCTCGGGTGACACTATTTATATTTTTCGCTAGGAGAGTATTCGGTGGCATCTTCTATCAGAGAAAAATTGAACAATTTAACACTTGAATTTTATTCCATTCAATCGATAATTACGACACAATAATTGTGGTTTATCTTGTTAGTTTTGACCGATCCCCCTCGATGGAATAGTAACGAATTATAACTACATTTGGCCCATGATTTGGGTAACAATCTAGGACTTGGGCGAGTGAAATATAATAATAATTGCTAAGCTTACCATTTCTTAATTTTTCCTTGTCTTCCATGCTGATTTCGTCCGTCTGGTTTCCATGTGGAGTGTTGTTCGGATTTCTAGACATTTCAATAGTATCAAACAAAAATATGAAATTTTCTCCGTGAACACACTATTTATACCCATGCGGGTGTGTAAATTCTCATCAGACAGTGGTGTGCCAGTCGTGGTTGCACACAGTTGCTATTAAGGAGATGTGCCGTTACGTCTCTATTACCGAACAGATGGTTAGAACTTTGTTTGCTAGCGAAAAGGTCAGGTCGATTCTCAAGCGACCGGGTTATATTTGTCGGACTTTATCCTAACCAACTTTAATAAATTCAGTGTTGGCCATACTTTCCAAAATTCCATGTGAGTAATTTTCGGTTGATTACTTTCTAATGATAACTAAATAATCTAGTTTGCTGAAACAACATTGTTCATGAGATAAGATCCTACATGCGGACTACTGATGAGATCCGGTACAAGTTATTTCGTGGACTAGTCGGTATGTTCTAGTTGTTATTATATTTATCGAGAGATCTATCAATTTTTAGTTCCCCGCTGGGCGGATTTCTCCTTCGATTTCAATTTGAATGGATCGCCGTGCCTATTCCCCATGAATCTCCTCTGTCGTAACTCCGGTGCATCGTCAACGCCTAATACAAGGACAAATTTTTTGAATATTGTTTATTGTGATATTTCGTCTGCTGCATGATTTTCCTTATTATATCCAACCTGTTGTTATATGAATTTTATCTTGTGTTTTGTTTGTCTCACTTATATTTACTGCTGGTTACGTCGGATGGCTTTCGCAAGGTAGTTTAGTTCTCAACCAGACGCTTATGTTTTTATCAATATATTCGTCTGCAAACCTTTTAAGGTTATTCTATTCCCTCAATAAAATCTCTTTGGTTTAATCGTCATATTTGTCCAGTTGCTGTTAATTTAATATTTTATTCCCTCGTCCTATTAATGCAAGTAACAACTTTCATAACTACACATGACTGGCCTGTCGACCCTCTGGGTTTATAAGGATTCTTATCGATGTTACGCCGAATCTCGTTGCCAAATTTGTACGACTATTTAATATTAGGGTCGAGACTGAGAATTTAAATTTTTCTCTAATTATTGGTCAGATGGTGATCGTAAACCCGGAAGTTATTGCCAATTTACTACTTTAGTTGCGGGATTATAACACGGTGGCTTTTATAGTATTAATATAGTATGCGTTCAAATTAAAATCTTAGTTTTAAAATTTAAATCACTTATTTTAGTCTTTCACTAATACAAGTTATTGACAAACCAACGATTTTTCAACGTTAGTTTCCCCGTCACCTTCCCTTAATTGATCCTAAGTAACATTGTATTGATGTTATGAGTTTATGAGTGTCTACTGGACTACTTGGTGTTTTGATTTTGAGCTGATTTGTTTTTTATAAGAATTTAGGTCGAATTTTCAGGAAATGAGTGATGATGGACTAGCCAAAAGACTATTCCTTCTTCAACCCATTTTTCCCTATACGAATTAATATTTACGTTTCAGCTCCTGCGTTCTCACGCCGTAGCCTTCACGGGTACGAATTATTGGCGGACTTACACCGCACTTACACAATTCGATTGGGGTGTGTGGATTTTACTATCTTGCGGTGTGGTGTCGGCTGTGGGCCGGAAAAATTTCGACATAAATTATTCAGTTTAAAACATTTTTTTTGAATTAGCATATACATATTTGGCACAATACATTGTTGAATCACGATATATCATTCTCGAAATTTCATTACAAACCTTTCCTCACGCCGACGCCTAAACAGAGCTCGTATGAGGTTGTCTGAACGCGACGTGGAGAAAGTTTTCGAACATTCGTCCACTCACATTAAAAATCGTAGAAATTGTTCTGGTTCAAGACTGTTTCAACTGGTTACAATCGATTAAGACTGGTTAAGACGGGCTAAAATTCTGTGAAAATGAATCGGTTTATATACCTATTGTACGACCCTAGCCTTGCGTGTTAAATTTGATGTGGTAAAACAAAATTTGACCTTGTGATTTTCTGGTATATTCTAATCTTAATTTTATTATTTTCGTTATTTAATTTGACAATTTTATTTTTTAAATTTTAATTGAATTGTTTCCAATTCAAATTATTTAATTTTTGTTCCACTTTCGTGGACTTTTTGCTTTTTTGGTAAATTGTCAAATTTCTGTTAAATTTTTATGTTCTCGTGTTATTTCTATGTTTATTTCGCGCGGGTCTTGTTGCACTTTGTTATTATTTTAATTTACTTTTGTGTTTTTCAATATTTTTATTGTTTCTTTCTCGTATTTTAGCATGGTTAATTGATGTTTTATGGGTCTGATTTTAAATCTACGTGTTGTATTTGCGTGCTGTTACCGATTCATTAAAACAAAATCGTGTCTTGTCCCAACATTATTATTATTATTATTATTATTATTATTATTATTATTATTATTATTATTATTATTATTATTATTATTATTGTTGTTATTATTATTATAATTACCATTATCCTTACTATTATCATTAAATTTTTAGTAAGGATCCGCCCTTATTTCTCAGTTTTGTTATACAAACAATTGAGGCGTGCTCCACTTTTATTTTACAATTTTCGATAAAGTATTTTGATTAATTCGGAAAATTTGAGCAGCGTTCCGCCCTTATTTTAAAGTTTTATGATAAATATTTTAATTATTTCCGAAAATTTGCGCAGCGTTCCACCTATATTTTCCGTCTCAACTCAAAATAACTTGTTTAGTTCTTATATATTATTTAAAATATTCCTTTTCATGGTTTTGGTCGTTCGGATTAATCTTTTACCGATGGCTATTCATTTTAACTGTTGCAACGATTTCGCAATTTTCCCAGCTACCCTTTCCCTTTCTTTTTCCTTGTGATCTATTTATGTTCACATTGTATTTAATGAGTGCCCACTGGACTACTTGGTGTTTGTGATTTTGAACCGATTGTCGTTTAAAATTTTATGTCAATTTTATCGAAATTGAGTGCAAGAAAGTTGAGCCAAAAGACCCACTCTCGAGCTACTTGCTTTCGCTATTTAGTTCTATGATTTGACGTTTGTATTCCAGCGTTACGCATGGCAGAATCTTCACGGGCACCAGGTATTGGTGTATATACCAGACCTTACACATCTCGAATTTTATTTTTGAGTTTGCTATCTTTCGGTATGTTTTGGCTATGGGCCAAAAAATAAATAAATATTACCATCTAAATTGGATAAAAGCTTCGATGCATAAAAATTGTTTATTCGGCATGTCATATCTCACATAGTAATCGGAAGTTCATTAGCATAAACATTATTCACTCGCTTCATCACAAGTCATTTAATCATTATCGATCAATAAATTCATAGTGAGTTCATTCATATACCTTCATTTTAAATCATACGTCAATGCACACCAACTGAGAGTTCAGAAAAATAAGACTGCAAAAAATTTTGTGTTCTGGCTCAACAAATTTTACATGTCCCCGGAAATCGTCGAGGTGTAATATCATACCAATTTGTAATTTTATGAAAAGCTAAAAATTACAATTCAGTCAGATTCGTCCCTTATTATTATTGATTCAAAATTTTTACAAATCCTAATTTCATTAATCACGGAAATACCTGAATTACTTGATGAGTTTAAATTTTACTTTTATTACAAAACGTTATTAAATAATGATTTTACTCTAAAATTTTTGTAAAAAGAAATTTTATATACTAATTTTTTGAAGACGAAAGTTATTTTGTCTACTTTCGGGTCAATTTTTTTATTATTAATAAAATTAAAATTCTGTTGTTTTAGTTAAATCCTAATTCGATTATAGTTACTTTAAATTAATTAGATCGTTACTAGGTAACCGAATTTTCTTATATTAAAATTTAATATATTTTCTCTTTAGCTCTTTCTCAATTGCTCTATGATTAAAATTAAAATAATCATAAGCATGTATAATATGGAAAACTTTAATTATTTACACATTTTAAACATGATAAACCAAGAATGATGCAAATTAAGCAACGAATAAAATCTTCCCTAATTGATCTAAAATTAACATAAGCACAAGCAGGTATATTATTCAAAAGCAACGATTTAAATCTTACCTAAAATTAAAATAATGATAAAAAATTTATACATGAAAATCTTATGTTAATCTGACTAATTCAATAATTTCCTGAAATAAGCATTAGAAAATAGTAAGATAAGTAATTTTTTTCAGTATAATCCGTTAATACATAAAGTAATGTATGGTGAGTTAGTGGTCCGTGACCTTGTGAACCCAAACTTATGAAATATCATGCCCCCCACTGGTTATCCGTTGCATGCAATGTTGGTACTATAACCAATGGTTATGAGACACATAAAGATAAGACGCACTTCTAATACTGCTATGGCCCGGTCTCAAATTGAGTCCAGTGAGCTGCCGTTGGAAGGCCTATGCTTGTAGTTTGAAGGGTCATTTAATAAAACAAAACAATTTATACTACGACACAAATTTTTTTTATTTTAATCACATGACACTTATATTTAGGTTCTTAAAATTCCTTAATCACAATATTCACTCAGGGTTTTTATCAGTGGTTTAGCGTTTTCGAGAGTTTTCCGCTGCTTGTCGCAGCCGTTCAGATCTTCCAGGGTGCTAACGGGGTCTGCTGACCTTTGTCATGGGTACTGCTTCTTCACGCTCTCCAATTGAGCCGGGTGAATACTAGTGGGTATGTAACCCCATTACCCTCCTGGCTGTCTCTAAGCTACGGATTTGGGTGCGTAGTGCCTGCACCAGCCGTCGTTCTTTCCGCTAGCCTCGCTGAGTAACATCCAATTTCTGGTAGCGGTTCTTCGATCGTTTCGATTCCACCCAGGTCAACTTGATGACTTGAAACTCCTGACTCATTTGGAGTAATTGACTGTAGCTCGGAGTTTTACTTTTCCAGTGTGGTTAGCTCCTGTGCGATAGATCGGATAGCATCCATGTCAAAAATAGGTATAGTTAAAAGGAGGCCTACTGTTTCTGAGATTTTGTATTATGATGTTCATGCGTATATTTCTTAAGGGTTTCTTGCTCCGAAGGTCTTATACGTAATGATATTGTTAATAACTTGGGTCATGACTAACGGTTCTCGCTGATATATCGTTCTGCGCCCATTACACACCTATCTCTCGATTAAGATATCAAATCGGTCAGGTTATTTACTGTAATATCATTAGCGATATATTTGTTATTCACGATTATTTCAGTTTATGAGAATTATTTAGACTTCAGCAACAAATCCAAGTTAAACACAACTAACCTTTATTTTTAGTAGAAGAAACAAATTTTAAGACACTAAAAAGTATCATCTCTGAACTTTAGTGATGACCAACTCGGGATCTAGGATTGAGTTCGTACATTCGGTCGTTCCCAGTCGGTTGACGGCGGCCACGAGGGTGATCACTTCTTTCTCTCTGGGTTCCCAATCGGTTACGAATTGGTCCATTAAATATTCTTGCCATGAGCACTACGCTGATTGGTGCGCTCATGTGACCCAACGCTGGATCATCAAGTTCAAAAAAGACGTAGTCCGGCGTATGCCCGTCAGTACTGGGTATCTCGCAAGTGGCAATTGTTATGTTGACGCGCCTCAAATGTCTCCGAGCTATGACTGCTTTCCAATGGAATTTTCATTTCAACTCCTCGATTCGGTATTAGCGGCCCGGTTCGCGTTTTATATTGAGGCTCGGTACTTTTATCTTGTTATCCTTCGAATTTGTGTGAATTGACCAACTGTTTTCTCCGATCGTAGATATGCTATATTCTGCATCCCACAGCGATTGTCGGTATTTCGCGGTTATCTTTGGAGGAACTTTTAGGGCCACTCGTTCATCGTCCTCCCACGTTGCTTCTTCCCGAGGTTTAGCATTTACTGAATGTTGGAAAATTATGGAATTCAAGATTGAATAAAAATTACAAATTACTTAATTAATTTACTTAGTTAATCGACAAAATGGGTAACGAGTAAAATTTGTTGACTATACTTCTAATCCAAACTAGGTAGAGATATTCCCTACTGCTTTGGATGACTAAAACTAGGTTAATTTACTATTTCTATAATTCTCCGAAAATTTTGCATAATTGTGTCATATCATAATGCTACTCCTTTGTTACGGTTTCTAAACTTGTGTTAATTGTCACCTTGGCTCTGCGCAAAAGAAAACTACATCCTTTGTTAAACAGCATCCACTCTGGATACCCTGAGTAACCCGCTGGTACTCGGCTCCTCACCCCACTTGTTCCCTTTCGTTATAGTTAATTTCGACATTAGGTGGGCGACTCAACCCCATCTATCATTCCCCACTAGGGTGAGTTCTATGAATCCTGGTCTTATCTGATTGCACATGGGTCATTAATTGACTGGTTATCCTGTTGGAAGTAGGACCATTTATCACTGCTTCTTACTTTTAGTATGATCGTCCGAGGTATAAGAAATCAGTCTCTCTGATCCTGCCGGTCAGTGTCATGATTTGACCTATACGAGTGTCCTTTCGCGACTTACATTGTTTTAGTAGAGTGTGCCGCCATCGTTTTGTTCGTGGGTTTTATTTATAAATAGTAAATGATTATATCATGTGAACGTGGATTATATATACTGTAGATTCGCCTGAGTCATAAACTTTATACTGATATTTTATTATCTATTATATTTACATGGACCAAAAACTTGGTCAGCAATTTATTTACATTAATTGAGAAGAATGATTATATTTAATGTCGACTTATTCAGCAATTGATTTCGGGTTGTTCAGAGAACTAGACACTTGATTGCAACTGCCCCGATTAAGTGGATTCGCGTTTCTGGTTCGTGATTAATTGATAGACGATTCTAAATACATTGAGTAGATTGTTTATTCAAATTCATTTCAGTCGTTGGCATAATTCAATAGTCGACTACTTGCTCGGGCGATATTTCTATCACTATTCGTGGTTTCTATGGTTTGTAACTTTTATCAGGGTTTTCTCTAAAGGGCTGGCTTGCTGATCACAGAGTTGATAGAAGACAGTTTGGGTACTCACGATATTACTGGTAGTGGAATTTATGTCCTGGATTTGATAATGGGCAGAAAATTTAGTGGATAAATGAACCAACAAAGCTTTACAATCTTTTGATCGAGTTAAGGAGTTACTATTAAAAATACAAACACTAGCATACATAAAACCAAACCTTGCAATCACTTTAACTACTGACGTTTCAAACATAGCAATTGGTGCTGTTCTGCATTAAGTCAATCAAGGAATACCAGAACATTGGAATTCCATTCACAAATGAACAATGCGGCGAAACAGAAATATTAAACTTTTGACCGCGAACTTTTAGAAGTTTACCTCCATTAAAAGTTTGTCATATCTTGGAGGGAAAAAATTCCACTATAGTTACTGATCCCAAATCTTTGATACATACCATAACCACGAGAAACCCATCTCCTAGACAACAGAAACAAATCTCATACATTGCTGAATTTAGTTGCACTTATACATATATATCTGGCAGAGAAAGCATTGTTGAAGATTGTCTTTCTAGAAATTCCTGTACAATAACCCACCAGCCACTTCTTTCAATCGATGAGCTCAAGAGACACAAGCCAACAAAGGAAGACACCTCATCTGGACACCTCAATCTTTACGATATCGACTTCAATTCCAAGCTGTATGAGACCTACACTTGCAGTACCATTACGAAAAATAGCTTTCTCAGCAATCCATGATCTACACTACCTAGGTTCTTTATCAGCATATGAATTCCTACAAATCAGGGTTGTATGGCTGTGCATGAGAAAAAACTCAAAAGAATGGGTATTTCAGTGCCTACTCTGTTAACAAAACAAAATAAATAAAAATACCAAACCATCAATAATGGATTTTTCTAACTGGAAATCGGTTTGACTTCTTACACGTTGATCTAGTTGGTTCTTTACCAATCGATAATGGATACACATACATAATAACAATGATTGATAGAAAGACACGCTGGTTCGAGGCAATTCTAGTGAAAACTAAATATCTCAACAAAAAATTGTTCAATACTGGATTTCACGGCATAGCGTTCTAAGATCGTGGATCACATTTTGAATCACAAATTTTCAAACCCCTCACGGAAAACTAGGAAAAAAAGCATTTAAGCTCCTCGGCATAAATAATGTTTTTCTTCACAAATAGAACAAGCAAGCAAATGGTGAACGACTCAACTATTCAAGATCCAACAAAAATGGCAGGAAAAGTGTATATTGAGGTTTCTCTTGGTCTTCGACAAGTTCTTTGAGATGTGAGTTACCATACGATTTTACCAGGAGACCAGAAGTGGCCTTTTTGAAGAACCATTAAAGAACAAGATGTCACACTACTGAGCCTCTCAATCAAAAGCGAGTCCGGACTGAATCTAACCAAAATGACCTGCAGGATTTGATTCTTACAGAGTGGGTGAAAGTACGAGTGTGAAAATCGAAATATTGAGCCAAGTCAAATCCAAAAATTGGATGTCGACGACCTCAAATACTAATAGATGATCTAATTTTTGAACAATCAAGATTCCCACTTGAGTCGTGATGACAAAGAAACTCCTACAGGGTAATTGAATTTAAATATGGAAAAGGAATCACGTTTCTGGTAAATATCATTATTAAAATGTAAAACAATGAACTACCATATCAGTTTATTTAAATATTTGATGAGGGCGATTCAATAACTTATCCAATGGTATTTCCAATGGCACAGCTGTTGGGTCACAAATGAGAACTTTCGTAATTTGTTTTAATAGGACGATAATACATACATATGCACAGGCACCATACTCTCTAATCACAAAAATATTAAAAGTAATATAAAAGATTAAGAAAATAAGAACGAATAAAGCGAATTTAATTAAAAATAATAAAAAACATCTTATATAAAACATGAAAATGATATATATTAAATTAAGTGTGAAAGTTATGATAAAGAATGAATCTTCGAGGTCTAGCATTTACTAGATAATTATTATTAAACAGATAATATTATGCGTTAAATATTATTTTGGACGTTTTAGTTTAATTAAAATTGGAAGACCTTCTATCGCTTATTTTTGAACCCACTAGAGTATTGATGTTACCAGTCATGGTAGTGCAACTCAATTTTGGTTAAACTCTAAACATGTTGATACAGTATCAACGTCACTTAATGACGGGCATCATCCGGATGAATTAAATTATGCAGCTTTGGGTAAATATATAACTAAGGTCAATATAAAACCTTTTTTAAATCCACCCGAATGCAGCACAGCTAATAAAAAGATTGAGCGTCCCAATCTTCAACCCTGTAAGGAATCAATAGAAGCGTGCGAAGTCAGGATAGGCCAAGAGAGCACATTAAACGTTTATGCATGAACAACAGGAGGATAATCGACTCTCAGTTAGGCTCAGAACAAAGACACCTGAGAAATTAGTAGTTAATTATTTCAAATTTATATTATTAAAATAAAAATTATGTTTATTATTGATTGGATTATGAACATATTTTCTTCTGGACATACAATATTTTGAATCAAATGATATAGATGAAGGGATCAAATAAAACAAAATCAACCAAAGACCTGTCTTACTGTCTTATGGCTTTTTGGAGATTTTTCCCTGTACCTTTAACTACCATCACCTAAAAACCACCAACAAAAGATTCGAATTAACCACTTGAGACCCATTGCTAAACAACGTTAGTACTGTTGGGGTATTACGAAAAAAGCACAGTAAAATCAATAAAACACCAAAATGATAAAAGATTAATGTGCAAAGTGCTGTGACAACGAATGTTTTGAATGTTTTTAAATAGTTTACATATGTTAAATCATGTTTTTTTTAATATTATTAAAATAACTGAAAAATTTAAATTACATTAGTTTTTTAAAAAATTATAATATAAATGAAAATTTTAAATTAATTAAAAGTGATTTGAATATATTTTATAAATATTTATTTATTACAAAATTAAATTAATAAAAAATAATTTGTTTAAATTAAATGTTAATTCATAATATTTTTAGTTGGTTTTGAGTACCTGAAGATGACAGTTATCCTATCGAAATATATCGTACGAAAAATTTTTTATTGGCGTTATCTTTTAATTAATTAAAAAATTTACAAAAATTCGAAAGTAGTATTGATCGGGGGAAATTGGTATAGTTGAACGCCAAATTGAGAGACGAGTCCAGAAATAACAATAAACATTTAGTGAGGGGTCCCTAAAAAATAATGTAAGACAAAAAAAGAAATTAATTTTTAAAAATTACTTACTAATGGGAAGCCCGAGTCAATGGGAAGTCCGAGGCAATGGGAAACCCGAGAGATGAGGAAAATCAGAGAGATGAGGAAAACCCGAGAGATTGGAAAAACCCGGCGTGTAGACGGAATAATATAAAAGGGTAAATTGGTCTAAACAATATTAAATGGGCGACACTGATCTATGAAGAGGTAATTATTTCCTAATTTAGTACTGGAGCAAACGTTGTTGACAAATGTCGGCTGATTATTGTTAATAATTTAATAATCTAACTAATGTTGTTGACAATTGTCTGAAAACAGTTTGAGCAGGAGTATAAAAGGAAAAGGGAAAAACAAGAAATGGCCAGTGGTCGAAGCAAACGAGTAGTGTAGTCAGGTCAGTAAAAGAATCTAAACCCAAGTAAAGTCAAAGTTATCTATCAGAAAGGGTGATTATGCATTGGATAATCTACCTTAAGATAATCAAATTTATACGGTGGTTGAAGGGTGCAAATAAATCAGTGAAATTGCGATTACAAAACATTGAAATAAATCGGATTGAGTTGTAACTGTGATAAAGTGCAAATAAAATTATTCTGTGTTGGGTTTGCTTATTTGATTCGAAAGGACACGAGGAGTCCAAGGGAGCCGAATTTCAATAATAAAAACCCAACAGTACTCTTTCAAATGGGCGTATGTCAGCCACATGTGAGCTCACCAAAATAAGAACTGCAAGAGTTTTGGCATCCCTTTGGGCCCATGAACTGCCAATAGAAAGCCAGTGTCTGATTTTAATTCCTTAAAACTCCTTGCATTTCACTTAAGATAAACTAAACTCTCTTATACTCTTTTCCTTATAATTTCTAATATTTCATAGGAAAATATAAGAACTTTGGAAGAGTATCAGTTCCTCTCTCTCTTTACAAAACATACATTTAATTTTATTAATAACCAAATAACTGTTATTGTTATATCTTTGTTGAATGAATCAGCCCCTTCTGTTTTGGCTCATTATTCGGGTTTCTAGCTGTTGATATTGTCGTATCCGCTAGCACTTTCCTGTTTTATAACTTTTATCAACCGGCACTAGTGGTCTTGCCTTTAACGGTTAAATGAGCCTACCATTACAATCTGGTTGGAATATCTCTATTTCCTTGTCCTCGCTGTTGTTATTTAATATTTACGAACCTATTGTCTACACAAACTGAATTATAAGCTGCTTCAACCATTTGTTCTTGAAACTTAAGCGCTCGAATCTTTATCAAATTGAATTCACTGAGTTTCATGCTTCATTCGACCAGCAATTGTTTCGTGTCGTTCCGCTCGCAAACTCTGTTCTTCCTTTTTCTAAAGCAAGCGATTTATATAAGCTAAGAAATTTTTTACAACCTTTTCTCAAATCAAAAGATTTACAAAGGATAGAGCCGGGTATGCTTGAGGATAAATAGTGATTAAATCGGAAACCCTTCTATCGGCAGCTAAGTTGAATGACATTATGCCTCGTGGTGTATCATTTTGTACAGTCATCTTCACAGGTATATCGATCCACATCATGCTTTACCAACAACTAGCAACGAGCAAGTTTAGCCCCAAATACACACAATCACATCATTTTGTAAGACCAAGGTGCAAACACAACGTTGTCTAGCAACGGGTGCTGATTGGATGCGACACACATTTTGTATGTTGTATAGGTTAATAGGAAACACTCATTTGTTGGAGTTATAAATCTAAAATTATTTTCAAAGATGGAAACCCAATAACAACAGTCACAATTAGAACGTAACTGTGTAAAAAAATGCGAAATTGCAGAAAATCAATCAATTATCCAATTTGAATTCGAAAACCGGTAAAGATTTAATAATGGTAAAAATCAAGATGATAATGAAAATATCAAAATACTGAGATAGGATTTGTAAAGAAATAATATTTATTGAAGCTTGGCAACAGAAGAGTTAATAGAACTTTATAGAATAGTTACAATGAAAGCATGATTAGAAGTGAAAGGTGATTATTGTGATAAATTGCACGAAGCTAAATATTCACAGCGGGAGTTATTGAGTGATCATAATGTATACTGTTTCTTGCTGTAATAATTTTGGTGTGAAATGTATGGTAAATATAAATATGCGTTAAGAGTATTGTTTTTTTATTGAGCACATGGAGTTAGAACTGCCAACTATTATTATTTTATTTATTAAAACATAACAATTTAAATCCAATAGGGGTCAAATAATATTTTTTCAATTATCGTAATAGTTTATATTCAATTTATTTTGATATCGGCCAGAAAAACGGATTGTTTTGTTTGGAATTTTTTTATATTTTCCCTAAAAAGGTGTCATTTAAATCCAATAAATACCTACGAAGTGTAAATTTTTATTCAAAAACCATAAATCCAATAAAAAAGAAATGGATTAATTTTTTTAGAATTAACCTAGCCTAAATTATTATAAATGTATAAATTATATTTGAGTAAATATGATTTAATTATTTAAATTTTTATGAACGAAAATTAATTTATAAAATTAATCACAAATTACTTTTTGTAAAATGAAATCAATATTAAATAAATGTGCAGACAAATTTGAAGAATATTTTAATAATTAATAATAGTAATTAAACAAAAACAACTAAATATATAACCAGTAATAATAGATTATAGAATAAAGCTAGAAAACACACATTGTGATACGAATATATGTATTTCATGTAAAAATTATCTGTTACAGAACTTTAATGACTTCTTTCTACTAGGAATTTTATGCCATGAATTTGTGTGTATGTGTGTGTATGCCAATGGGAAATTTTAGTATACACTGAAGAACATGAACGAGTACTTTTCATTTAGAATGTAATAGCGATCACAACATAGAAATAGGTAGGAAAAATGAGGAAATTATTGTATTGTATAATATTGTCTTGAAATGGATAAATAATCTTCTTCCAATTGTAACTATTTTAACTTTTAGATTATTATTTCTCAATTATGTGTTATAATAATAATAATAATAAGAAAAATTATAACTATAAAAAAGATGCAATTCATATGGATTTGATTCTAATTGGATATGTACATAAAAAGGTCTAGGAAGATCTCACAGGATTTTAAATGGCATTTTTCAAAATTATTTAATACAACTCTTATATCACAAACCCGTGTTTTATTTTTCAATGACAGCCATGCAACAGACAGATCCGATTCTCAATATGCAACATACTCTCCCAATGAAGGTATACAAACTGGAGTTGTTTTAGGCTCTGTTTTGCTCGTCGTCTTTCTCTATGGAATTATCAAAGCGAAATGTAAACGTAAAAGTGAACTATATGAAAAAGAAATGATCAGAAAATCTAGAAACGATCCTCACAAAATGTGGGATTTATCAAACCAATTGTTGAAATTTAAAAAAAGACAATCCCTTATTAAAAAATTTGGTGACTTAAACCCCCCTAATGATCCAATTAAGGATAAACAACCATTATTTTTAAAAAGACTTTCAAGTGTGAGACACTGGTTACATAATTATGTACCAAACAAGTCAAACGAACGTTCTTTAGCCAAAAACCAATACTCATTTTCAGATCTTGCGATTTATGTGACACCTGAGAGCAACACTAATCAGATTTTGCAGAAGAGTGAAATTTGCACTTTATCAAAATTGAAATTTACTCAATCAGTATGTAGCTTGAACTTGGACTCTATGATGTAAATATTATTTTAAAAGAATTTGCGATTTTTTTATTTGGTGTAAAAATTAATTAATTCAAATTAAATAAGCTGTCTTCTTTATTAGTAATTAAATTAAAAATTAGCCAAAAGATTACCTTTATAGACACTTTATGTATAAATATATGCAAATAAATAAAAGTATTTACTTTTTTGTAAACTTTGATCTGATTTTTTTGACATTTAATTTACTTTATTATGACAATAGATCAAAAATTTATTTTTTAAGTAATAAAAAATTTCGGTAATGTGTTATTTTTTATTTTAACATTTGATAATTAATAATAACTGATAAAGTTAGTCCCGAAAATATGTCTGAAAAGAAAAACTTATTTTTGATCTTTTGTCATAATAAAAATTAATGAAATATCAAAAAATCATTTACAAAATATAATTAAATAAATTTATTTATTAATTGATTAAATTTAATTAAAGTTAACTATTTTGAAATGTTAAACCTATATTTCATGTATGTCGAAAATTTTACATTTATATATTTGTTTAAATTATCTATTTCATTTTAATTAAATAAAATACATTACTACTAGAAATTACCATTAGTAATGGCAGGAAGACAAATTGCACAAATTGCTATTGATGAATATGGAAGACCACTTGTTATTTTAAGAGATGAAGAAAAAAAGAAACGTCTAGTGGGAATCGATGCTCATAAAGTAAGATAAAAAATTATTTAATTTAAAATTAACTTTGTAAATTTTAGTCTCATATCATGGCTGCTAAAACGGTTTCAAACATATTGCGCACATCACTCGGACCAAAGGGATTAGATAAAATAATGGTCAATCCGGATAACGATATAACTGTCACTAATGACGGACGAACCATTATGGAGATGATGGATGTAGAACATGAAATAGCAAAATTGATGGTTGAACTGAGCAAGTCACAGGATGACGAAATTGGTGATGGAACAACTGGTGTTGTTGTATTAGCGGGATCGTTATTAGAGCAAGCTGAACAGTTACTTGAACGTGGTATTCACCCAATTAGAATATCAGATGGTTACGAAATGGCTGCTAAATTATGCCTAGAAGAATTGGATAAAATTAGTGATCAATTTGTTTTTAGTAAAGAAAATAAAGAACCACTTATACAAACTGCCATGACAACACTTGGTTCAAAAATTGTCAACAAATGCCATCGGCAATTTGCTGAAATGGCTGTAGGTGCCATTTTATCAGTTGCTGACATTGAAAGAAAAGATGTCGACTTTGAATTAATTAAAGTTGATGGTAAAGTAGGGGGTACACTTTCAGACTCCATCTTAGTAAAAGGTGTAATAGTGGATAAAGATTTTTCACATCCCCAGATGCCAAAATCAATTAAAGATGCTAAAATTGCCATTTTGACTTGTGCTTTTGAACCTCCAAAACCTAAAACTAAACATAATCTATATGTTGAAACCGTTAAAGATTTTGAAAATTTGGCTAAATATGAGCATGATAAATTTGTTGAAATGGTAGATCAAGTTAAAGCATCGGGTGCAAATTTAGTTATTTGTCAATGGGGATTTGATGATGAAGCAAATCATTTATTATATCAAAAGAATTTACCTGCTGTTAGATGGGTTGGTGGACCTGAAATTGAGTTAATTGCTATTGCTACCGGTGGAAGAATCGTTCCTAGATTTGAAGAATTAACACCGGAAAAATTAGGTAATGCTGGGATTGTTAGAGAGCTTTCATTTGGAACTACCAAAGATAAAATGCTAGTCATTGAAGAATGTAAAAACTCAAAAGCTGTTACATGTTTTATCAGAGGTGGTTCACGTATGATTGTTGATGAGGCTAAGAGATCTCTTCATGATGCATTATGTGTTGTCAGAAATTTGGTTAGTATAACAATATGCTACTAATAAGTTTCATTTTAATATTAAAGGTTAGAGATCCTCGAGTAGTATATGGAGGAGGAGCATCTGAAATCGCCTGTTCTTTAGCAGTTTCAAATGCTGCAGATCAAATTCCTGGATTGGAACAATATGCAATGAGAGCATTCGCAGAAGCCCTTGAAGCTATTCCTATTGCGTTATCAGAAAATTCTGGTCTCCCATCTATATCTACAGTTGCCGAATTGAAGGCTAGACAGTTAAAAGAAGCCAATCCTCGTTTGGGTGTTGATTGCAAACGTGTTGGAACTTGTGATATGAAAGAACAATTGGTTCTTGAAACTCTGAGTTCGAAGAAAGCTCAAATAATGCTAGCTGTACAAGTCTGTAAGATGATCTTAAAGATCGATGATATTCGAGTTCATGCTGAAGATGTAAGTTTGATTTATGAGTAATGTTTTTATATAGTTTTCTAAATGCAAATTTAGAAATGATAATTTCTTAGTAAGTAGTATTTATAATTTTGTTTATTTTCAAGTTTATTTTTCAAGTTCGTTAATACTTTTTATTTTTTAGCTCGGATCCATGTATTAATTTTGGTTTTCGTTCAGTTGTAAATGTTTATTTTGTAAGTTAAAATAAACTTGGAGATTCCTGACTTTTTTTTCAAATTTTATATATTATGAATTCTCATTTATTAGTTGTTATCGGTAATAATGATCTGTCCAAATTTCGGTCGGTTGTGTGCGTTGACAGCAATTATTGACGCAATATCTAGGAATCTCACTGCGCAATCATGGTTTCTATGTGTTTTTTCCATTTTGTGGTTAAGGATTAGGTTTTCTAGATAAAGTTAATTTAGTTCTTATTGTGATGAAATAAGTACATGATTTTTTAAAAAATGGTCTGTTTCCACATAATATGTAATGGAATAATTGCATAGAATGTATTCTGCTGACAATGTTTTATTGACATGAATTTACTATTCGACTAAATAAATTTTGATTAGTCCAAATACTAATTTCCTATCGACAAAAGGCGATAAGCTGGTTGAATTTCTGAGATTTTGTGTTTCTATTAGAATGGCTATATACCGTCTACTTTTTACAGTCAATAAATTACGGATGCAAAAAAGCTTCCTTTCATATAAAAACTTAATTATTTTCATACTGGAGATATCACATAAATGTATTTTCATATATCATCTCTTTCATTTCCACATGTGGATTCACTAGATGCGCCAACAGCAAAATTTATGTTGACACAAATCATTGGCCTGTACATTTGGCTGTTTGCATGAAATAGCAAAAAAAAGTAGCATGAAAATAATTAGTTCATCGGGGGCACGCCGCCGTTGTAGGTGAACTGTGCTTACACGGTCCGATTGTATGTGCGAGTTTAATAACTTGTGATGTATGGTGGCTGTATGCCACAAAATAAATAATTTTGTTACATACCATAAAAGTTACGATGCAAAAAAGTTGTAAATATTTATTTATCGTCCATCAGAATTTCATTCAGGAAAACATGTAAATTGGCAATTCCTAACTCATAAATTCCGCGTGAAGTTATTCATGTGACAGTAAGCATTCTGGTATAACACACAAATAAATACTCGTACACTGAGAGTTATCGTGTCCAGACAAAACACTTACCAGTGTGGGGTTCATGGTCTGGAGAACCTTGACCCCAAATAGAATTATCCTCATCCCCAATGGTTACCCGTTATAAAGCAACGTTGGTGATGTAACCACTGGTCATGGGATTGCCAAAGATGAGCGCCACAAAGGAACTGCGAAGGCCCGATCCCATAGTGGGTTCAACGCACTACCGATAGAAGGTATGTGTGCGATTCCTCATTCTGGTCCCTTTCCCCGTTCATCACAATCAATCAGTTATCCTTCTTTCAATCTACTGTTGGGCCAGTACAAGCTTTTGTTTA
Source organism: Schmidtea mediterranea (assembly GCA_022537955.1). NCBI lineage: Eukaryota > Metazoa > Platyhelminthes > Tricladida > Dugesiidae > Schmidtea > Schmidtea mediterranea. Next base: position 234,337,373 of record CM039679.1, read on the forward strand.
AATGGATTGGAAACAGCACGAAAACACAACACGCACATTTTAAATCGGACCCTTAAACATCTAATAAACACCTAAAAATGCGAGAAAAACACATAATTCAACATATAAAATAGAAAACATAAAATTAAATTAAAATATTAACAAACGCACCAAGATACGCACGAATTGACATAGAAATAACACGATAACAAAAGATTTGACCGAAAAAGTGACAATTTACAAAAAATTAAAAGATTTCATGAATAAAGCGAACAAAAATAAAATAATTTTAATCAGAAATGATTGGAATTAAAAATAAATGAGTAAATTGTAAAAGAAATCGAAAAATAATAATAAATTAGAAATAAATTAGACACATAATTGCAAGGTCAAATTTTGTTTTAACGCATAAAAAATAACACGCAAGGTTAGGGTCACAGAACAGGTATAAATACCAATCCATTTTCACAAAGTTTTAACCATATTTGAACCGGGTTTATAACCATAAAAAAAACGCTTTTTCACTCAGTGAATAAATTACTTTTTATCAGAGCAATTCAAAGGAGCAACTCTCGATAACTGTTTTCATTCTGCGAAATCAATTAACTTAATGTAAGCTCTACTTGATCGTATGCATGGGAACCTTTTGTCGTATGTTGATATGCATGAACTATGAACGAACTATGATGAAATTGTTTCAACAAATATATGTATTATGAAAACGAATCTTCAACTTTACGAGTCGAAATTTTTCTGGCCCACAGCCACACATCACACAAGAAAGTAAAATCATAACACAACTAGTCACACTGTGTAAGTGCGGTTTCTCCGCCTATAGTGTGTGCCCGTGAGAGCTCTGTCGTGCGTAACGACGGATCTCGAACGTAAATATTCTACCCATTATAGGGGCGGTGGGAAGATCGAGAACTAGTCTTTTGGCTGGCTCTCTTTCACCCATTTCCCGTAAAATCGACCTAAAATATCTAATTACAAATCGGCTAAAATGATAACACCGAGTAGTCCAGTGGGCACTCGTAAAATCTAATATGAACACAATAACCTTAGGACTAAAATTAAGGCTCGGGTAGTGGGGACTTGAAACCGATGCGATGCAGATAAATTTAATGACTAAATGGTAATTAATTTGATTTAAAGGAATTGAATCCATAACTTAAACTCGATGCGACGTAAATAAATTAATTTAAATAAAATGAGGGAATCCCTAACTGATTTTACGACCAAAATATAAAAGAATAAATTTAGCAAAGTAATCACGACGTGGTTAACGATGTAATAAAATTAATACTCAACTATTTAAATAAAAAAAAGGAAAGTAATTTTTACGAGTAATCGATGATTAGATCATCCTCCGATAAATCAAAATAATAGAGTTCATGAATACGAAACCATAGAAATAGTTAAAGGGATCGAACCTGGCTAAATTGATAGAGTAGAGTTAACCGCTTGAAAATGATTGATGAATTAGATTGAAGGATAAAGGTACGATTGCCTGATCAAAGGGTGATTCAATGATTGAGTAAGTCAAATGATATAATTAAACTATCGGTAATAACGAAATGGCAACAAAATAATAATAATAGATCAATAGTGGAGCTATCCCGAACACCGATAGATTCCCACCAGAATATGGAGTGTCCTTCGAGTTAGACGACCCGAGGCTGATGCAGATGACAGCACCGACTAAATTGGTGTTACCGGAAAAACTCGTCCAGTCAACACTCCGAAATCGACTCGGATCCCGTCAAACAGGCGATCATACGTATGCGAGCAGGCATCCCCCAGTGGAACTCCAATAACAACAACCGAAGAAACGAACGTTTCAATGGCCATAAATGAATTGAACCGATATGTTTTAGTTTTGATAACAATAAATGTTTACGTCTCACGGGTTGTTCAATTTTTCGTTTATAAATTAACTACTTTGATGCTAGTGTAACAAAAGAATATAAATTTTCTGCCCCTTTGCAATAAATTTCTAAATAGTCATGGACGATAAATGATATAAAAGATAGAACGTTTTTGTTATAAAACCTTGACCAACTAGGGAGTTAACACCAGCTAACTGAGACGCATGAGACGCAGCCGATAATACATCGTAGAAATAATTAGGAGAGAGGATCAATAGGATTGAATCAACATTGTAAATGACTAATCATTTAAATATTGTAATTTTAGAAATGAAAGCCACGAAAATATTACATCAAGAGTTGGAAGAACTTAGGCGAGAAAATCAGCACCTACACCGACAACTCCTACAACAGAGTCGAAAGATACAACAGCTGAAAGCCACTTGGGCCGAACCCGAAAAAATGAAAGCATTGTATCAGCGCCTCACTGCCGCACAACAGGGCTGGAAAGAGGAAAGAGTGTTAAACCAGGCGCAGCGAACACAAATCAAAGGACTGGAGGTCGCCCTGTCGGCGTGCCAGGAGGGAAGTGCAGTGACTTACCCTCTGGTATTCGCTCCGGCACAATTAGCCTATCGCGACCAAGAAAAAGCCCAATCAACTAATAAGAAACCCCGATCACACGCTCGACCAGGTCGAACCGAGCGAGTGCGAAGACGCGCCCAAGGAGTGGCCAAATGAGATAATAAACTCGTGTCTGACGATAATTTGATGTGTTTGATATTAAATAAAAATTGTTTAGTTCATTATGTTACTATTTGTAAGTAAATATAGAAAAGAAAAGTATTAAATAGAAAGTGATAAAGGGACCTGAAACAGAAGACGGACATAGGCCTTCTAACGGCAGTCCGCTGAACCCGACATAGGACTAACCCTTAGCAGTTCTGATATCGGAACTCACCTTTGGACGTCCTGTGACCAGTGGTTACAGTACCAACGTTGCCCAGCAACGGGTAACCATTGGCGGAAGCAAGAACTATTTTTGTATGTTTGGGGTGAAGGTCATCCACACCACCAACCTCACACCTCTATAAAATCCTTGCTGCTTCGCATGATTTATCTTAGGTCACTATCGATTAAATGAACATTACGAAGACAATTAAATAAAATATTTATTAAGTACGACATCTAGGTTTGTACCTGCCCCGAGAGTTTCATCGATCGTCGTTTTGCACGTTCTATATTTCCTGGACGACGTTGAGCTGGTTTCACAGCTAGTTTGGTGGTATCCGTTGGGGCCCGATAGGCCAATTGTGTGGGGCGCAAAGACCAGGGGGTAGGTGACGGCTTGGCCTTCCTGGCAGGCCGATAGCGCCACATTTAGGATCGTGCAGGGGTCCATTTCTACAATAAAACAAATCATTAAAAGGTCATTTCGCCAAATACATAACAAAGATTATCATCGATTGGAGGTTTAAGATGAATTTCGACTACGCTAATGCTACTTGACGGTTTTTTATTAATTTTAAATAATAAATTTATATACAAAAATAAACGAGATAACTAGAAATATTTTATTTCGTCCCTTTCAATAACGTCGACAATCCTGATAATAGTTCCTTGAGTTCCTCTACGATGGCCTGCGCTCGTAGGAGTGATCCCACTCAGTCCCCGCCGGTTTTCGGTTTCTCCCCTCATTTGATGGATGAACATCTCGACCAGTTCATAACTCTGGCACGATTCTGTATTTTATACGCTGAGTGCTTAGTTAAGATCATTTGTCAAATCATAAAGTCGACAATTATAAACATTTATTCCTGATGTAAATGGCAGAGTATTATAATTGAATTTTTCTTTTCTTGGATTGTGGCTGCTTAATAAACAAAAAGCTTTCGTCTGTTTTCTAACTTGGAATACTGGGCGTTGTATACTGAATTTCTCTGATAGAATCTGGGCAACGAGGTCTGATCAGATGAGGACAGATTGTCATAAAAATAGGTTTTAATTTTTAACGAGATAATAAAAGTTAACACCTTACTGTCTTGAGCGTTGATTCTCCGATCCATTGTTACTCCTTCTGGGTCAGCCGTGCGAGAGGAACAGCCTCTGGTCTTGAAATCTCCTTGGCGTTGGTTGTTCGAATTCATAGTAATTAATCAAAAATACTGATCTTCAGTCGATTACCTGACTATATATACGACTACTATCTCACTCGTGACTCATGTTGGTGTGCACGCACATGGTGTTTCTTTCTCGTTGTGCCAGTTTTCCATTCAATCGGTTTATTTTCTAACTAGTACATTTTTATGACGAGTGTGTATGATTTTACGAAAATGTCAACGTCCAATTTTCTTCTTAGTGACGTGGCAATTTCCTGAATCAATTGATGGTTCTTATTTAGTGGGTCGCTCATTATAATATCTACAATTTTATTACAACTATCATTGATTCGAATTTCCGATCGATTGATGTCACGTCATCTATTTAATTTAGAGTTTCGATGGTCATCATTTCTAGGTCGTTCTATGGCGATTTTCACTTGGACTTATGTTTTTTGTTTCAATGCCAAGATCTGGGTTAGATGAATTTTTGATTAGGGATTCGCATTGAGTCGGGGATGAATTGAAATTTGCTTATAGTTCTGGTGGATTACAGTCTGCTGCTACTTCAAGGAACCCACAACTCGATTATTCTGACTGATTTGTCGAACGTTGTCAAGGACTTACTACTGTATTTTATTGTCAATGTGCTGTGTCATTCGAATATTTTATTTTTGTCTTATTTAATTATTATTTGGGGTTGGTTAGAGTGGGTCTTTTTTCGATAATCGTTTGCAAATCATCTGGGTTGGGGGATTTTTATTATAAGTTGATAATCTAAAACCAGTTTTGATATTTCTAGAAAATTTTTATGCATACCTCAATTCGCGGGGGCGGTAATTATTTATTATTTGTTTATACGTTTTAAATGGTTATGCCCGTTCTGGTTGATTTTGGGGGGATTTTGCAGTAAAGGTTTACTTACCATGATTTTGTTTATTGCTAATTTTTATGTGGTTTACTTTTTAGGGTTGTATTATTATTTGAGGGTCAAGTCGGCCCTTTGTCGTCATTTAAACATTTTTATCTACGGTTTTTGAGTCACTCTAATTCGTTATTTTGGATATAGTCCTATTTCTCGGGCTTTCCCGTATTACCTCGTTTCGTTAGTTTAATTTAAGATTTAGTTAGAGTAGTTTAGAAATGACATAGCAATTATTTCCGAATTCTTTCCCCAATCCCTTCCCTTTAACTTGACCTTAGGATAGTTGTGTCAATATTATGATTTTAAGAGTGCCCACCGACCTACTCAATGTTTATGATTTTTAGTCGTTATGTGCAATGATTTTAGTTTAGTTGAGATTACGGGAAATGAGTTGTGGAGGAGCAACCAAAAGACTACTTTCCCTCCTCCCAATTTCCCCTATAATGGATAGTACTGACGTTTAGGCACTGCGTTATTCACGCCGGAACCTTCAAGGGCACAGGCTATTGGCGGATGAACCGCACTTACACAGCTTGAATTGTTGTGTAGATTTTACTTTCTTGTGGTGCGTGAGTGGCTGTGGGCCGGAAAAATTTCGACAGAATTCACTTTCATTTAAGCTTTATTCCAATATGTAATTGGCATAACATAATTGACAAAATTCATTTCAACTTCATTATAAAACCTTTCCCCATGCCGACACCCAAACAGAGCTCACCCGAGGTTGTTTGTGCGCGACGTGGAGAAAGTATCGGACATTCTATCACTTACATCAAAATTGAAAATGAGTATTGCTGGAAAATTCGTATGGTAAAACGAGAGTTCGGGTTTATTAAAACTGATTCAGATTATTAAAACTGATTTAAGTTGTTAAAACTGATTAAAATTCTGTGAAAATGAATCGGTATATATACCTATTCTGTGATCCTAACCTTGCGTGTTAAATTTGATGAAGTAAAACAAAATTTGACCTTGGGAATTTCTTTGTATTTTCTAATTTTCTTATTTTTTGATTTACTTTGACAATTTATTCTTTTATCAAATAATTAAATTGTTTCCTATTCAAATTATTTAATTTTTGTTCTAACTTTCATGAACTCTTGTTTCTTTAAGTAAATTGTCAATTTTCGCTCAAATTTTCGTGTTTTCGTGTTATTTTTGTGTTTATTTTGTGCGGATCTTGTTGCACTTTGTTATTATTTTAATTTATATTTGTGTTTTTCGATTTTATATTTAATTGTTTCTTTCTCATATTTTTACATGGTTAATTGATGTTTTATGGGTCTGATTTTAAATCTGCGTTGATAATCATCTTAAATGCCCCTAGTCAAAAACGCCCTTCACGTGATTTTAAATTTACTGCTCGCCTCGACCGACGTTTCCATCAGCCGTTGCGAGTGGTTTAACGGTGCCCTACGGGAAGGGTCCTGTGTCTTTCGACCAGGCCCCGTCGTGGATAGACCGAGATTTCAGGAAGGCTCGACCCGCGATCACAACTAGGGAACATAATCCACCAGCCGGATCGTCGATCTTCCTTCTTGACAACTATTACAATACGTATTATATACGATTTTATTCGGGACCTCGACATATTTTAATAACAATAGCATTATCATTACAATATGAAAACATAGAATTAAAGTAATCGTTACGAATATTTAATTTATTATAAAATTACAAGAGGAATAAAATAGAAACGTCCTTACTTAGTAAAATCGATTGAAATTTTTGTAAAAGTTGCTATAACAAAGTTTTCAGTTGTAATAATAAGGTTAAAAATAATGAAATTGGTCACTGCTTATATAGTATTTTTGTGCCTGTGTGCGACCAATAGGTGATTTTTCGCCATTTTTAGGGTTTTTAAATTATTTTATTAATTTCAAATTATTTTTATAATTTTCTATATATTTTTACTTATTTTTTGATAGATTAATATTACGTTGTTGAATTTTATTTTTATTTTTATTTTTCCATAATACTCTTTTTACCCTTAATATTTTATTTCTTGATCGCCACTTCTGCCTGTGTTTTTTCTAAACCTTATTTTGCAAGGTTTTGACAGTTTATTTCCTTTCTCGTATGTTTCTATCTGCAGCTGTAGGCTTTTTCCAGAATTTTAATTAGTTATTTGTTTTATTTAATTTTGTTGTATTTTTATTTTGTTTTAATTATTATGTTTTTACTTATTTTTGATCTCTGCTTGCGGTGCGTGTGTATGTGCAGTGACCATATTCCTTATTCTTCATTTTTATCTTTATGTTTTACTGTTTGTTCATAATTTTTTATTTTAATTTTGGCTCTAAGCCCAACAATTCTAATAATCCCTGGGGTGATGAAACGAAATAAAAACCGAGAAATTCTAAGAACTGAAGTATCAATTTATTTACATCAACTCGGATAATTCCACAATACTGAATACTCGGATAAATAAAGTAGGATTGAGCTGTACTGAATAACCTATATCACCTCGGAGGGCGGATTCCCGAGATAATCAATTTAAACTTGAAAAAATTACTCTAACCCTAAAACAAATGAGATTCTTGCGAATAAAACCAATTAAAAATTTCAAACGATTCATGAATTACTAAGAAAGGGTTGGGATATTGGCGATTAATAGACCCTCCTTTATATTAATGTTCTCATTCATTTTACTATTTTCAGGTTCGTAATTTGTTTCGAAAATAATGAACAAGGGCGATCAATAATTTTGATCTGTCGGTTTGGTAGAAATGTCACGACTAGGTGAGTGGTCTCCTATGATTTTGGGTAGCTTTATTTACTCCTTGAGTTGGGAATTAGTTGTCTTCAATCAGGGTTACTTTTGGTTCGATTGCTCATAATTTATATCGAACAATTATTACGAGGAAACATAAAAATTAAATGATAAATTTATTAAATATAAAATGTGGCTCGAACAGCCGTAATTAGGACGTAATTCCCCGTAGGAAGGTGGCTTCGGCTATGTAAAAGTGTATCTTTAACTGGATGATCTCTTGCTTTGAGTATTTGACGACTGGAGTCTTCCATCAGAGACCTTCTCCTTGCTTTCATTTTGTTCATTTTAGTCGTTGACCTTATTGACATTTGAATATCTGACATGATTTTCTGGTCGATATATAGTTTCACTTACTATATATATCTATCGCGCCGGTTGGCGTGTATTGCCACGTGGCCGAATTGAACTCCTGACGAAATGTGATTGGTGGATTTCTTCTCCACCTCTGCTATCGATCGGTGGACAGAAAAAGATCTCTGAATAGATTCCGCACACCCACTGTGTCGTAGCTTTTCTTATACCCAGTGCTCCGTGCTATTTCATCAAGTCACCAGGTGTGTGTTGCTTTGTTTTCGCATACTGGTTTTCTAGCAGTAGACGATCTACTAATTTATCGATCGGGAAAGAAGGATTTCTCGTTCTTTGTTATTCTCTTGGCCAATATTTCTCTCTGGATTCTCGTATTTTAGTGCTAAGCGTTGGTATTTTTTCCTATAAGCACTCCAGTCGCCGTTCCTCCGACTATATTTTCCACATCTGATTATGGATTGTTTGAGGTTTGATTTATTTCAGTTATTTTCGAAATTAACTAACTTATTTAGGTGATTATGGTCCACTTCGTCAGGAAAACATTTTTAGGCAAATCAATCTCGTCATGTCAATCCGATCGACTCTCATCCAGTATTCGCCGTGTTCCATCTTCGGATGGGATATTTCTTTCTCATCTTTATGTGTTTATGTGTTTATGTATACGTATTTTTGAATTTTCTTAGCGAATAAATGTGGGATTTTTGTTGGACGCGTTGATATTTGGTGCATAGTGAATTATCGTCGGTACGATTGTTCAAATTACGTAAGCTGGGGCGTGTGAGTTGATAATTTTGAGAACAAAACAAAACAAAAAAAAATCTGTTTATATAACGACAGCTAGGTTTTATACTAATACGGGTTGTAATACACGTGTGATTTATAGCTATTGGGATGGTCTTGTTCGCTGTTTTCCAGGTTCTTTTATTCAACAAAAAAAATATATAACAGTCGTTTAATGAACGAGATTTCGGGATATTTTGGGTAAATTGGGCTCATTATTTGGGAATAAATAATGAGGCTACATATTTACGGATTACTTATGATGGGGAATAAACCACTTTCCGGTCAAAATTTATTGAAGAGTTGATTTTTGGCGAATAATGATTCGTGAGATTTTCCGGTTGGCCCAATTTTTATTCAAATTCATTGGTTCGTTATAAGAGTTTGCTCGGTTTGACGGGTATTGCAAATTTGTTATTGATTTATACGACTCAATATTTAATTGAGATTTTACCTTATTTCGTCAATCACGGTTGTTGAGATTACTGGTCTAGTTTGGGTTTTATTATTCTTTTCTGTATTCAACAGCGATCCATTTAGAGGTCTGGTCTCATTTTACGTAATCAACAATGATTTTAATAAGATTAATAAAAGCTCGATGCATCGATTTCCACAAGCCCCGTTCCCGTTAACCTCAATGTTGATCTTAGGAAATCTTTTATGTTGATATTAGATTTTAAGAGTGCCAACTGGACTACTCGGCGTTGATATTTTAGCTGTTGAGCAATGATAATTTAGGTCGATTTTTCGGGAGTAGGTCGAAAGGTAGGCAACCAAAGGATTGCCTCCCGATCTCCCTTCTGCCCCTATGGAAGTGAATGAATTGACGTTCGAGTCCGTCGTTACCCACGGCGAGATCTCTCACGGGCACGGGCTGTTGGCGGACTTACACCGCACTTACACTGCTCGAATCTTTATGTAATAATTTAATAGCTTGTCGGTGTGTGGCTGTGGGCCGGAAAAATTTCGACATGATAAATAAGTTCGTTCGTATATATATATTTATTCAATAAGTATTAATTTCATTTTTGACATCTCTTTCGTCTAATTCACATTCATCAGCAAGTCATTCTTGCTTACTTTTAATCAAACAAGTTTGTCTGGTTCAGTAGTTAAATAGTATCGCTGTCGAGTTTTCACAAAAAGGATTTATCCGTTTAAAGTTGGTCCAATTGATTCGAATTATTCAAATCGACTGAGTGGTTAATTCGAGTGTTCGAGTGTGTTTTTTTGTTAAAATTATGTGAAAATAAATCGCTATATATACCTATTCTGTGACCCTAACCCTGCGTGTCAAATTTGATGTAGTAAAACAAAATTTGACCTTGGGAATTTCTTTGTATTTTCTAACTTTAATTTTTGATTTATTTTGACAATTTATTTCTTTTAACAAATAATTGAATTATTTCTAATTCAAATTATTTAATTTTAGTTCTAACTTGAATGAACTTTTGTTTCTTTAAGTAAATTGTCAATTTTTCGGTCAAATATTTCGTGTCTTCGTGTTATTTCTGTGTTTGTTTCGTGCGGATCTTGTTGCGTTCTGTTATTATTTTAATTATTTTTATGTCTTAAAATTTTTAATATTTCTTTCTCATATTTTAGCATGGTTAATTGATGTTTTAGGGGTCTGATTTTAAATCTACGTCCTGTATTTACGTGTTGTTACCGATTAATTTAAACAAAATGGTGTTTTGGCCCAACAAGTATATATACCTATAATTTGACCTTAACCTTGCGTGTTAATTTTATTGATATAAAACAAAAATTGTCATTGAAATTATTTATGCTATTTAAATCTAATTGTTATTATTTTCTTAATTTTAATCAGCAATTTATTTCTTCAATTGTTAATTGAATTTCTTCAACCAAAAATATTTTATTTTAATTCGTTTTATTCATTACTTTATATAAATTACCGATTTTTGGTCAAATTTTCTTGTAAATATGTTATTTTTATGTAAATTTCGTACAGTTCTTGGTGTATTTGGTTTTTTTTATTTTACTTTTGTGTTTTTTGATTTTATATTTATTTATGTTCTCTCAAATATTAGTTTGTTTAGTTAAGGTTGTATATTGCATTTTAAGTCATCTTGATGCTGGGTTTTCATGTTATATAACTGGTACATTTAAACAATTTTCAAGGCCGTTTGTGTTCTGGCTCAACATACTAAACGAAATAGCCTACCAAATTGAAAAAAAGAACAACATCCTACTCTGGTTCGGGGACTGTCTGACCTTGAACCCTTGACATACAACCTTTCGAGCCTTCACTGGTTACCCGTTGCTAGACAACGTTAGTAATATTGCCAAGGGTTCTGAGACCGCCAAAGGTGAGCTTTATTCCTAAAACTGCTAAGGCCCGGTCTGCAGCTGGGTCCAGTGAGCTACAGTTAGAACGTATGTGCTTGACTTACACTTTCCAGTCACTACCTTTCACATCGTATATTTTCTACATCCCTCACAATTCTAGAGCCTATTGTTGGGCCAGAACACGAACGGCCTTGTAAATGTTTAAATGAATCGGTAACACACATGCAAACATAACATGCAGATTTAAAATCGAACCTATTAAAACATCAATTAACCCTACCAAAACATGAGACAAAACAGTTAAACATAAAATTATAAAACACAAAATAAATTAAAATAATAACAAAGTGCAACAAGATCCGCACGAAATAAATACAAACATAACCCGAAAACCCACAATTTGACCGAAATTTGACAATTTATCAAAAATACAAAATTTCATGAAAATGAAATAAAAGTCAAATAATTGAATTAGAAATAATTCAATTTAGAATTCAAAAAGAGAAATTGTCAAATAAAATCTCAAAATAATAAAATTAAAGATTAGAATATACCAGAAAATTCCAAGGTCAAATTTTTTTTATTAAATCAAAAAGAACACGCAAGGTTAGGGTCGTACAATAGGTATATATATCGATTCATTTTTACACAATTTTAATCGTTTTTACTCGCTAAAACAGTTTTCAAATCGTTGAAGCAATTTTCAAACCAATGTAAGTGGGAGTGTTGTTTAGAACGCTCTCCACGTTGCATCCTCGTAACCTCGATAGAGCTCTGCTTGGGTGTCGGCGTGGGGAGAGCGGTGTATTTAGGATTTTGATGAATGTATCGGGTAATTTATATTTTAATAAAATATTTAAATAGCCTAAATATTCTTCGTTTTGTCGAAATTTTTCCGGCCCACAGCCGAAACACGCTACAAGATATTAAAAAAAAATTTGCTGAGTAAAATGACGTGTAAAATGTAAAGAATTGTAGTATAAATACAGAGTAACGCTATAATTAAAGATAAAATCGTTAAAAATTCCCTTGAACTAACATGAGATAAAAGTTTCAAACTACCATCCAACTAAGGCGCTAAGAAAAACGTAAAATTTGAATAAAAATGAGATAAAAAGTTTCCCAAGTATGATCGAACTAAATGCTATACTAGGATACAAAGACTTCCGTGTAGAACATCGAGGAACTTGTCGTTGAAATAAAAAATACCAGGATTAAAGATAAGGGAATTTTAGCTGAAATCAGTAAACAAAGGCATTAGAAACTAGGAGTTTGATAAAAATTAAAAGTAAATGTGAACAAATTATACCGGCGTTAAATAAAATTACAGACCGAAATATTCATGCCGAAAAATTAAGTCCTCGGAAACCAAGAGCAAATCAAATTTGAGACGCTCGCATTAAACGACATTGGGTTTCAAAACTTCTATCAATACTAAACGCATTTACCACCTGAATTAAAATATAAAAATATAAACACCCTGCAAAAATATTAAAAATCGAGAACTAATAGTGAGTATAACAAAAATAACTCTACTCCTGGAGCGAAAACTAATTCCCAAAGAAATTCTTCACCATCCCCCAGACGAAATAAAATAATAAAACGTAAAACATCTAAAAGAAAATAAAGTCAATACTTTACCCATCATATGAACAATCAATTAAACAATACAACAACAGGATATTTACGATAGGCGAGTCGAATTCCAACACATTTTTCTGAGCGCGAGAATACCTAGCGGATCAACTTCGTTTTGATTTGAGGCCGGAATGATTCTCAGGCCCATTTGACAAGAAGTTCGAAGTAACCCAAATTGCCAGATCCGAATAACCACGACCCCCGAACGCACTCCACCACCATATTAAGACGATCTCCAGAAATCATTTTAATTGTTTGGCCACCAACGTGACAACTAGAAATAGATAATTTTATATATTTGCATATAACGAAGAAAAAACTTACCACGGAAATAAATAACCATTGGAGGAGAAGGATTGCCATTAACAAATAGCGAAATAAATCTGAACCATTTAATCAAAGGGAATAGTATTACCAATTTTACACCCATCCAATATAGAATGGTCGGATACGAATGAAAATGCTGAATTTTCGAAATTAATATGGAACATGACCTTTTACGAGAATGTCACGATCAATAATTCTCGAATTTATCCACACACGACGCATCGATAATTGAGCGATAATATCAGCGGAAGAGTGTGTCTTCCACCAATGGCTACACCGGCAGACACACACGCCCAGTCAGCAAATTCACTTGAAGCAATGTCAGCCAAATTAATGTAATCTCACACCAGTAGACACACTTCGCCGCCAGACTACATAAGAAATCCCGATGATTCAGATCGACAGTTAAGTTTCAAAGAAATTTTCGAAATGTATCGCCAACTGAATTACATCGATAAGAGTACGACGACCAGGATACCAGGCGAGGACAAAGCACCGGATCCAGAATCTCAAATTTTTGGTAAATTTTAATTTTGTGAACTTCGACATTAATCCATAAGAGCACCTGTTAGGAAGTTTGCCGCATCGACCCCAACGCTAGGAACGCCGATAGCCATCATGAATTACCAAATCCAGAGCGCGATACTGAGAAATGCAGGACTTCATCTGAGTTATTTTACTACGCAAAACCTCGATTTGTAGTTACTATGCCATGGAACCAGTCGAAAGCGTAACTGACGTTCTATTTATTTCCAACGACGATAGCCGGTAATATGAAAATTTCTCCGAGATATTTTGATTTCTCGTGATCCACCACTGAGGGACCATCTCAGCGCCGGGATAAGTTCAAGCTACGTTTAATTTTTGAAAATGATGCGTTGGAGTACTGTGATTCAAAACCCTTATTGTTTGATGTAGTGTTTCATTAAGTTCGATGACCTCTCCAAACCCAGGTTATTACTAAACTAAATACCAAGAATATATTAAATTAATTTGATTTATTTTTTTTTGTAATTATTATTTGATTCTTAATTTCATCTACTGATTATTTTTATGAACATTGATTACGAATTTTGATTTTTAATAATTATTTGAACATTGATTACGAATTTTGATTTTTAATAATAATTTTTATGAACATTGATTATGAATTTTGATTTTATTTTTATGAACGTTGATTATGAATTTGGATTTTAATAATTAGTTTTATAAACATTGATTATAAATTTGGATTTTAATAATTAGCTTTATGAACCTTGATTATGAATTTTGATTTTAATAATTATTTTTATGAACATCGATTCGGAATTTTGATCTTTTAATTTCATCATGAATTTTGATTCCATTTAATAGGTATTTTTTTATGAACATTGATTATGAATTTTTGATTTTTAATTTAATAAGTATTTTTTCGAGCATTGAGTACTACTCGATAGATGAATTTTTGATTTCACGCAATAAGTATTTTTACAAAGCTTAATTATTATTCGATAGACGAAATCATGGTCTTTAATTTCACTTAGTAAGTGTTTTTACGAATATTAATTACTATTCGACAAACGAATTTTGATTGACTTAGCAAGTATATATTTTTTTTATGAACGCTATTTATTACCCGATGAATGATTTTCTGACTTTAATTTCACTGAACAAGTGATTTCATGAACTTCATTTGCCCCACGATGAACAATCTTCAATTTGAAATTTGCCTAACGAATAGTTCCATAAATGTTAATCCGATAAGCAGATCGTGGATTTTTTTTTGTTTCATTTTTTCCCCTTAACAAGTTCGGTAGTGACAACGGACGGCCATAACATGTCATAGGTAAATAATGTTAAATAAGGCATGGTAATTCAGGTGCATATAAATGTGTCATTAAGACGATCTACGTAGGTGGTATCGATGAATAGAACCGTAAACAAAACTTAGGGAATTTAAGGCGTAGAATCTGATATTTACTAGCCCAGAGGATTTGAATGATTAAGTTAATCGAATCTTGTTTAGGAGAATCGAGAGCCATTATTCGACTTCCCACACAGGCCGCTGATCGATGGTGACAGGCCATGTAAAATGCGGGCTTCACCGTGTCCCAGCCAAGAAAATTCCGATCAGATGTACTTCGGCAAGTAAACAACGTTGAGCTGCCATTCGTCACAATAAAGCGAGAATCGGGCCGAACCCCTGCCCAGGAAATTCACGAACCTGCGGTGTTCCTCCTCGCCCGTCTCGAGGATCAACAGCGCCGGACCGACCTTCAGGTAGCCAGAGCCAGACTATATCTCGCGAACGTGGAGGAAGATATTGTCACCGGTCTAATTGCGAGTACTGACGGCTACGCACCGTCGCCCCACTCCTTTTTCAACCGGGTGGATGAGCGTTTGAACGTGAATTCTCCGAATTTCAATGTTGCTGTGCCCCAGAGGACCCTTCTCAGCCACACGAGAAGGACAGAGAGACCCATCTTTGTGTATCAGGATCGCCCTTATGCTCAGCCGGCCTCTGAAGAACGCGATGATGGGAATCACCGAACCCCTCATTTTCAATAACGACTCGATTACAGACTACGAAAATTTACGATAACATTTAGTGAAATTAAAATTAAATTTTGAATAAATAATTAGTTGATTTTTCCATTTTTTCATTTTTCCAAATTGGTTCAATAATATTAATACTTGTATGATCAATTAAATAACTTAAGACTTGTAGACCAAAATTAATTTCATTGTTTACAGATATGGAATCACTGAAAATTCTGCAGAAGGAATTGGAGCACGCGCGAAAAATCAACAAAAATTCCTACGAGCAAATCGTCCAGTTGTCAAAAGAAATCCAGCAAACAAAAGCCGTCTGGATAGAACCAAAGAAAGCAAAGTTGCTTTATCAAAGGCTCACAGCAGCACAAAAGGGCTGGAAGGAAGAGAGGCAATTAAATCAAAGCCTGAGGACCCAGATAAAGGGGCTAGAAGTAGCATTGTCAGCCTGCCAAGAAGGAGCAGCAGTGACATATCCCCTCATCTTTGCCCCTGCCCAACTGGCCTACCGAGAGGCAACAACAGGTCCAAAGACTACACCAAAGGCTTGCGGTTACCGACCCGGACGTAAAGAGCGGGCTAAACGCCGAGCCGCTCGAATCTCCGCCAACACCTGATTGACCCTCCTACTTGTGTTGTTGCGATCGTAATATACATGTCTTGTTGTCATTTAACTACTATTTTGATGATTGTATGGAGTCGAACCCGTGAAGTAACACTCGGAAGAGATAAGAGAATAAAGGGACCCAAAGAATCGAAAGCGAGCACAGGTCTTCTATCGACAGCTCGTTGGACCAAGAGATCGTTCGGTCAATTATAGCATTAGCAATAGCGCTCACTTTTTGCGGACAGTTCCAATGTTGCTTAACAGCGGGTGCCGAGTGGTAAGCGAAAGAGCGTTTATATGGGGTTGTCTGGGTAACAACCATATAGTTTAAATATCGCCACCCAGTAACCCACCACTATTAATTCATGGCAAAATTAAACAAATAACTAGAAAACTATAACTATTATATTATTTAGCAAAACGTTCATTCTATACATCGCAACAATTCATCAATTAATCATAGCATTCTATGAGTTCATTTGATCTTGTCCTCGGTCTCTATTGGGCTTATTGGTTAGAATCAGGCGTCATCATCTTCGTAAATGGGGTCGGTTATTCTTGGTTCCTTGATCTCAGTAGGCCAATTGAGCTGAGGTGAAAACCAACGGGTAGGTAACTGCGTTACCCTCTTGTCTAGCAATTAACGCTACCTCCAGTCCCCTTATCTGAGTGCGCAACGCCTGCACTATTTGTCTTTCCTCCTATCAACCGCGTTGAGCTGCATTCATCTTTTGGTAAACTTTCCTCGACAACTCGGGTTTGACCCAGGTCGATTTGATTTCCTGACATTCTTTACTGACTTGGAGTAACTGTTGGTGGAGATTTAGATTGGCGGTACGTAGACGGGACAGTTCTTAATTGATCACCTGAATAGCTTATGTACCTGAGGTGATAATATTAGTGAACGGTAATATGACGAGTGATGGCAGAATCAAAGATTTTTTGGATATTGGTAATAACACAATTTACAGGAATCTATAAATTATGGACTTGATTTATTAAGCTAAGGATCTTTACTTCGGATTAACTCATGAAAATTATTTCTCATTACGTATATTCGAAGTATGGATTTTACAAGTCAATCTACATTAAAACTCATTTATTGGGCCTTAAAATTTTATGTTAATAAGAATTGTATACAAAAATTCATTTAACTAAATTAAATTTTATTGTCGTATAACAACAAATTGTAGTTACTTGTGATTTCACTCTCGGTACAGTCTTCCAAATCTTCGGTCCTGGAGTGGCTTCATGCCTTGACTTTGTTCCTTTCTAATTGGATGAAGGCACTGATAGGAGTGCTCATCTCTTCTGTCCCTAAATTGGATTGGGTCATTGAATAAATTGGCCGGAAGAACAATATTTGTGGGTGCTCGTATCCGTGCGAGTGCAGGGTCTAGCAACTCAAAGGAAACGCCATAATCCGGTGCATATCCGTCTATGCTGGGATCTTGCCTGGGGCAATCGCGGTGTTGATTCTGTCCAGTCGTCTCTTCGCCATCTTCACTCTCCATTGGAACTTTCGGACCAAAGCTTCTAGTCTATAAAGTGAGAATTCTGCTCGCTGTCGTGCCTCTCGAGCCGGGTTCCCGTTTGATTACGAGGCTAGGTACCTTGATTTCGTCCTGTCAAGAGACAGTTCTGATAAGCCAACTACTATCTCCCAATATGGAGAGGCTGTAACCGGCGTTCCATAATGACTGCCTATAGTACGCCGTCAGGTCGGGGCAACTCGAATGGCCACTCTGTCGTTGTCACTCCAGATTTCGGTTTCGGTTGGTCGTGCATCTGCTGGGAAAATAAAGTTAATATTTGGTTTAGTATTGAAATTTTTGATCTAATAATATAATTGTAGTAATTGAAATGGCCGCGCGTTCTGGCGTCGCAGTTATTTCTGACTCCTGCGGGTTTGTTATGTTTCTTCTACCCGCTTTGCGATAATTGTTTCCGGTTTCCGTACTGATGTCATAGCGAAATTCTGCGTTCGATAATTAGGTATTTTTCATAAATCACATAAATGAAAAGATCCGTACTTTTCTCATAGAAAATCGTGGTGTCGTCCTGCTGGGGGGTCGGAAGGTCGTGGAGGTTCCAAGTCGATAATTGTATTTACTCCCATTGTTCGACATTTCGCTCGATTTTATAACTGAGATGTGTTTCCGATTTTATGATCATCTTTCCCACTCAGATGGTAATTACTGTCGTCCACCTTGTTGATATTATTGTCATTAGAATTTTATTAATTTTATTATCTCTACCTACTCTTATCGCTACTATTATTTGTATCATCCTCGCGCACTGTTGACCTTTTTTATTATTATGACTTTCAAAATTATCGTTATTATATCTGTTAACGAAGTTATTGTTATTTAATATTGATATTACTGTGATTATGGTTGTTATTATTATATTTCTAATATTATCAATCGTTGTATTGGTCCCGGTCTCAACTACATATTCGTGGGTCTGTAGTGCGTAAGGTAATGGTAATTCGGTCCATATTTATTCATATTAGTCTTGGGTTGGTTGATCTACCATTCACACAAAAGCTACAAATCGATTGTATATCCAGTTTGTCCAAATGATATGAAAATTTTGTTCACTGATTTTACCTCCCTCGTGCAAGGAATTTTTATGTTCTAGTTATTTGTGATCTCGGTGGGTACTATTGCACATTCAGGTGCCTATTCTTATATTCTATCTCGTTCAGTCGGACTCCTACTCTCAGGTGCATCTCTTTATCGGTCGATGGATGGATGTCTATGAATGTCAGGTCGGAATTGTACCAACTTCTACAATGCTTCAGATACTTCGGGCTCTCGTGAAGTTAAGTTGTACTAAGCTTATTTCAATTCATGTGTATCAAACTGATCGTGTCTGACAATATTTTTTTATAATTAAATAAAAATTTCATGGTTTATCATGCCCTTCGATGTTGTAATTTAATTGTAGGGTGAGGCTTTATATTTTTATATTTTTATTTAATTGAGTTGTATTATTAACCAGGATAATCACCGCATTTATGTATTTAGTTTCTACCCCTTTCAGTATTAATGTTTTCAGCGCTAGCTATTCACTTATATAATAATTTAAAGTGTCTGTTAATTAACCTATTCATTTTTTAAGCTCTGCGACATGGGTTAGTCTCAGTCCAATTGTTCGTTTTTAATGATATAAAATCACAGTCCTATTTAGTAAATTCTATTTAACTCCTTCTAATCTGGGTTTAAAATTAGATTCTAAAATTACTGTTTAATTAACATTACTCATTCATCTTATTAGTTTATATTCGTTGCACTAATTTCTTGCCCTGCCAACTCGCCCATTTACCTCATTTTGATGCTATGGTTGAAATTATGTTCATTTTTTGATTTTAAGAGTGCTCACTATAACTGAGCTACTCGGTGTTGATGATTTTAAGCCGATGTGTCTAAATGCATTCTGGTCGAATTTTCGGATGAAGGAAGAAAATGGAGCAACCAAAAGACTACCCCCAATCTAACTTACGCCCCTATAGGTAAATATTGACGTTCAGCATCTGTCGTTTCTCACAACATGAACCTTCACGGGCACAGATTATAGGTGAAGGAACCGCTCTTACACAATCTGATAGTGTATATGACTTTAATTACTTGTGGTATGTGATGGCCGTGGGGCAGAAAATTTCGACAAAAATTAAAATAAACCTGATTCGTTGAAACATATAATTCGTCATAAACATTACATTTCATTAATACACATCATACTTGCAGAGAACACGCCCAAGCAGGGACTTACTTGTAGTTTGCTTCAGTACGTATCGTTAAAGTTGAAAAACGTATTGTCAAAAATTCTCGAGCATTCTGCCTTCTGTAAATGTTTCACAAGGAAAAAGTGATTATCAGAGTTGAAAGCGTGATTTTATCGTTTAAAACGTTCTTAAAATCTTGTTAAAATGTATCGGTATTTATACATATTTTGTGACTCTAACCTTGCGTGATATTTTTGATGCATTAAAACAAAATTTGACCTTGATTTTACTTGTAATATCTATCTCTAATTTTGTTACTTTCTTGCATTAAATAGATAATTTATTTTATTTATATTTTAATTGAATAATTTCGATTAGAAATATTTTATTTTCAACTAGCTTTTCCATTAAAATGCTGATTTTATAAATTGATCTATTTTCGGTCAAATATCCTTTGCAATATCGTTCAACTTGTTCAAAACCATTATCACTCCTACATTTTAAGAGGTAATTATTAGTCACTTGAAGTTGCTTTGTAGCTGAATTTATAGCAGAATCATCTTTTTTGTAGTATTTTGCTTGTAACATTTACTTCATTAAGAATGTTGTACCATGTGACAAGGGATACCATAAACTTGAATTTACAAATTGCATCAGCAAGAGCCTTTGCGTCCGCTCAGGAAGTATTACCAGATGAATTATTTAGTCTTGAGTCATCAAAAATCTCCATCAAAGCATCATATATTGCACCAAGTTGATACTTTATAGGCTTCAAAGCATCAATCCTACTTTTCCAACTTGTTTCGCTCAATGGTTTAACTGTTAAATTCACGATAGTAAACAAATGCCAACGTTGAGTCGATGCAGAGAAGTAATTATAAATCTGTTGAACTAAACTGAAGAGATTAGTTGCTTCTAGGCAACATTTAGAGGCATCGCTGACAACTAAGTCTGGTGTGCAATCAAAAATAATTGAGTAACATTTTGCCGATTTTACAAGTGACAAAATTTTATTTTTAATAGCTCCTGCTAGGATCTGCATAAGTTCATTTTGAATATCTTTTCCCAGATAATGTACCATAATGTCGTGATTTTTGACTCTGCGCAAATGTTTGTTCATTACACGGTCAAAGAGGGCTAGATATTCTACAAACTTCAAAAAATTACCGTTGTTGTTATTGTGCAACTTTTCATTTGTTCCACAAAATGCTAAGTTTTGAGTGGCAAGTACTCTGAACAAAGCGATCAAACGTTCCCAAATTTGCCGACAATATTGTTCTTCTTCTTTGATATTCTGTTGGTTAATATTATCAATTGTTTTTTCTTTGGATATACGCACATCAAGTTCTTTCTACGTCTGAAAGTTGTCTAAAGGGAAAGTATTCCTTTCATGTGAAGATAGAATTACTCCAATATTTTTCCAGTCTTTTGATCCTGATTTTTCTAGGATTGACGAGTTGTTTTTGTTAAATAACTTGCAGCAAAAACATAAAACCACATCTTTTATAGTTTAATATATCAACATGAACGGTATACTTCTTCACCATTGACTAATTTTCTCTTATAATGAATTGGAGAAAATCTTCGATTTTTGGAATCTTTGGGAAAATTATATGTAATAATTTGATGTGGTGGATTTTGTAATAAAATCTGACGAAAATTATCATTACAATAGTCAGGCCAGTTTTCTGGGTCATTGTAATCTACATAATTAATCCTGGCACTGGTACTGGATTTAATTTCATTTGATCATTCGCTTTGCATCATAATATCAAACTCTGAAACACCTACTTCTCTTTTATTTTCTTCTTTTTTTGAAGTACCTTCATCCACGTGATCTGATATATTTTTTTGTACATCTGATTGTCTTACACATGTATCCAAGTCGCTGGTGGCGGAAACATCAAGACTTAATTTGAAAAACTTTAACAGTCAACCAATTTCCTTCTCACGCTCTTGAGCTCTTAGAGTTTTGCGCTTACGATTTTGAAATCCAGATGGCTTTTTTGATGAAATTTTAAACTATAAATAATAATTTACCTGCTGTTAGATGGGTTGGTGAACCTGAAATTGAGTTAATTGCTATTGCTACCGGTGGAAGAATCGTTCCTAGATTTGAAGAATTAACACCGGAAAAATTAGGTAATGCTGTGATTGTTAGAGAGCTTTCATTTGGAACTACCAAAGATAAAATGCTAGTCATTGACGTAACTTCACTGACTCAATTATTTTTCTAATAATGCACAAAATCAAAGTTATCAGTAAAACACTTGCTATAATCTCATAATATGTTCGCTGAATGTATGAAATTGACCAAAACAGTTGCACGTGTTTTAGAACGCCGTGTCATGCGCTGGAGCGATCTCTAAATCAACATTAAAATTAGATAACCATCTGCAATGTTCGAAATAAAAAAATTTATATTAAATATAATAATTATCTTATTATATTACCCCGTGTCTACAGTTTATATAATATAATAAAAGTTATTAATTATTAGTTATTTTTTAATAATGGCGATTACACATTTTGTCGCCCCTCTCTGGATAACGCCCTAGGTGACCGCCTAGTTCGCCCTAGGGGTAGCGCCGGCTCTGTTACTTCCACAAGAAATTTTGGAACAAGGCTTTTAAATGTAATCAATTCATGCTCTTTAAATAACAAATGTCCGGACAACAATTAAAGTCGCCAATGACAGCACTGACAATTAGCTACTTCGTAACATTCGCGGTGCAAAACAAAAATACAAAATTCATTGTAGACACAGGTTCAATAGTTAGTTTATTACACAGTTTTTGGTTCAAAACGTTAAAAGAGGATAATCTGAAACTTTGTACAGCAAATGACAGCAACATTAAAACACACGACAAGCAACCGTTAACAATAAACAACATATATTATAGCTGGAATTTTATCATAGCTGACTAAAAAAAGCCATTCTAGGCACCGATTTTCTATTAAATTATAACCTTCTGGTAAACTGCAGAAATAAAAAATAATACGGTACAACATAAACAAACAAAAACCTAAATACTAAATCAAACAAAACTAACTCAAATTCCGAAACAAGTTGTAACATTGGAGTAACCAATATCGAGCAAAATATCAAAAACAGTGAAAATACAAAATCAAACACAACCAACTCGATACCAAGAAAAATCAATGAACTACTTGAATGTTACCCAACCATCACAAACAAACCATCGGTAGAAAAGACAACCAAATGCATAACCAAACATGCAATTTATTCATTCTTTAAGATTTTGATAAAGGAATTCTGCGTTGCTCAGATTGCGGCGTGTTAATATGTCAGTCAAGTATCTCAAACTTTGTGTCATATTCTCCAGTCTAATAGACAACTTCTTTGATCTACAGTTATCATCAACTTTCAGGGCTGCAATAGTCAATTCGTTTTGGTCAGGACAAGAGCTTGTTTTTCTAAGACGATAGGCATATTTTTTATAACTCCCCCAGGTTGAGTAGAGGGACAGAACCAGCAACTTTCAAAAAATAAAATGTATACACAGAAATATAAGTTAAATACTTTAAACAAAATTACAATTATACTAATGTTTCACAAAAAATAACAATAAAAAGAACGATAAGGCATTAAAGACAATCATATAAAATACAGAGCATAAATAACTCTAAAATTTGATAACATTGTACACAGTTATTTTTGGTAGAAAAATAGTATGAATTAATTAGTTATATGTGTTCACGAAAAAGTGTGGTAACAGGAAATTTTAAATCGTTTAAGACAAACAAAACAAAACTCAAAAAAAAACATAAACATATAGTAGTACAAAAATTATTATAAATTAATTAACTATACATATGTTCACAAAAAATGTGATAACAGGTAATAATGGCCTCGCTACAGGCCTTCCTAGATAGAGCAGAAATTTCGGATTTGGTAAGGCCAATTTTCTTAAGAATGTTGTCATTATCACTGTCCCAAGTACCCAATGAACCAACCACAAGAGCAGAGATAGTACATTTACGTTTAAATGCATCCTTAGTATCAATAAAATTAATCTTAACATCACGAGGTACTTTCAAATCAAGGACATGTAACAATTTTTTCCTTTTTGATTGTATTACAAGGTCAGGTTTAAGAGAAGTAGGAGTGGAAACATATTTAGGACTTTGTTCAATATTAAGATAAAAACCGATGTCAGTAAGGAAAGATGAGACACTGTCATGTTTAATTTCTACGAGCATTAATTTTCGAAAGACAATAGTTAAATATGTGTGTTTGTGTTTCAAGAACTAAATTGCATTGTCGGTATATTGTAGTTTTTTAATGCGTCGAAGGCAAAAATTAAGTTTCAAAAGGTTATTTTGTGCTCGTATTAGAAAAAGGTATTAGGCATCATTTAGTATATCAGATTTTATTAGATAGGAAGCTGCGGAACTATTACTTAAGGTTGAAGAAATAGGTCCTTGGACAAGGAGTTTGGACCTTTTATCAGTAAAAAATAGACCAACAATTTTATGTAATTCAGAAGATATTTTCTTAAGATTAGATCCGTCAAAGTAATTTGGCCTATCTTTGTAGAAAACCTCTAGACGAAAATTTTCTTCTTCGGTAAAACAAATTTTTGCCGAGATTCCAAATTTGGTTTTAAGACGAGTGGAGGATTTTTGGAATTTGTTAAAAAAGGAAGTTGAAGGGAAAACTTTGGTTAGATCTCTATTAATCAAAAGCAGAGCAGCATCAAGTGCATTATTAACCATTAGGGGCTTACCGAAACGTTGGATTGGATTACTTTAAATTATATAAGAGGTTGTGGCGGATGAGAATTGAGAGCTGAATGATCTAGGATAAATCTTGTGAATAATTGTAACACAAATAGAATATTAGAAAAGAAGTTAAGGGGTCGAATTGGGACGAAATAGAATTGCCATATCAATTAATAAATGAGATAGGAAATTTTCAAAAAAATAAGGGCGGATTCCTGAGCAAATTTATTATTCTTATGACCACAATTGAAATGATTATGATCGATACAATTAAAACTATGATTCGAGACAATTATTTTTGGTATTGTTTAAATTTACGAGTATTATGCCACAAAGTAGGTTGTTGTTAAAACCATAAGGACTTGGAGTGAGAAATTGATCACAAATATCCGGTTTCGTCGATGTTACTACCAACTCATCAGATGGTAGATCGAGGGAAAGCAACAATGCAGCAATTATAAAAATAATGAATAAGAACAAAAATATGTAAATATACATTTATTAATTCAATGAACAGTTGAATGACCTGTTGGATGTGCAATTGGATGAACTGTTAGATGAGCTGTTGGATGTTCTGTCGGGTAAGCTTGTTGACATGCTGTGAATGTACGATTTGATAAACTGTTGAATGTTTTGTTGGGTGAGCGGTTGGATGTGCTGTTGGATAAATATGTGAAAAAATATTCTGTTTATTCATTACCATTCGCTATCATATAATGACCGTATTCCAGACTTACATTCTTTTCTACATCATCTTGTGCAACCTTTGAAGTTTTAAAACTATAGAGTTGGTGATTGTTTGTACCAATACGAAATTGAGGCACTGAAAAGGTAGAGTATTTCTCGTAACAATCTTTGTATGATTTATGTGTTAACTCTGTATCTTTTAATGTTACTCCCTTAGCTTTTAGAAATTTTGATTTTCCTAACAAGCTGTAGCATTTTGGTTTAAGGAATACCCATTCATCGCAACCTTCTCTTTTAATTTTGTCCTTGAATTTACCGATGACCGAATCTAGCTTTTTAGAGTAAAGTGGGTGATTAGACGGATAATTAGAGGTATCCAAAAGATTGTCAATCACCATTTCAGACAAAAAAATATCCAGTTTACAATTTTTAATCTCCAAAAGAAAGATTCAGTATCTCTAGCAACAATAATAATCTCACAGTTAAACTGATGTCGATATTTTTCCAAGTCCTTATACTGGAGTTCGTACATACGAAGTTTAGACAAATCCAAGACCGATTGACCTATATAACTTGGTCGATCTAAATATACCGAGTCAGGATTTAACAAAGCAGCAAATAAATCATCAGCAATTTTGATACTTCTTTGAAAAGTTGGTTTGGAAGCATATGTTATCATCTTCTTTTTTGTATTACATAATCTTAAATTCATTCTCTTTTTTAAATCTTCGACAGTTTTACCATACAAACTATTATTTATTAACTTATAATAATTTTATATAGTGTATTTATACTTTTTGCTCTTAGTTCTGTATTAGTATCAATGTAGTTTTTTAAAAATAGTCCACTGTCTGAATATTAAAGCTCTATTTACATGTGTGACCTTTACACCAAGAATCAAGTACAACTTATAAAACCTCCAATGAATAACATAATTCTTTTTACTGTAATGAGTCAACAACAACTTTTCTACTTTAGACCCCACAGGTTTCATTTTTCGACAGCAATAGAGAAATCATTCAATTTATCGTGAAGATTAGAAGGAATTTCAATATTAACTTCAAGAGTATACCAATAAGACAACGACTCAAGGTTCAAAGACAGACATTCTGATAATATATTCTCAGAACTATCAAGTATCCAACTAAACTTTCCACAAGGTAATGGTTGACTTAAAGCCCAGCCATAAAGGTTATTAATATCAATATAAAGCAACTCTGTGCTTTCGTCTGTTTTTACAAAATGCTTATTAACAAATGTAAGACCACCAAGAGTATACCACGAGTATAAAAATTATAAATTTTCATGTCTTGCAACAGTTCAATTGGTTTATCTAAAGTTATTAATGCAGAACTCTAAGACATTCCAGGAATACCGAAATAATTCAAAGGCTATAATCTATTATGAGCTATAGATTTCAACCGAAATTGTTGGAAAAAGTCAGCCAAAAGAAAGCAATCGAGTTTCAAATACACCATCATAGTCAAGCAAATTCACACATTTAGTTTCAGTCCAAATTAATTGAGCTTTCTCATATTCAACTTCACTCACTCCTTCCCAGATTGAAGGCAATCCAAAAGTAGTTTGAAGACCTTTAAACTAGTGGCAAAATTCTAAGGAAAAATATTTTTTTCATTAACAATGGTACCAGTAAAAACAGATCTCGTTAAAGGTAAACTAGTCAAAGTTTTCACAGCCTTAGCTAATGAATCATTAACTAACTGGTAAGAGTCGATAAAACGTATTCTAACCTTACCAACATATACCATAAGAGATAAGAATTTTTCACTACTAATTGGAATACATGACAGGTTCCAATTGTGAAATTGATTTATTCCATACTTAAGGATATGATGTAAGTTATATCCCCGTAAATTATGAAAAACTACAAGTAATAATTTTTTGATGCTCCTATTAACATTACAGCTTTTACATGCAGGACCAATATATTTTCCTGTAAAATGGTCATGGTCTCTAACCTTATCTACTATATTCTTATTGCACAAATAATAATATTCACAATTATCAAATGAATATTCTTCTTCAAAAGTAAGTGGTAACATTAGCTTTTTACCCTCTTCTTTATAATATGGTAGCACAATGTTTATTCCTATACCTGAAACCTTCTTCAAAAAGTCATAAACGCAGTTTTTACCAATGAAATGATGTTACTTGTTATTCCAATGAAGTTGTTGATTAATAAGAGTTCAGCAGAAATTGCAAATGTTTTTGAAAATAAATGTCATATTTTGGTAAAATAGATTCAAAATCTGCATAGATAACGAAAGGAGGTGTTATCATTTTTGACCAGTTTTTGAATTCCAAATATTTATCTTTACCTTTTGGTAATGTATATAGCGTAGTACCCAACTGATTTTTCTTACATAAATCTTGGTGTTTTTCAAAGGCTTTTAGCTTACAAAATCCATTTAAACAATTTTCACAACATTTGCAACGAATTCGAACATCACAATGATTGTTTTATGACAATTCATCAAGGATTGTAAATTAGTTACTGCTGTATAATGATATTTTTCACCCTCCTTTATCAATAATAAATAAATTGGATCCACTAAAGTTACTTTTGTTCGGTGAATTATATTTAAATATGGATGCTTCATTACAAGTTCTTCTTTATCCTCATGATTGTCATTATTATAAATCATTACATTAATTGCTAAACCAGGATTTCTCTTCTCATAAGCTGGAATATCATACAGTTTCATTGGCATATTGTTAGGGCAGTATACCAAGTTATTCAAATACTGTAAATAGTTTGTTGGTCTATCTCTGTTTCTTGATTTTATTAGATTTCAATACAGCCAAAACACTATATATGAAACATAAATTATCAGTATTTTGTACGTTAACTATTGCCTTTTTACCTATAAAAGCTTTAGGTGTGGGAATATAACTATGTTCAGATAGCCTAGATATATTCGAAACCTTAGTTACCTTGAAATTTACTTGTATTTTTCGGTTTATTTCCAACTACTTCCTAATTCTGTTCGTTCAACAATCTGTTCATTTAGAAAAGTTCATCAAGAAAAGTCGAAGTCACTGAAGCAGCGCGATTTGATATACTAACTACTTTGAGTTCCAAATCTTTTTCAAATTATATTTGGACTCCAGATTGAACTTTTGAATGTTTCATTTCATTTAATGTTATTTTTATTTTTCCAAAAGAGAAGATGAAAGAACTATTTCCTTAACATTATATCTTTCGATGTATACTTTTATAATTTGATGTAAGCGTAGTAAATCATATCCAATTTCTAGTTCAACAATAATGTCACTTAACCCTAGTCTAATTTGTAAATCATCTTTAATAAATATTTTTCCAAGTATTTCAGATTTTTTAGTGCTTTTTTTGTTTCAAACTGTGTTTAAACAATGATTTTTATCCGTGTATTTATGATCATTTTAAAATTTAAGGTATGACTTAAAGATTTGGGTCTGACATACAGGACATATATAATAATTATTCAGTTGATAATATCAATTCATTGTGTTGTAGATTTAGATGGAGATGTTGCTTGGACTAAAAAGAAGAAGAAAGTTGTCCATAATCTGTTAGACGAAATAAGAAGAGCTTATTATAAGCTCATTTGTGAAGATTTTAATTAAATAAATTTTTAATTATGAAAATGGGTTTTTGTGTTTGTTATTCAGTATTTATTTGTGTTGTATCAAATTTTAATAAATACCTTTTGGTTGGATTGTATTAATGTCGATATCTAGTAACTTTTGATTTGATTGTTGTTGAATTTATTTTATTACCTAACTTAACATACTTTACTCTAGGTACCTTAATTTACTTGAGGAACCTTAATTTACTTAAATTTATTCTAACGTACTTTAAATTACTCTAATGTACTTTAATGTACCTTAATTTACTTTATGAACCTTAATTTACTTAAATGTACTCTACTGTACTTAAATTTACTTTAATATACTCTAATGTACCTTAATTTACTTTAGACCCTTCAATTTACTTTAATTTACCTTAATGTAATCTAATGTATCTTATTTACTTTAGGAACCTTGATTTACTTAAATGTATTCTAATGTACTTTTATTTACTTTAAACCCTTTAATTTACTTAAATGTACTCTAATGTATCTTAATTTACTTTAGGAACCTTGATATACTTAAATGTATTCTAATGTACTTTAATTTACCTTAATTTACTTTAATATACTCTAATGTACTTTAATTTACTTTAGACCATTTAATTTACTTTAGGTATTTTAACTTATTTTTATCTAGAGCCTAAATTTGCCTATTAAAATTGTGTGAACAAATATTACAAGTGTTTTTTTAACAAGCCTGTAAAATACCTCTGACAACTTTTTATCGGTAGGAGATTCAAACCATTTTTATTTTATACCTATATTTACCTAAAGAAAATATTGAGACCAAATATTGCATTGTTTTTTATTACGATTTAAAAATATCCCTGACTATAGTGTAACCATTGTAGGCGATTTGAGCCAATTTTTATTTTGTGCTTTTTTATCCAGAAAAATTACTTATGCTTTTTAATCAAAGAAATATTTTTAGGCTTTTTAATCGATGAATTATTTTTTAGGCTTTTTAATCGATGAATTATTTTTTTTGCTTTTTAATCGATAAAATGTTTCTATGCTTTTTTATTGATAGGAAATTCAAGCCAATTTTTATCTTAGGCTTTTTATCGAGAGTCAAAAAATACTCCTTGACTATAGTGTGATTGAAAAAAATATTTTGTGGATGAAAAATACCATCTGTGACCATCGTAGGCGATTTGAACGAATTTTAATTTTAGGCTTTTTTATTGTTAGGTGATTCAACCAAATTTTTTTTTTGCCTATATTTACCTATAGAAAATATTGAAACCAAATATTGCATTGTTTTTTATTACGAGTTAAAAATATCCCTGACTATAGTGTGATCGAAAAAAATTTTTTTTGGATGAAAAATACCCTCTGTGGCTATCGTAGGGGATTTGAACCAATTTTAATTTTATGCTTTTTATCGAGAGTCAAAAATACCTCCTGACTATAGTGCGACCGAAAAAGTTTTGTGGATGAAAAAAAATATTTAAAAAAAATAATTTAAACAATTTTAATTCAAAAATTCGCCAAAATTTGAATTTAAAAAATGCGCCAAAAAAATTCGAAAAATAATTTTTAAAAAATGTATCAACAAACAGATGCGCACACAAAATTAATTATCTTGATTATATAATTATTGTTGGGCCAGCACACCAATAGCCTTGAGAATTGTTTAAATGCATCAGTAATACAGCACGAAAACCCAGCACCAAGATAACTTAAAATACAATATACAACACCAATTAAACACTTTAAAATCTGAGAGAATATAAATAAATATATAATCAAAAACATAAAAATAAAATTAAAATAATAACAAAATGCACCAAGATTCGCACGATACCTACACAAATATAACAAGAAAACACAACAAATTCGACGAAATTGAAAAAATTAATAAAAGTTCATTAAAATGAAATTTAAATCGAAAAATTTGAATTAGTAATAATTCAATAAAAATCTTAAATAAAAATTATAAAAATAAATCAAAAAATAATAAAATTAACGAATAGAATTTACTAGAAAATAACAAGGTCGAATTTTGTTTTACTGCACCAAATTTCACACGCGAGAAAAATAGGTATAAATACCGATGTGTTTTCACAAATTTTCAGTCTTATTTTTCGGAGAAAAAATTTCATTACAAATTTTAACTGGTTGTATGGCTGGTTGAGAGCCGTGCATTCAGGCAATTAACACGGGTAAGTGTTTTGCCTGAACACGATCACTCTCAACTGGTGCAATATTATTAGTTGATTTTTTCGAAGAGAATTGATGGGTAATTTTTCAATTGAATTTATGTATGACTTTTCAGATCGAATTAATGAATGATTTTTGTTTTGCAAATTGAAGTTATGGATAATTTTGTTTTTCCAATTGAATTTATGAATGATTTTTTGAATCAAATTTGTGGGTAATTTTTCAATTGAATTTATGGATGATTTTTCAGAATGATTTATCGAATTAAATTTATGGGATTTTCGAAGTAAATTTTATGGAATGGATACAATGAATTTCAAATGTATGTAGCCGATGTAATATGCTGAATAAATATTTTATATCTACAGCCTTAGTGCATCGAAACTTTTATTCCGAATGCTATGGTAAATTATTATTTGTTATTCCTTTTCCGGCCCACAGCCAACACATAACGCAAGAAAGCAAAATCTACATAGTACAGATTCGTGTAAGTGCGTGGAAGATCGCCAATGATATGTACCCGTGAAGGCTCAGCGTGCGGAACGCAGGAGTTGGAACGTCAATATTATCCGTACATAGGGGAAATTGGAGGGTAAATGAGTAGTTTATTGGCTGCTCCTTCACCATCCGTTTTCTGTAAAATTGACATAAATTTTTAACAACAATCGGCTCAAAATCTCTAACACCGAGTAGTCCAGTGGGCACTCATTAACTATGAAATGAACATAAATAGATCTTAAGGACAAAAAGAGGGAATGGGTAGCGGGGAAAATTGCGAAATCGTTGCAACAGTTAAAATGAATAGCCATCGGAAAAAGATTAATCCGAACGACCAAAATCATGAAAAATAATATTTTTAAATAAAAATTAAATAATTTAATTTGAGTTGAGGCGGAAAATATGGGCGGGACGCTGCTCAGATTTTCCGAACTAATTCAAATACTTAACAAAAATAGTAACGTAAAAATGGAATGCGTAAAATAAGGGCGGAACGCTGCTCAAATTTTCCGAGTCAATGAAAATACTTTGTCGAAAACGGTAGAATAGGGATGAACCGTAAAATAAGGGCGGAACGCTGCTAAAATTTTCGAATTTACAAAAATACTTTACCAAAAACCGAAAAATATAGATGGACTACGGCTAATGTTGTATATCAATAAAAAATTTAACGCTGAGGAATAAGGACGGATCCCTACAAAATCTTAATAAATATAACGATAATGATAAGGGTAATGGTAATTATAATAATAATAATATTGATAATAATAATAATGATAATGATAATAATAATAATAATAATGGTAATAATAATAATAATCATGGTATTTGTAGTAATGATTGATAATAATTATGATAATGATAATAATAATAGTAATACTCATAGTAACAATAACAATAAATATAATGGTAGTTATAGTAATAAAAATATTAATAAAGGTAATAGTAGTAACAATTAATAAAGGCAATATATATAGTAATATTAATGAGAAACACTGTAGAGATAATAGGGATAAGGGTGAAAGATATAATGTGAGTGTATTTAACATAACAAAGGGTGTACAGGCCAAAGAATAATCTTCGACATGGACAACAAGAAGAAGGACTATGGGAATGGACATAAAGGTAGATGATATGAGAGTATAGGTTAACATTTGAAGGAGATAGGAGAATAATGGGACCTAAGAATCAAAAGCGAGCACAGGTCTTCTATCGACAGCTCGTGAACCCGAGGGTTGTCCGAGCAACTATAGTACTAGCACATGGTACTCAATTTTTGCGGACAATCCACCACTTGAACACATTACCAACGTTGCCTAGCAACGGGTGCCAAGTGGCGATTAGTATCATTTTGTATGGCGTTACGAGGGCAACTAGAAGGACAAGCAAGATCCGAAACCCTGTAACCCACCATTATGTAATCAACATAATTCGAGATTACATAACGCCATTATATAATATAATCTGTCGCGAACCCCCCTCCCAATATTTTATGCAATGGTTTGTGGGCGCAGAGTGCCAGTAACTACCTACTAACAATAGGTTTAGAAAACTTAAATAAAAATTATAATAGAAAATATAACTATAAATTGAATTATTTAATTATTAATATCAAATTAATAATTTAGATTTATGAAAATAATTTCACAAAAAATTGGAATTTAGTAATAAAAATAAATACTTAAATCAAATGGAACAGTTAAAAATCGAAATTCAAAAATTATACATACACTAAACTTTGTTTTGTTATATCAAATAAAAAACAAAATGACGCTTAAAAAATCGCAATATATAAGCCATCGTCATTTCTAGTTAATTTGGTCATACTTTTTATTGACCCACTTATTTTTTAAAAATTTTGCGTTTTATATTTTGCACAGAAGTGGTTATGCTCCACTTTATTACCGACTTATTGATAAATCATTATTGTTATGTACTCAAATTTCAATAAAAATGATTATGCCTCATTTTCATAATTTTCATTTAAAATATTTTATGCCATGTGTTTGATTTTATTTTTAAATTTAATGATTTTTCATGCTTCCATCAAATTATTTAATGTTTAAAAAATTATTAAGAATAATTTTATTTTACATGCAGACATAAAATAAAGTTAGATTTTGGCTTACGGATTAAACCGGTGATTATAGGAGAATGCGCTGTGATGGAATTTGTCCGAACCGTCCAATTTTCTCCCTTATTGTTTCATATTGCCAGACCCTCAGTTAAGTGTGTGCTGATCCTTGGAAAGGATTAAGAGTAATACATAAACAAAAATATATATGTTAGAATAAAAATAAGTAGGAAAATCTAAGAACTAAATAGAATGATGAAAAAAGACTTAATGAAAAATAAATAAATGACAACTCGACCAAATCTAGAATTCTGTAACAATCGATGTAATATTTGATTGTAGATACAAATTATGGAAATGTGTTGATTTAAGAAAGGAGATAATATTACTTGGCAGAACATCTATAAAGAAGAGAAAGAACAAACAGTGGTGGAAGTATCAATCTCAGACCAACAAGTAGAAGATATCCTGGATCAACCCAAAACAAGAACCGTAATTTTATTATTAGGTGTAAAAACCAACACGATGAGGAAAATAATCAGTAAAAGAATAACCAATAATCTAGAATGGTATAATTCTACACAAGAAACAATACAAACAATTAAACATTACAGAGAAAAGCTAAAAATCCGTTATAAAGGAAGCCATACTGGACAAACATCAATATTTAACATGTTGGCAAAAGCACGCAGAAGTAATATATACACCATGTGGACACATGGTTAACTGTGAGGCATGAGGATAGAAAGTAAACGCATGCCCTGTATGTAGAGAACCAATCGGCAGACGGATAAAAGGATTCAGTTTTGCTGATCAGTAAGGAGAACCAAGTTAATGTACAAAGTATGTAAATAATAGGAAAGTAGTAGAAAATGAAAATAAAGAGGTAACGTATAACCGGATAGAAACTCTGCACCAAAAATCAGAAACTAAAAAAATGAATAAAAGAAAAAAGAATGAATAGTTTTAACGTACGATATTTAGAGACGGATTGAACCAAAACGAAACTCAAAATCAATAAACAGAAGAAACAAAAAAGGAACTGAAAACTGAGGATAATGGAGAACTATCAGTAACAACTGAAAGAAGCAAGAGAGGAAGAAGAACAATGGCGACAAAAGACAATACGGTTAAAACAGATGTTGTTGGATGTAATTAAAAAATCAATAAAGACAAAGATGATGAAGGAGATGTGGGAAACGCAATTAGAACAACGAATAATCTATCCCGAAGGAAAAGAAATATTTATATAGAAAAGAAGAAGAAATGATGAAAGGATTCCTTCAAACAAACGCAAGAATCACAAAACAGGATCAACAAAATAAGATAGAGGAACAACAAGAAATAATAAATGATACGGAAATGCGAGTAAATGAAGTAAGAGAAGAAATTAGCGACTGTTACCGCTAGACAAAATATGAATTAGAACAGATGGAAATCAATTAACAAGAGGAATGGGGAAAGAGAGTAGTGCAGAATGAGCAAACATCAAGCTTTTTATTGGAAAACAAAATATGAAGAAGGCATTGCAAGCAACAGATAGCTAAGCAAGAGGACCTAACAAAAACCTATAAGTGAAATCTGGAAGAGACCAAGAAAGAAGTCAACCGACTAAGGAACCAAGGACTAAAACCGTCAAAGAAAATCAGAGAACTCAAAGACGACAGACAAGAAAGGATTAACAAAGCAATCAAAGAAATAGAGAGAAAAGAACAGAACACTGAAAATCAAAAACGCACAACAGTGGGAACAGATCGAGAAATGAAATTACGAAATTGTATTTATACAGACTAGAATAAAGGAAATGCAAGTTGAACAATAAAGGAAAGTCGAACAACGACAAGAACAACGAATAAAGACAGAATTTAAAGAAGGATGGATCAAATGGGAAGCAAAATGTGGAAGGAACGATGGAAGGAAGTGAAAAAAGAATTGAGATTATTACCTAAAAAGATAATGAACAGCGAAGACTAGGAACTATAGAAACAAGTCAAAGAGCAGAAAAGGGAAATCGAAGGACTTAAAGACAAAGTGAAATGGTTAGAGATGAACTGGAAAGTAAATCGATTTAGCCGACAGAGTTCCCTGAGAACTTTCAGAGCAAATGAAAAGAGTTTAAATAGAATGAACGCGGAGTTTTCCAAAATAATTAGAGGCACGCAGAACAAACTAGACCACAAGAAATGACACAACCAACGCCAACTCGATAGGTTGGCTGAAGCCCAAAAAGACGAGAAAGGACAATGGGAATAGCTCTACATAAAAAATATAACTAAGGAACCAACTCGAAATAAACGAACAACTACGAGGACGAGTAGAAGCAGAAATAGAAACAGTAAAACAAAGTTACTAAGAAAATGAGTGAAACCTAAATAAAGAAATCGAGAAGTTAAAATCACTAGAAAAGACTCACGACTTGGAAGCACAGATGGAAGAACTAACAGAAAACGTAGATTATCTTTCCTACTTACTCGACTAGTAGACACAAATCACGGGCGCATTTTGGACGAAATAACTAATTTACAAAACTGATCACCAATCCTACTAATGCCACTAGTCCCAATCAAAATACTAATGCAAACCCCAGCCAAACCAGATGAAGGATTTGATGAGGCAGAGGAGAGATACATGTTCTTCCTCTTATTATGCGTCGCCATTTTCTCACATATGAGAAACTGCCCAATCCTTAAAACAACAATTCGGAAACCCGACGGAATATTCAATCGAATTCGTAGCATCAAAAAATCTAAAGAGACATCGGACCTTTCGTGCATCTTCATCGACGGATCAACAAAATCAAACCCGACAAAAAGAGGAAATCACATGGAAAGCGAAACCCAAGCCATCATCAACAACAATAGCGAGATATTTGAGACTAAATTTGATATCTGACTGCTAATGACCCAACTTATTTAAAACTTATTTAAACTGATCCGATTTTAACTGAATTTATTTTTATTGTATACAGTAATCATACTGTAGGTCCATCTGTTATATTGATAATTATTTAGACCAGGGGTGGGGAACCCGCGGCCTTTTGAAATATTCTTTGCGGCATTTCACATAGTTTGTATTTTATTACAAGTTACAATTGAAATTTTTTTTGTGAAAATTTTTGAAATAATTATTAATACTAATAATATTTTTCAAATATTTTTTCGGTTACTTTTTTTAAGATAAACATAGTACGCCTCGTTTTGTGGGAAAACACGGTTGCAGAGCAACTACAAATGATTTAGTTTAATTTCGAAATCGATTGGAGTTATTATTATTTATAGTTTAAAATTTTGCATTTACCGTGCGTTTATCCATCAAGTAAGCACATTTCATTAATTTGTGATAATTGTGTCTAATTATAATTCTTTTTATTAACAACATATGTATAAATATCACTTTTTCTTTTAAGTTAACAACTTATAAACCATGTCAAAAAGTGTTAAAAGAAAACTGAATGAGGAAAACAGATTCTTTAATGAAGAATGGGAAATTCAATATTATCTTATTTCTATAAAAGATAAAATGTTTTGTTTACTATGCAATTATGTACTAACAACATTAAAAAATTTAATGCAAATCAGCATTATTTAGCCCACAAAAACCACAAATATGTCCAACTAAAAGGAGAAGCTGGAAAATCTGCACTTCAAAAGATGAAAAAAGAAAGGCAGGATCAAACACAAGCTTTTAGTGCTTTCAGGAAGCAAGGAACTGCTGAAACTGATGTTACGTTCAAAATAGCATATATACTTGGAAAAAGAAGAAAACCATTGAGTGATGTGGAAATGATAAAGTAGTGCATTGTTAGAGCAGTAGGATGCTTAGATCCTGAGAAAGTTGATAAATATAAACAACTAGCTCTTTCAAGACGGACTATAACTGATCGACAACACGAATTAGCTAATAATGTGACAGGACAGCTTCGAACAATAATTCAAAATAAGGAGGTATATTTTTCAATAGCGCTGGATGAATCCACTTTTAAAACTGACTCGGCTGAAATATTATATTTTATTCGTACTATAACTGAAGATTTATAGTGTTATGAGTGTTACTGGCTTTGGGCACACTTATCGGAAGAACTCGTGTAATTGATCTCCATAATAATTCTAAAAAAAAAGTCGTGAAGCAGGATTAAATCTTGATAATCTGGTGAGTTTATGGACTGATGGTGCACCTTCCATGAAAGGGAAAAGAGAAGGTTTCGTATCATTAATAAAAAAGAACAATTCAAATTTAAAATCATCAATCTAATTTCATTGCATATTGCACCAACAAAACCTTTGTGCTAAATTCTCTTTTTTAATCAATACTCAAGAAAAAAATATTTTAATTGTCAATTTTATCGGGGCAAATGCAGCATGACATGGCCAATTTCGAAACCTTATTATGTCCGATGATGATACGTACAACGTAGATTTGCCGTATCATTGCAAAGTTCTATGGTTATTAGGAGGACATGTTTTAGTGAAAGTTTTATCATTGCGAGAACAAATTATAAGATTTTATGAAGAACAAAAACAACAATGAGAATTACTAGATGAAAAGTTTTGCAGAAATACTGCATTTTTGTGTGAAATTATGGTAAAGCAGAATGATTTAAATATTTTTTTTTGAGGTAAATAAAACATTTTTATGATATGTGGCAAAAAAATCAGGCTTTTCGAAAAAATTTATTATTTTTCAAAACTATTTTCTCTCGATCGGAAATTTCTGAAGAGCATTTTCCGCAATTAGCAAAAGTTTTAAATGAACAGAAATCTGGAAGTGCAACATTTCAAGATTATATTGCTGTTTTGGACTCATTAATTGAAGAATATACTGAACTGTTTTCTGACTTTGAAGGACATAGTATCACAATGAAATTAGCATTTGAATCACATCTAGTCGATATCTCAAATGCGTCTACCGAACTACAAATGGAATTGTTTGAGTTATGTGAAGAAAATATTATAAAATTACTTTTTGATGCAAAGAAAGATCCTATTGAAATATGGAAAAATGCAACTGAATACCCATGTTTACGTGAACATGCTTGTCGACTGCTTTCTAGCTTTGGAACTACTGTTGGGCCAGTACAAGATTTTGTTTAAATGGATTGGAAACAGCACGCAAACATAACACGCACGTTTTAAAATCAGACCCATAAACATCTAATAAACACCTAAAAATGCGAGAAAACACAATATTTTAACATATAAAATAGAAAAACATAAAATTAAATTAAAATATTAACAAACGCACCAAGATATGCACGAGCTGACATAGAAATAACACGATAACAAAAGATTTGACCGAAAAAGTGACAATTTACGAAAATTAAAAGAGTTCATGAATAAATCGAACAAAATAAAATAATTTTAATCAGAAATGATTGAAATTAAAAATTAATGAGTAAATTGTAAAAGAAATCGAAAAATAATAATAAATTACAAATAAATTAGATACATAACGGCAAGGTCAAATTTTGTTTTAACGCATAAAAATTAACACGAAAGGTTAGGGTCACAGAACAGGTATAAATAC
Source organism: Schmidtea mediterranea (assembly GCA_022537955.1). Lineage (NCBI taxonomy): Eukaryota > Metazoa > Platyhelminthes > Tricladida > Dugesiidae > Schmidtea > Schmidtea mediterranea. Next base: position 234,376,579 of record CM039679.1, read on the forward strand.
CAATCCATTTTCACAAAGTTTTAATCACTTTTTCACTCAGTGAATAGATTACTTTTCGCCAGAGCAATTTTATTCAAGGAAGCAACTCTCGATAATTGTTTTCATACTGCGAAATCAAGTAACTTAATGTAAGCTCTACTTGCTCGTATGTATGAGGACCTCTTGTCGTATGTTGATATGTATGAATCGAATTATGAACGAACTATGATGAAATTGTTTCAACAAATATATGTATTATGAAAACGAATCTTCAGTTTTGTGTCGAGCCTGTCTCCATTCGTCCGCAATGCCGGTGGGGACCCACATGAGAGCTCCTGATGTATCTACAATTTGATCATTTTAAAGACATTTCTGATTATGTGAATAAATGGGTTAAAAACACTCTTAAGAACAATTCATTAGCTACCATGATAAGTTGGAATCGGTTGATAGGCGTGAAGTTAATCCGATCGAAAGCATTGGATGAATATCTCAGAAATTATGGAATTTAGTACGCTTGCCTAATTTTGATCGTTTAATTTAGTCAGTGATAAATTTTTTTCGGCATGAAAATCAAAATTAACTGGGGTGAAATTATTGTTGTTAATTATTTTTAAAGCGTATGGGTTTAGAGATCAGTAGGATATGGTTGTGATTGGGTTTGAACATGAATTTGTATGGATCTTTTCTCCAACCCGTTGAATACTGATATTTACGGAATTACAACTTTAGCTTCTCAATTCAAGGATGATTGCCCTAGCTTTGATGTTTCAGGTAACGTTAACGATAATATGAAAGCTCTTTCCGCTACACTTTAGTGATGTTTATATTTATGTTATCTATTAATGGATACTCCCAACCGACTAACTATTGGGATTAGTAGTAATGATGATAATTAAAAAAAGGAAAAGCTGACATTAATATAATAGGGTGAGTAAATTCTACCGTAAGTCATGATGTCGAAAAATGAAGAGTAATAATATTAACGGGTTAAATCAAATCGATTAATTATCGGGGTTAATAATAGTGAAGATGATTGATGAGATATTAGTACACAGATAGTATGGTTGATAATTTTTATAATTAATAATGATGTTGAAAAACAAGGGGTGATAATAATAATGTTAAAGGAGTCAACTAAATGGGTGCGTTATCGTAGTTACTGACACGAGAACAATGACATTGATGGGGTTGAATTCGGAAATTTACGGCGATCTAAATTGTGAGAATTTCCTAGAGTATAGTTTTTCAAATATGTCGACATCATTTGAGAAACGTCGAGAGGCAAATTTTCGTGGAAATGGGTGGAGGTCGTGTGGCGATTAAGGGAGAATTCAATTCAGTAACACGCGTGAGATTGATTGGATAAAAGGAAAATATTAAAAAACCTTAATTGTATTTAAAGAAAACTTTCTAAGTATTTATTTAATCATTACTATTTATCATTTAATAGCCAAAGATATTATATGAAATTCTTACCCTTAATTCGGAAATCGAGATCCATTACTGCCCCTTCGTTGGGTAACTTAGCTGAGGTCTCATCATCATTCATGACTTGTTGGGGGTTCATGTTACTGTAATATTCCATAAAATTCTGTTCGATTGTGATTATTGACGTAATTTTATTAAATCGACTGGGTGGGTATGTCTCGTGCATGCTTTCTAGTGTAGTCATTAGTACTCTGTGCCTGGTAGTGGTGTGTAAATAATTGATTAATCTCTAGTTAACCTAATCATTTAGTAGAAAATCGAAATCACTATGGATTTGTAGTAGACTATTTGGGGATCCGTTTGGTGTGTCGAGAATTAATGTTTATGTTAATTGTTGTAGTAGTTCGATCGGGTGACTAACAATCCGGTTTGTTTATTTTAATTACGCTTGGTTTTATTGATTTTATCTATAGATTCGTCTTGGTGAAATCAGGGATTTGGATGAATTTTCATGGTCATATTTTTAGCTATTGATTTTTAACCCTTTTTAGCGAATTATTTATGAATATTATGAAAATCTTTATCACTATTCTAATTTCGAGTTGGTGAACAGGAATCTTATACGGGATGGTTAATTTCTGGGTCATGAAAACTGATGGGCCTTCGTCTTCTTGGTGGTACAGGTGATAAAGGGTATTCAACTTTATAAAAATTTCTATTCAGATTTTTAGGGATGTCTCTTTCGGTTGCTTTACTAGTGGCGAAGATTTGGAAATTATATTCCTTAGGCATTCGGGACGTACTAGTGGCTTCTATTAATAATAGGTATGGTTTCGTAATTAAGTTCTGTTACTGAGTTCTTAGTACCTTTAGGGATTTTTAATAAAGGAAAAATTATTTAACTTCAACCTGTGGGAACCAATTGAAAATCTCACTATTCGTCCTGAACTTTCCGTGGATTTTAATAATGGATTACATTCCATAACTATGTGGGTTGTTCTAGCGGATTTGGATATATTTTACTTCTATTAGTTAAAGCTAGTTTAATTCGAATTTTCTATGGCTACTAATTGGATTATGCCCCTTGGGTGGCGATTAATATGTTGTAATTAATTACGATGGTTTTGGAGTTTCATTTTTATTCTTTTATAATATTTATTTGGATCTACAGTTTATTTGAGTTCGTAGGATCAACTCGGGATTATTAATGGTCAAAAGTTTAGAGTGGTCGTTCAATATTTATAACTGTCAATTAAATTATTACCCATCGTTTACAATTTATGACTATCTGGATTTATAATATTAGTTAAATTTACAATTAATTTCAAGAGTTATAACAACGATTCCATTTATAATTCCCCGTTACCTTCCCTCAATTGGCCTTAGGCGCACTATGTTCATATTATATTTAATGAGTGCCCACTGGACTACTCGATGTGATAATTTTGAGCCGTATGTAGAATAATTTAGGTCGATTTTAAAAAAATCGAGAAACGAGGAAGTAACCAAAAGACCACTTCCTTATTTCTCCTTTCTTCTATACGGAATAATATTGACGTTCCGATCCCTGCGTTCCGCACGCCGGGTCTTCACGGGCACAGATCATTGGCGATATTCCACGCACTTACACGAATCTGAATAGTGTGTATGATTTTACTGAATTGTGGTGCGTTTTGGCTGTGGGCCAGAAAAATTTCGACAATTAACAAATAATTAATGAAAACAAACCGATTTTATGCATTATAAATATTTTATTAATATTAAAAATAATATAACAATTACTTGTCCATAACGAAAATCATACAAAATACTACTCTCCCCACGCCGACATCCAAGCAGAGCTCTACCGAGGTTGCGAGGACGCGACGTGGAGAGAGTTTCCAAATAAAACTCTCACTCACCTAAAATAGATTTTTAAAAAGCTGTTTTATTAGTAAAACGATATAAAACGATTTAAAAACGATTCTTAACAAGATTAAAATTATGTAAAAATGAATCGGTATATATACCTATTTTTTGTCCTTAACTTGCGTGTTCTTTTTGATTTAGTAAAACAAAATTCGACCTTGGTATTTTCTAGTGTATTCTAATCTTAATTTTTATTATTTTTTAATTTCATTTGATAATTTTTTATTTGAATTTTTTATTGAATTATTTCTAATTCAAATTCTTTGATTTTAATTTCATTATCATGAAATTTTCATTTTTTGTTAATTTATCAAATTTCGGTCGAATTTGTTGGGTTTTCGTGTTATGCTTATATTTATATCGTGCGGATCTTGTTGCTTTTTTGTTATTATTTTAATTCATTTTTGTTTATTATATTATATGTAATTGTTTTTCTCTCATATTTTGATAGGTTTAATTGATGTTTTCATAATTTTTGAATTTAAAGCTGCATGTTATATTTGCATGTGTGTTACCGATTCATTTAAACATTTACAGGACCGTTTGAGTTCTGGCCCAACAGAAGTAATAATTGTTACATAAAGTAGTAGTAATGCCGTTGACTGATTAATCGAGATAAAATCGTAGTTAAACTACTCTTGTAAGGCGATGAACTTAAATTAAATTGTGGTCGATGATTGAATTATTCTTTAACCCATTAAGGATTTGAGATGTAATTGATTGAACGCGGGATAATTCAATGATTGGATGAGTTAATTGACGCAATTAAACCATCGGTAATAGCGAAAAGGCAAAAATAATAATAATAATAAATCAAACCCGACGTAAATATATTAACTAATTTATGAAAAGATCAAATGATAATCATCATAATACAATTAATTGTCCAAAGGTAGTCAATAATAATCGAGTACCATAATAGGGATAAGCGACTAAACTGCAATAAATTAACACGAATCCACCTGTTACCGCAGTCCACGATTTAACGACAATAGAATTGATCGTCACGAACATACTAGCAGAATATCTTATACCAATGAATAGAGGTCAGATATTATGCACTAACGAGGCGCGATAAAATACATTAACAAACTATAAAAAGATAAAACAAATTTCTTAAATTAGCGGGAATGATTAAATATTGCAAACAACAGCGAGTAACATAGTGCACAAAAATCCAAACGTTGAAAGTCATCGCCTTACCCGTAGATTCTTCGGGAAAATAGGCGCATCAAGTCATCTGGTATAATGATTTTTCTCGATAAGCAGGCATAGTCAGATAATCCGTCGGGAATATCATTCCGAAAACACCGGAGCTCGATCCGAATAGAGTAGATTCCGAAATAGTTGATCGTCAGTGAGAGAAATTCGTCCAGCGTCGAAGTAGTAGAAGAATCCATTTCACGAATTGAATGCAAAGTTAATACGTTAATCCACCTTGAAAATCCACGACGAGCTAATATGACTAAAATGCTGATATCGGTAAACAACACGTGAACCGATCGTCCATCAAATTATTGACCAAGTAAGTAGAATATGAATTGTGACTTGTGAACTTTGGCCAAAAATCAGTCTGCAAGTATTAAATAAATAATAAAAGAACACAAATTGCTCACTCACCAGTGGATTAAGACAGGAACATAATTGAAATATGAAATCATCGACGAGCTGAACCGAATAAATTAAATACCAATAATAAAGTGTAAATAAATAACCGATAATTTTTATGAAATTTTGATTTGAACACGTCACCGTAAACATAAAAGTCTTGAAAATGCAGAAAAGAATACAATAAAATATTAAATGGTGTCTATTATTATTAATGCAATTGCTACAATGCTTTACTTACTGTAATAACTAGCGAAAATTTCTATCTATAAATTGCTATTATAAATATCTATGTAAATTTAAATCTTTAAAAGGAAACTAAACAAAGAATTTATTTTAAGTGATATATAAAATAGGACACGGAGATGACGGGTAGATCACAGGCTATCGCGACCTAGAAAAGGCCCAATCAACTAACAAGAAACCCCGATCGCACGCTCGACCAGGTCGAACTGAACGGTTGCGACGACGCTCCCAAGGAGTAGCCAGATGAAATAACAAGCCCATGCTGGATGATAATTTTAATTCATTTGATATTAAATAAAATCGTTTTAGTTTATTATGTTATCATTTGTAAGAAATGTAGGAAAGAGATATAATAGAGAGAGTAATAAAGGGACCTGAAATAGAAGACGGACATAGGCCTTCTTACGGCAGTCCGCTGAACCTGACATATGACTAACCCTTAGCAGTTCTGATATCGGAATTCACCTTTGGACGTCCTGTGACCAGTGGTTACAGTACCAACGTTGCCTAGCAACGGGTAACCTTTGGCGGGAGCAAAACTATTTTGTATGTTTGGGTGAAGGTCATCCACACCACTAACACCACATACACTACTAACTGTTGCGAATCAACTTTTTCATATCTAACAAAATTAAGACCGATTTAAGGACACAGATAACTGATGTTCATTTGGAAGACCAAATCAAATTACGTGTTACTAAACTCGAACCTAATATCTATTTACTTTCCAATAAAAAATAGGCACAAAAGTCACATTAAATTGGTTATCTTGGTCTTAGTTTATTTTATTTTAATATCATATCATTTTTTAAAAGTGGTAATATCATAATTTCTTTTATATTTCGGAATATACATGTTTTTTTAAATGAATAATGAGTAAAAATATAATAAAATTGCATTAAAAATTTTTTTTTTGTACTAGAATAAGTTATATGTATGCGGCCTGCTTACTATTTTCGAAATTTAAATTTGCCTTCCATGGTGAAAATGTTCCCCATCCCTGGATTAAATTGTTAAACTTAAAATTAATTTATTTAGTATCAACTTTAATAATAACATTTTTTATTAAGGTGATTAATAAGAAATTGTTGTTTAAATATGTATAATAACCATGATTGACAAATTGAAGGTTTTGTTCTTGTAAGATTAAATTATTTTAATCGTACTATACAGGTCAGATATAATAGTGCTAGATTTTATGTGATAAATTTGAATGAAATTAGTAATAAATTCCTTAATATTACGATCTGTTGTATTAATTCAGGTAATATTCAATTAATTGTAAATGATCAAGCTTTTGATTACAAATGCTCAGGAATAAAACAATCTACTACAACATTCCACTATTCTGTATATAATTGTTCTAATTTACATAATATAGGAACAAAAGAAGATAATGATAAAGTAAAATTTTGCTTAAGATTCTATTATCCATCTAAATTTGATGAAACTATTCGGTTCTATAAATCTTTTCGAAACCAAACAAATTAAATTTTGACAAATGGAATTTAGTGTTTGAACTATCCTTTGAACTAAACACAAAGGTAAAGCAATCGTTTTCGTAAAATTATCAATTTTTAACTAAAAAATTAAGCTTTGTAATAAAAAGATGATAACTAATGTAAAACTATATCAATATTTATTCTATTTTAATCATGTTTAAGTTGTAAAATCATTTCATAAATTCCAATAGTTTTAGTGATATATAATTGTCGATTTTTGATGAGTTGCTAAGTAATTATTGTAACTGCATTTGAAGCTCATTTCTCAAAACGTAATATGGTTATATTTTTAAGTTAAAACTGCTACAGTTTCTTTGAGATATAGACAAATGCCCATAGGGATATTTTGGAGATCTTCGGAACGTATCGACTTGTTATTCCTGTAATTAATAAATGCATTCCAAATTATCTGCTTATTAGAATTAAAACCATTTTCCGTTCCTAACCAAATTGGTTACCTATGACCTTTTATCCCATCTCTGTAGACAGACTGAGGCTTCATGTCTAATTCATCCCTTAAAGCAGCTCCGTTGAACGGATCAAATATTAATCTGATGGTGCAAAGTCTAGTAAATACACAGTATGCCACAAGGCTTCCCAGCTGTTGTCCTTGGTTCTCATCGCAACATTGGGTCGAGGATTATCGTGCAGCAATATGACGTTTTTTAATTGAATCATTTTCATCTAAACTTAATGGATTTCTTAATACTCCAAAATGGTGTAATAAATATTAAAACAATGTGAAATTTTAATTAATATTGTCACCACTTCGTGTCCCGAATCAATCTTTCAGAACGCCAAAAAGTCCTCATTTATAAATTTTTAGATACTTAGTAGAGTTAAAATTTATAAAAGTTTTAGGTTTAATATCATCCATTCTTAATCACAATTATCAATCATTATTAAAATTACAAAACATCCTTGTTTTGGCGAATTTATTTTTCTAGGGTTATTATCCACATCTTATGTGGATCTTACTTAAACGCCTTCAAAATTATTGGTGGGTTACGGATATTTAACCTTTGGTAACTATCTTTGTTTTACCGAAATTTGTTTATTGGATTTAAAACCGTTTTGCGTTTCTTGCACAATTATCAGGAAAACAAAAGCGTATTTTTCAGATAATAATCTCCTTGGTTACCTATGACATTTTATGAGCATTTCATGGTTCATTGTAATTCACCTCCAAGTTTCTCTACTTCTCCTACAGCTGCTTCTTCCATACCAAATATCCAAGTGTAAAGCACTACATTTTCTTGACGAATATTGGGTCTAGGCGAGGCAGCTGTTGATTGAAAAGGACTAAATCATTGACTTTTGTTGTTTGGATTGCCATAATAAAACCATTTTTCATCGCTAGTTACAATTTTCTACAAAAGTCCTTTTTTGTACCTCATTATTACTGAGGTGTACCATAACTAGAAACCTTACCATATAAAGGGGCTTCGAACCAGTGAAAATACAATTGGTACTACAGCATCAGTTCTAATTTTTTAATGATCTAAATATAGATTATTAAGTTTTTGTGTCCAAAAACTAATAATAACAACTTACAGATGCAACTGATTTTCCAAGCGTCAAGGCTGTCATCAATAGCTAAAACTACCGATGTTAATCTCTGTAGTATTTAATCAATATCAGCAAGGATTTTAATTCTTGAAAATAGTAGCTTCTTGAGTTTACTCCTCTTTTAAATAACATAAAATAGTTATTCACAATTAAATCTTGAAATAATAATAAATGCTAATAATAATATCTAAAATTACTTATTATGATAAAAAGCTTAAATATTACTTATTATTAATTGTTAAAAAATTTGTAAATAATAATAATATCTATTATAAAAGTCTTAAAATTACATTATAAAAACAATCAAAAATTAACATTTATCAGAACCCTCATCGGTATCATCCATGTGATCATCCACTTCAATATGGGCTTCCTAGAAACGATGACATTTTTTTCTTCACCAGAAAAAGCATCATCATGATCAGAAAAAACTGGGGAATATTCATTTTCTTCATCAGAACATCTAAATCATTCATAACAATTTTAAAAATTAAATAAATTTACCATCATCGATAACTATAACATTAGAAACGGTGGCATTATTTTCTTCAGCAGAAAAAGCATTACAAGAAACATTATTCTTCACCATTGTCATCTAAAAATTCATAATAATTTAATAACAAATAATTCAATTTACCATAGTCGATAAATATAACTTCATTTTCTAAAAGATTCATAATAATAATTTAAAATTAATTTACCGCTATCATCTTTGATTTCAAGAATTTCAAGAATTTGATCCTCGTTTTCGGTAACATCGAACCAATTGTATGTACCTGAATTAATCGATAAGAAATAACAATAATAAAATAATAATTAACCGTTTCCATCAGTCAACAACTGCCTTAAAATGCTTGAATTGTTATTTTCCATTTTTTGTAATTTGTGCTAGAGAATTTTTGAATTAATTGTAACTTTGGAAATTCTCAATGTTTATATAGAGAATAAAATTTTCAGGATTTAGTCAATCACATTGTAGCAATACATGTATATAGGTGAGAGATTTTGACGCATGCAGTCACGATTGTGTAGGCATGTATTCTTTTTAAAACACATGCAGCCTATACTGTGTATCCATGTGTTCTTTGTAAATCACATGCAGTCAAAAGTATGTATTCGAGTTCTTTGAAAATTATATACAGTCTTGAGTGTGTATGCGTGTATTCCTTGTTGCTAATCATGTGATGATCATGATCAAGCCAGATTAGAATAATGACGGCCGCTATGGTTAAATCACGACCGTAACAATAAACTTGTAACAATAAAATATCAATCTTGAACTAGCTAAAACAACGATCGATAGAATTATAGAACAATGGAAATAATAACACTATAGTGATTAAAATCAATTAATATCCATCGTTATCCCGAGACAAGATACCATTAATCGTGCCAAATAAAATTATAAAAGGACGTCCAGGTTCTAAAAGTCAAAATTGTAATGCTAAAAAGGGAGAGCGATAAAAATAAATTATTATGACATCTATAATATATGTGACTATAATCACTGTTGGGGAAATAATGGCTAAAAATTCGAAAATAGAAACGAATTAAAAGGTTAATCAGAGGTACTTAAATAAGCTGAACTAACGTCGTCGAATTATTCTAAATGACATCAAGGGACAACGACAATTGAATCCATCAAATACTGAAATCAACTGATAAACTATTTCACTATATAAAATGAATTTATTAACATAATATGATCAATAGAATTTTCTGGTTGTTTTAATTAATTTAGTCGTCAATAAATAGATAATAGAATTATGAAGGATATAGAGAATACACCATGTGAAAGTTAGGAACCTAAAAGAGTAAGTAGAGCACACACATTCTAACGTTAGATCACTGAACCCAGTTGTAGACCGGGCCTTAGCAGTTTTAGAAATAAAACTCACCTTTGGCGGTCTCAAAACCATTGGTTACATTACCAAAGTTGCTTAGCAACGGGTAACCAGTGGAAGGCAGAAAGATTGTATGTCAGGGGTTCAAGGTCAGACAGTCCACGAACCCCACAAGCAATAAATTTTTTTACTACAAATTAACAAATATTATTTTGCGAAATATGTCTGAAAAATTTTTTGATAATACGGTAAAACCAAATTTTAGAATGTGATGCTCTATAATACTTTTTTGTAAATAACTTTCTTACAGAATTGTTTTATTTCAATTTTTTACTTACGTTTGTTTTTTATTTCTTCAGTATAATTACATTTTAAATACATATTATAAAATTTTAAAACCGGTGGATTAGGCCTTTTGGGGAACCGCTTAAAAAACGCGCCATTCCTTTACCTCGTAGGTCGGTAGGTGTTGTGGAAAAAAGGAAAACAAAATATGTAATAAATATACACTTCCATTATTTTTTATTAAAAATGCTCAGATACTTAAAATTATTTTATAGTCAAAATCCTTTCAAAATATAACTTCAATCATACTTCAATAGTAATCAAAAACAACTGAAAATTCCGTTTGTATCCATATACAAAATTGTATATGTATATTTTGATAGAATTTTTTAATTCAAAATATATTGAGAAAACATTTCGTTGCCAGTCTACTTAATTTTAATACGTCTATGAAGAGTTTCATTTTCACAACCTGCTATTTCTATTAAATGTTATAACCAAATTCTGTCTAATCTTAAATTTTTTTTTAATTTGTTTTTTCATATTATTTGAAATTCGAAATTTTTTCTTTCGAAGTACAGAAAACAAAATGTATATAAATGTAAGCAAATTATTTTGATTTTTACATCCAAAATTTGAGAAATTGTAAAATTTCTCGGATCCCCTGTAAGTTTTCTGTGGAGCCTTTGAGCTACGCAGAGCACACATTGAAAACCACTGTTATAATCAATTGACAATCCAAACCAAAAAATGTAGAATAACTGATAGAATTAAATAAGATTGAACATTACCCCTCTGATTAATTCTGTGGTTTTATTTCCTCGAGATTGCGACAACACATTTTTCCTTTTTAATTCCAGTGTACAAATTTACTTTAATGCCTCAAAGAAAATGTCTAGAAAGTCTGGAACTGGCGTTTCCTAGTAAAATTTCCATTAGAGTTAGTAAAATGTTAATAGAGTATTCTTACCATTTATTAAATGGATTAAAATGACGAGAATAGACAGAAAATCAAGATAGATTTGGTCATGACAAATCCATATTAAGTTTTGTAAATCTGAACGATTCAAACGAACTGTGCAAGATGAGACTGGTTAATTGTGCAGCTACTGGATGGCAGGTAAGTGCTTGTCTGAAAACTCACATTGAGTAATGAATCAAATCATCTGTGTTTTGCCGTGCAGTAGTTTTATTCTAATACGACCTCCATGAGAAAAATTATGAATGAGAATAAATGATGGTGAATCGTAACACTAGTTTGATGATAGTACTGGAAATTTAGTAATAGAAATAATTATAGCGAACAACATAATACAAATGACGACAAAATAACAATCGTAACAACTAACAACTAGTGACAATCACAATAATGCTGATAACACAGTTCAATAGATAAGAATAGTGCTGCTCGAAAAACCAATGACCATTATACAAATCATGAAATATGACATACCAGACACACAGTGACAAGTTATGGAGGAAAATCATAATATACATTTACATCATTGCAACCAAAGTTTATGTCGTGGCAAATGACAATATATAAGCGGCATTAAGAAGTATCGAGAACGTATGACGGCGAGGAATGACTATACACCCCCCCCCCAAAAGAAAAACAAGCCGGGAAAGGCCGAACGAGCTCGTCGGCGATTACAGCGAGCCGAACAAAAATCTAACAGCAGGGAGGTCTAGACTCTTATAAGAAATTGTTTTAAATCATGTATTTACAATTAAGTCTTGTTAATATTTTTTTTGTAAATTTTTCGAATTATTAATAATTCATTTGAGTTCGAGTATAAGGTGTTAGATTCAAGGACCAAGACGCCAATAACCAATCCTATAATTAGCTTCACCTAGACAGAAAGACAGGGACGGTATACAAATCGAGCACATGTCTTCTATCGACAGCTCGTTGGACCCGCTATGAGGCCGGGCCATAAGAGTTCTGGAAACAGCTCACATTTGGCGGTCTCATAGCCAATGGCTACAGTTCCAACGTTGCCCAGTAATGGGTAACCACTGGATGGAGATGACGTTTGTATGTTAGGGGTTACAAAATCATAAACCACTAACCACACATAAAGAACAATTGGGAAAACTTTAAATTTTTTCCTATTCAAATTAAAAATTTTACAAAATATTAATTAAAACTATAACGGATTAAAAGTGTGTTTATTATCTACCGGCTACTTTGAATCCACTGTCACACAGAATACATTTTCTAGAGACAAATTTACATTTTTATATCTTAGCTTTTCGTTTTCTTTTCTAATTCATGATATAAAAAGCTATTTCCCAGTTCATTCTCTCGTTCCATATTTTTGAACCTCACTATTAAAGTGCCTATCATTTTGGTGAAAGCTTCTAAATCTATTTGCTCGTAATTTCTATCAGATTTGAACACACGTATCATGCTCAGTAAACTATGATAGGTACGTTTTCCCCAACCACAATAGTTTTCCAGTCTCATAAGAGCTGTATCATAAGATTCATCTGAATATCCAAGATTTCTTATTATCAAAGTTAGTTCTCTATCTACATAACTTTGTATCATCTTTTGAGTCTTTGACTCTCCAGCCTCGTCTACGCAAATCATAAATAAGGCTTTCCATCTTTTTTAGGGTTGACATTTTAGGGTTAATATTTTTTCATCGTCTTATGAAATTTCTCATCAGAATGGGTACTGTTTTGTCGGTAAAAGGGGTATCAATTACCTTAATTTGGAAAATGCATAAATACCCATTGATAAAATAATATTTAAAAATTGGTGCGAATTATTTTTAAATTATAGAAAATAATTCATTAAAAAATTTGTTTTTTTAAATTAATTTGCGCACTAATAAAAATATTAAAAAAATTAATACGAATTATCTTTAAACTTAAATTATTAAACCAAATTATTAAGAAAATACTTATAGAAAATAAACCAAAATAATTAATAAAATATCAAATTCCTTACAAAATAATTTACAAAATGTAACTTAGAAAATATTGCTTGTATTTATTTTTTTTAATATTAAAAGAATTTACATCATTCACGACATTATTTGCTTTATTAAAAGCATTGAAAACATTTCCATTATATTCAATATTTCCACTATTATTTCTGGCATTCACATTATTAAAAGCATTTTTCTAATTAAACTTGTAAATAATTATTAAATAAAATAAAAATTTACTATTTCCTCCAATTTCAGATTTTCTATTATTTTCATTCATTCCTAAAAATAATAAAAGCACAAAGTAACTAAATAAATTATCAAGTTAACCATTATTTTTCATTTAAAATACTTCTTAAAATACTATTTCGTCCATTTCCGTTTGTTTCTGAATTCATATTATCTCAAATAATAAATTGTAAATATTAATATATAACAAATTTTAAATTACATTACTTTAATTTAAATATGGATTTTTTAGACGAAAAATTTACATTATACTAAGTTATTTCCATTATTTCTATGTTGTCCATTTCTATTATTTCCATGTTGACCGTTAAGTCCGTGTTATCCGTTATTACTATGTTGACTGTTAATTTTTGTAAAATTTGCAATAAATAGTTAAATAAATTAAATTAAACTTAAATTATTAAACCGAAATTTTTAAGAAAATAATTTACAAAAAAAATTAATAAAAAAATTATAGAAAATAAACCAAAATAATGAAGAAAATATCAAATTACTTACAAAATAATTTACAAAATGTAAATTAGAAAATATTGCTTATATTTATTTCCGTTTGTTGCTGAATTCATATCTCAAATAACAAATTGTAAATATTAATATATAACAAATTTTAAATTACATTACTTTAATTTAAATAAATTATTAAACTTTTAAGCAAATGTTAAATTAGATTGAATTTAATTTAAAGATGAAAAATTCACCATATATGTTAAGTTATTTCTATTATTTCGATATTGCACATTTCCATTATTTCTATGTTGTCCATTTCTATTATTTCCATGTTGACCGTTATTATCGTATGGACTGTTAATTTCTGTAAAATTTACAATAAATAGTTAAATAAATAAACAAGTTTACGATTGTTGATGACATTGATGAATGATGAAGTTGCAATTAGATTGTTGTACATGATTGAAAATTTTAGGTGCAAGTCGAATATAAATTACAAGGGTTAATTTTCCAAGAGAGAAAACCCAATAAATTGTGGATAGAAACGGTAAATACGCTTTACTATTTTTCAAAATAGGTAAATGTCGGATAATTGGATGTAACCAGGGATGAGCAGATTATACAGAATTATTGGATTATAAATTTTGTAAAAAATTGAAATTATTAATACCAGATTCAGGGATTTTCAAAAAGTTTCATCCTTATTTACAAATAGTTAAATCAAAATTCATAAAACAAAATATAAAAGTTATATTTAGTTATAAAATGAATATTAGTAATTTTATTAAAATCCTTCCCGATAAATTGCTTTTCCAATAAATTCCTGCATGATGGTAAAAAGATAAACAATGATAGAATGTTATTTCGATATGTTTGCTTTGGAACCGAGCTTAACAGTCGGCTTTATTGATACATTCATCTGACTTGATCTTTCTTTCCAAAGTGAAAATATTTTTCATTTGGGTTTAGCTGAGGATTGTAAGGTGATAAAAAAGCAAATGATGACTTTTAGTCTCAATCAAGTTCTTGATGGCTACATTTTTTTATTGATGCATTATCCAAAGTAAATATAAGATACTCTACAAACTCAAAAAATAATAATTTATTGTATGCACACTTTGCTATCTTGAAATTTAAAATTCCAGATATTGACAGAAATTTTCTAAGCTCGTATTGTAGTTATCGATTTTCTCGGCGATAACCTATATATAGTTGATTCCTGAATTCATAAATTGCCTTTATTAACTAACCAAGTATTTAATTACCGGATTAGCAGTTACATTTATTTGTATAAAAACATTAAAAATTATAATTTTAGTTTTTATTCAAAATCAAAAATAAAGATTTATTAATTATCACAGGTACATCTTTGGAATTTTCTTTCATTATATTTTCAACAATATAATCAATGCAATTTGGAAAATTATTACATTCATCTTCATGTTTCGTTTTAAAATTCATCAATTTTATGATCATCGTTATTTTCTCTTATTTCATTTTCAATAACATGATCAATAAAAATTTGTAAATATTCATCTTATTGTTTAGTTATACGTTCATCAATTAGAGTCATCAATATATGACATGTTTTCTTTATTAATTTCAGAATAGTCATCATAAATTCTTTAATTTTTACACCATATATTCCTTCTAACTTTTCAACCAAAAAGTTGATTATATATATTAAATAATTTTCACTATTAGTATATTATAATTTTATCTTTTTCCGACATTGTCATTATTTAAACGTAATAAATTATTGTGTCTGTACCTAGATTTAACATTATTATTATTATTCTTAACGATTAGTCCTATATGTACTAGTATTTCTTTATTTCTATTCAACAAACAAAAGAAACAGAAATTAATTTGTACAACTATTAAACTATGCAATATTCTATTTTTCTTCAGCTTTCACAATTTTCCAACTTGGCTTCATTGTAACTTTATGATTTTGAATCAGCAAAATTATCACGCACTTCTAAATCACATACATTAACATATCTTTATCAAATTGAATGTATTCGTGCATTCTTGTGATAAACGTACTTAGAATCATTTTGTTATCAAACTGGATTTTTGAGAATCGAACATTGTAGAAATATTTTTTTCAGTAACCCCATCAGTAATCCCATTAAAAAAATCAATTAATTAATCCAATTTACCTTAAATGTCTAAATTATCGCAAAGTACAAATTATTTAATGTTGTACTGTAAAAATTCCATTTGTTTCTTTGTATCTACTCGAATAAAGAATAGGTTGCCTACTGATATTGTTCCTTTAAATATTAATTTGACATTTTCTTGTTTGTCATCATCGATGGTCTTTCTTTTCATTATTCCTAAATTAAATATTATATAAAACACACATAATTAAAAAAACTCATTATTTTTGGCGATTAATTATAGTTTTTTTTGATTCATGAATGTGTTTTTGTCGTTTTGATGATCCATTTAAAATTTTATTTTGTAATGGTTTGAGCCAGCTATTTATCATATTTCGATTGTAAATAGGATATCAGATAACCAGGCGTGAATATATAAATGCTATTATATTATCTCAAAATTAAAAAGTTTAAATTAAGAAATTTTATTTTGTATCAAAAACTTTACAAAAATAAATTTTTTGCTGTTCAATAAGTAATACATCAATTATCTCTCGCTTTTATAGATTCACAAAACAGGTACAAGTATCATTCACACAAGTATCCCATAAATAATTGTTAAAAAATCACAATTTTTTCGGTACATCATGGAATAAATATTTATTTTTCAACATCTGTTCCTTATATTTCATAACTGCTGGAGAACAATACTTGATAGTTGTTCAAATTAGGGAATAATTCTTCGGGTTTATCAATCAAAACATTTAGTATATTTTATAAACAAATTAATAAATTAAAATTAAACAAATTTTACCACTTGGCTCAGTCATTGTTCCATAAATATTCGAGTATTACTTCATTATTTATACTTCTAGAAATCGATAATGATCCAATCAAATTCTTTACATCGTTTAGAATCCTCTCAATAAACTTTTAATCCCCAGTATAACTATTTTACAACTTGAAAAGATGTTTACACACATTGGGTTATGTTTAGTATAACGAAGAGCTGGAAATAATTCGGGCTCGTATATAAATGTTATATTTAACAGTTTTGCTAAATAGTTATACTTTGAAGTTGAACATCTTTGATATTATAATGTAATTTTTCCAAATGGTATAATAATGAAATTAAATTTTTATAAATTCTAGTTCACATACACACACACACATATATATATATAGCATAAAAATAGTAATTGGAACAAGTTATCCTTTACAGTATAAAAATTAATATACAAACATGCATATTTATTAAAATGAAACTAAGAAATGATGCTGTATATCCAATAGTTGGACCAATTGCCAGTGGAAAAACATTTGCCTGTAAAATATTAAAATCAAAATTTAATAAAATTTATTGGCATAGGAGTGTTGCTTAAGAATACGGATTGACTCATGATAATTTTTACAAGTTGAAAAATATGAAAATAATCTAGGGATTTGATAAAAATTGGTCAAGTAGACTAAATAAATATGAGGTCATGATTATCGATGATTTGTATCAATAATAAGCTAATAAAAAAGGATTTTAATAACTTATTCACAAAAATCAGTATACATTTTGGCGTTACTGTTTTGATAAATTTAAAATATGATTCATCAAGAAGCTGCACATCGAACTCGTTATTTAAATGTTCAATATTTGATTGTTTTCAAAAATCCTAGAGATGTGACAGTTATTGATTTTCTTTCAAGACCAGCTTATCTATAGGTTGTGATTTCCCGACATTTTTTAATTTTTCGGGACTTTTTTAAAAATCTCGAGAATTTTGGAAAATTTATAGTTGTTTTACTTGAAAATCATAGCCCATTTCATAATTTCTTATTCAGTATAATTTAATATAATTCAATATAATAATTTAATAAAATAAAAATATAATAAATTCATTAAGTAATAATTTATTTATAAAATATATTCTTGAAAATGATGATTTAATACTGACAGTGATGGTCTTCGATTAGATACAAAATTACCTGATGTTGAAAAATATTCCATTCATTTTGAGTTGATGTTTTAATCATCAAAAGCGCCATTCTTAAAGTTTCAAGATTTTTAGTAATTTTGCCAGTTGCTTCGTATATATCCATTTCATTATCCAAAGATTTAACACTCGCATTTTTGATCTAAACTTAACTCCGTATATTGATTGCTAGTGGCTGTATCTTACTTTTCAAATATATATGTTCATGGATGCTATATAACATCCATTACCGATTTTACCATGCTGATTATAATAAAATTAAGTTACTTTCATCGACATCTTTTAGACTTTTTGGATCATGTAAGAATTTCAAAAGAGACACGAGCACATTATACCAACGTTTTTCTAAATAATCCTTGAGATTTCTTAACAATTCTATGGTTTTTACCGAATCGTTTTTATTTCCGAATAAATACGCCTTTAGCTGTCAAAAGATTTGCATTAACATGGCTTAATTTTCCAATTACAAAACTACACGGTTTTAATCTCTTCAATATACCAATTGTTGAGAATTTAGTCAATTTGTTCCCTTAATCCCATGTAATTTAGTAACTTGAAGAATGGATTAAAAATTTGAGTCTTTCCTCCAAGTAACAATAATAATTGAAATTAAGATTTATGAAGACATGTAAGAAAAAAAATTATATCTTAAAAAAGCTTTTGATTGAGAGTTGTGTTTTTAAATTAAAATACTGGTTAAAAAGTTTTTGGTTGTTTAAGTGGTCTCTGTAAATTGGAGAAGTTTGAAAATATAAATTTTTAAAATTGTCATTCTTTGAAATTTTAATTATTCTAGAATTAGTTAATCTTTTGGATTTTATTTTAATTATGCAAAATTTGGACAGCAGTATTTATGACAATTACCACAAATCATTTTCGTTACAGCCAAGTTATTTTAAAGATGACATGGAATGCTGTTGTGGGGTTTATGGTCTAGGAAACCTTTACCCCATATGTAAATATCTCCTTGCCCCCCAATGGTTACCCGTCGCTAAACAACGTTGATGCTGCAACCATTGGTTTTGAGATCGCCAAAGGTGAACGCCACATAGGAACTGATTTTGTTTAACCAGCACGATAACGCCTGTGTGTATTGAGCGGAGAACTTAAATTTAGAAAAAATGGAGAATTCAAAGAAAAATAAAATAAATAAAAATCTAATAAAAAATTTTGATACATAAAAATGTAAAAATTTAATTTTAAATCAAAAGGAATGAAAAATTTATAATTGGAAAATTCTGGAAAATTCCTTGTTTTACCGCAAAACACACACACGAACAATCGTGATATATAAGGCAGTGCTGGATAGACAAAAATCAGTACATTTTCGTATTATTTCGAGTACATTTTGTTAATTTTCACGTACTCTTTCTAAAAACATTTTATTATTTTACTTTATCAGCAATTTATTGAACAAAAGTAAATTTTTGTTATTTCATTATTAATTTTATGTTAATACCATATTACTTTAACATTGTTATAGAATTAAATTTATAACGTTTTATTTTCGACAGTTTTTTATTATTCTGTTTTACATTAATATGATTTATCATTGATAAAAATTCAGTTTAAATCGAACCTTCATCATGAGGATTTAAATTTAAAATGTTTCATTTATTTTTTTTGCGTAGCTATAGAGTTATTCACCATAGCCTACATGCACATAAGATAATAAATTTAAAAATTTTTCTCGTTACCCCGGATCGAACCGGTATGTTAGTGGGGGAAGCCGCGATGAAGGCAGTAGATGGAGCCGTTCAGCATTCTCCCCTTCCTATATCCTATCGCCCAACCCTCGAAAGAGTAGTGTTGAGGTCCTGGGAAAGGTTAAATATAATACGAAATATGTATAGAGATGCACTCAGTAGAAATAACCGAGAAATCAAAAACACTACGAATTTTCATACGAAATATCACGCACTAGTCATACAAAGTTAAATTGCAGCTGTTATCGATAAATCGTGACTCGTAACGTAGAAATTGACTCCATCTGACAAAGATCGACTTCATATTTAATTAGCTATACATTGGATTTTCATAATATCATTATTCGTACTTGATCAATATTTTAACCCTAATATTCAAAATGACCAAAAAAATCTACTTTAGATCCGAAATTCTATGTTTATCCCATCGCTCAGACTACACTATTTCGTTAAATATAAAAATTCAATAATTCTACAAAAATTAATTCTACGACCCACCCACATCAGAAAAAGATTTATTATCATTGCTATCCTCGTTATTATTATTATTATTATTATTATTATTATTATTATTATTATTATTATCATTGTTATCATTATTAATCTAAAATTATTATTAGTATTATTAATATTATTATTATTATTATTATTATCATTG
Organism: Schmidtea mediterranea; assembly: GCA_022537955.1. Classification (NCBI taxonomy): domain Eukaryota; kingdom Metazoa; phylum Platyhelminthes; order Tricladida; family Dugesiidae; genus Schmidtea; species Schmidtea mediterranea. The sequence continues at coordinate 234,397,040 of CM039679.1, forward strand.
GTATTATTATTGCGATCATGGTAAATCTAATATTGTTATCATTATTGTTAGTCTAATATGGTTAATATTCTCGTTATTATCGCTATTATTATTGTTATTATTATTATTGTTAATGTTGTAATTGTTCTTATCGTTACTTAGTTTCATTATTCATAATATTACTATTGTTAATAGTGACTACTATCGTCTTAAAAAATTTACGTTATAAACTCATTAAATCAAAGAAATAAAATCAAAAACCATTAAATTGGAAAATATGACATAAAAAGTTACCACATTGGTAAGAAGAAAAATTTCCATTGAATAAAATCCGATGTGGGGATATCTTCTGCGGGCTGATTTCGAGAGATCTGTGGATTAAAGTTGAATAAAACTAATAATAAACTAAAGAACATACCTGATAGCAAATGTTAATGTTTGAATGAGGCGCAACAGAAGATCTGGCCGCGGTAGGAGATCAAAAAACCTGAAAAAATATTAGAAAAAAGGTAGCTAAAAACAATATTATAGAATTTACCAATTGTTTAGCCCGTTGCCATGGAAGTAAATGGCAAGCAGGATAGTACATATGAATGAAAAAAAGTTATATAGCTCAATTTCTCTTAAACTATTGAGTTTTGAGGATCGGATCGTGGCCTGTAGCATAAAATAAGATGTTGTATATCATAGAAAAAGTAAATTTTTTTATAAATCACAATAGAGTAATTTAAATTAAATAATTTTATTTTTGTTGGGCCAGAACACAAACGGCCTTGTAAATGTTTAAATGAATCGGTAACATACATGCAAACACAACATACAGATTTAAATTCAAACCTATTAAAACACCAATTAACCCTATCAAAATATGAGAAAGAAGACAATTACATATAAAATAATAAACATTAAGATAAATTAAAATAATAACAAAAAGCAACAAGATCCGCACGATATAAATATAAAAATAACACGAAAACCTAACAAATTTGACCGAAATTTGATAATTTAACAAAAATGTGAAATTTCATGAAAATGAAATAAAAATCAAAGAATTTGAATTAGAAATAATTAAATAAAAATTTCAAAAGAAAAATTATCAAATAAAATTGCAAAATAATAAAAATTAAGATTAGAATACACTAGAAAATTCCAAGGTCGAATTTTGTTTTACTAAATCAAAAAAGAACACGCAAGGTTAGGGTCGTACAATAGGTATATATACCGATTCATTTTTACACCATTTTAATCATTTTTCCAGTTTTTCAAACTTGAATCAATTACTCGATGTAAGTGTGAGTTTTATTTTGAAACTCTCCACGTCGCATCTTCGCAACCTCAATAGAGCTCTGCTTGGATGTCGGCTTGGGGAGAGTGATGTTTTTATGATATTTCGTTATGTTTGTATCAAGTAACTTTTATGTTATTTTTAATAATAATAAATTATTATAATACCTAAAATTGTTTTCGTTATAATTATTTTTAATTGTCGAAATTTTTCCGGCCCACAGCCAAAGACACATCACAAGTCATTAAAATCAGACATATTATTTGAATTCGTGTAAGTGCATGGAATATCGCCAATGATTCGTGCCCGTGAGGACTCCAGCGTGCGGAACGCAGGGGTCGGAACGTCGATATTATTCCGTATAGAAGAATGGAGGGATAAGGAAGTAGTCTTTTGGCTATTTCCTCGTCTCGATTTCTTTAAACTCGACCTAAACTTTATTTACACACGGCTCAAAATCATCACACGAGTAGTCCAGTGGGCACTCATTAACTATAATATGAACATAATGCGCCTAAGGTCAACCAGGGGAAAGGTGACGGGAACACAAAATGAAATCGTTATTTTAAAGTTAACTATAAATACAAACCGTTACGACTTGACCCTAAATTTTAAGTTATTGATGCGAAGTTAGAGTAATCATAAATATTTAGTAGTTACCATGAACGTACAATGGTTAATAATTTTAAGTAATGGCCTTAAATTCAAATAAATTAAATGATCCAAGTAGTTGTTATGCATTCGAATAGGTTTCAACAAGAGGTTAAATGATAAAAATTTGTTTTTCTTTAATTGTTAGTTTTGCGCCAAACACAATAGGTTAATTGTAATCTTGATAGGTATATTGTGATTAAAATTTGGATAGATTACGGCTATAGGGATTCGAAATGTTATTCCACCTCAAAAGCATAATATTTAATTCAATTCAAATAAAAATTAACATGACAAGTAGCGATCGTCCCTAAGGTAAATAGTAACAAAAAATCATGCGGGGAGTCTCGAACAACCTTGTCCAAAAATCAAAAGAAAATCTTTTAATCCGAACGCCGTAATCTTTAAATCCACCACATAAGCTCAATTAAGAGGGGTAAGTGCGAACTAGACAATCTTTAAATGAAAGGAATACAATAGGTTAAAATGCATAAATCTACACAACTAGAACAATAAATTGAATAATGTTGATTATTCATGCAAATAACAAGACCTCATCAAGTTTAAGGGAAATAACTGGCGTCAGATATCTACCGAACCATCCGAATTAGAATTGATTCCTAAGGCCCTAAAATCAGAGAAATCTCTGAACATAAATTTGGAATGACCAATCGAAAAAAGTGAATAATACTTCTCGTTAGGACAATCCACTCCAGAAGGAAAGCCACGAATACATAAGAAAAAACTGAAGACCCAATCCCCACATAATGCTCATCGCCAATACTGTAGAAACCCCTGCAAAGATGCAAATTGTCGGACGTATAGGAGTTTCGGAACTATAGTATGGATCATCATATCAATATGCCCTTCATTTTCAACCACTAGGGGTATCTACTCGATACGTCGCATGATTTTGATAACTATTGCACACCCATGACCGAAATCATATTGGAACTGTGCACAATAGCCGAATGCCATTCGAGCAGGTGAGCGCTGTTACCAATTCTCCTCGAAGGACCTTCGTCTTTCCCGGATCATTAGCTGCCGCTGGAAAGACTTACGCTTCTGCCTATAAACCCACATTAAATTCTTAATTTTGGCCTGATCTCGTTAAGAAAATCATGGAGAATGATCATGCCCAGTACACACCTGTGAACCCGTATCGACATCCATTGCCATCGGTACCTCATTTCTCGTAATATAATTTAAGTGGAATGATTTATAAAAAAAATAAAACACGATTTCGGAACACCACCAAAACAAACGATACCATTGAGTCACTACATGGAACAATAAACGACAAAACATTAAGATCACAAATGTAACCGACCACCTGCGAGTCCAAATTGTCTACCTAATCTTCCTCGGCGTCCATGTCTGTTGGAAAACGCTTCCATTTTGCCGGACGATACGGCGGGGGATCTATTCGGAAATCGTCGTTTCTCTGAGTAGATGGTCCTGCGATTTCACCTTGGGGACCGACATTGGGTACCTCGCCCGTGAGAATGGCGATTTCGTCGGTACCCAACTCCAGTCGATTGAGGGCCTGTATCACTTGAGGTGGTTCAATGTCCTCATCCACTAGATTAATGTGGATAGACTCCGGCGGGGATGAGAACATGACTTGCGGGGCGTAAAGGATATCCGGATCGAGCCCCGGAATCTCGAATTCCCGATACGAGGGCGGCAAGTCGTCGATCCGATAGGTAACCTCTGCGGCCCTCGCTTCCCGGAAGCGCTCTTCTTCTCGACGGCGTAGATCCCGACGTCGCCTATTCCGGTTTGGCCGGTGGCGAGCCGTAGGGATGGCCGAGTTCATCGTGGTTTCGACTGGCGGAGGGTTCAGAGAGGACTGACGACTGAAGAGGAGATGGGGGCTGTTGAAGCTGGGAGATCCTCGATGTTGGGGAGATGATGGGCCGGGATGATACCGAGTTGACCGTCCTGGACACTCCCTGGGACGTGAGTTCGAAGCTCTACGTCCGTAAAAGCCTGTCGAAGTGCCACCGACTGTTCGCGGATCAGTAGTCGCTGGCTGCGTGACTCGACGATTAATTCGTCACGCGCCTGAGTGAGCCGGAAGATCTTCTGACTGAGCTCCCTGACGGTTTCTGGTGGAGCCCAGGTGCCCTTCATTCTCTCGTATTTAGCCTTGAGATCATGGTGTTGTTGCTTCAGGTCCTCGTATTTATGCCGGATAGCCACTATGGATGGGGGCAGTCGGGGAATTCTTAACGGATTGGTTGATTCAATATTGTTGTCCATACCATAAAGAAGAGAAAAGGAAGAATTAAAGATGGAGATTATCGAGAGATGAAGTAGGTGAACGAAAGTTTGGGATGGAATCTTTAATATTTATTTAACAAAGACTTGCTTTAATTTGTTTCCTACCCCGTTACTCTATGCGACGTGGGTCTATCTCACTCATATTACATCATCGTCTCTCGTCTACACTTTAACCGGGTTTATCTAAAATTTAAATGCGTAACTAAGTCTAACTGTTTATTTGGCAATTCCTAGCTTGTAATTTAACCCAGGTCATTAAAATTAAAATTTACCAAACTAGCACGTTCAGTTAATTATCTTACGATAACTAGTTTATGATTTAATTAAGATTATTTAAAATTATCTTTACAAAAATTCATAAGCTGGATTAATTAAACGGCAATGACCAGTTTATGCTTTGGCTATGATTATTTGAAATTACCTTTATAAGATTTCATAAGTTTAATTAATTAAACGACAATGACTAAAATATAATTCGACCATGATTATTTAACATTAACAGTACAGAATTCAATAATTTGGTGGGTTACAGGGTTTCGTTATTTGTTTATCTTTGTTGTTGTCCCAGTAACGCCATACAAAATGATTATAGCTGCCACTTGGAACCCGTTGCTAGGCAACGTTGGGAATGTGTTCAAGTGGGGATTGTCCGCAAAAATTGAGTATTATCACTAGTACTGTAATTGCTCGGACAACCCTCGGGTTCACGAGCTGTCGATAGAAGACCTATGCTCGCTTAGCTCTGTCCCATGATCAGATGTGGAATGATGGTTTGAAACCGCGATGCGAGTATTCATAGTAATACCGGTACGTAAGTGCATCTAGGAAATAATTCAACTATAACTGCAACTACTTTATTTAAATCAACAAAAGATATAGCCTTCACGAGTTAATGGGGAGGGTTTGGAGGTTGTGCTGCTCGGCGTCGGGCACGCTCCTTGCGTCCCGGCCGACGATTATACGATGGAGTGACGGACTGATTGGTGGACTGAGGATCTGTATGTGGCATTTGGGACGGGGCGAAGACGAGCGGGTATGTTACCGCTTCCCCCTTCCCGACAAACCGCTAGGGCGACCTCCAATCCTCTGATTTGGGTGCACAGGCTCTGATTGAGCTGTCGCTCTTCCGCCCAACCCCTTTTGTGCTGCGGTTAGCCTGAGATATAATGTTTTTACTTTTCTCGGATCCGACCAAGTTGCCTTGATCTGCTGTACCTCTTTAGTCATCTGGAGGATTTGGTTGAGGAGATCCGCATTTGCATTCCTTGCGCGATCTAATTCCGTCTGCAGGATTTGGTTGGTTGTCATCGCTACAATGGACAAGATCGTTAAATTTTCTCTACTGATTTATGTAATTAGTATTTATGATTATCGTAAACATAATTATTAAAAACGGGTCCACTCAGGCAAACAATTAAAACTAAATGACAAATTAACATATATTTCTTTTCCAAAACAAAACTTAATCATGTTTATTGTTCGTGTTTTTAAGGAATCAATGTTTTCCGATGAACGGCCTCTTTAGGTTCTTCTTCGGAGTAACTACCGGATATGGACGTCGAATATCGCGGACTGGGCGAGGTGGATAGGCTTCCGCAATCCGCCCGGCGAGGATGTCTTCTTCCACGTTTGCAAGATACATCCTCGCCTTAACCACCCGTAGGTCTACCTGTTCCTGCACCCTTTCCCATTGGGTGAGGAGGTTCCGCGCATAGGTATATGTTTCCGCAGCTGGATACTGCTGTCCGGCGAGTCCACAAGGGTCCTTTTCTAAGCCCAGCTGCCTCCAAGTGGTGGGATACGACCACTGTTGTCGAAATTTATCGAAAATTTCTGTCCTTGGAGGTGATTCCTTTTGACACTGTTCATCGGGCACTTGAGTATCGGTCCATTCGAGCGGCATATTCTTTTCTAAAAATGCATCAGGATCAGTTACTTGCGTATAAGGAGTGAAAAGCAGTGTATGTAAATCGTCCGCTTGATTTTAATGATCGACTAAATAATGACTGTGTTGTTGCTATTGTGCTTGTCAAAATTTAAACTTATCCAATGCGATTAGCGTTAATTATTACTACAACCTTCTGCAAATTGAATAGGCTGTTCATCTATGAGTTCTTGGGGAAGATATTCGGTTGACAATCTTTCGTCACGGTACACCTATATGTCCATTTTTAGTGGTTGTACTAATTATAAGACGTCAAGTGTTATTCTAATACTATGCTAATGAAGTGAGTCGAAATCTACGATCTACTAGGTGTTAACGTCTGTCAAGATTAGCGATTGTTAAGTGTATAATATCAATGTTTATTAGAACTCATTTAAAGGTTACTAACTGCCTAGCATTGACCTTTATTAACGTTAAGTTAGAATTTCTCATATACCAAGTGACACTAATTGTTAAAAATCAATTTTTAAAAATCTAATGGGTACAAAGTGTTACCATTTATTTAAGGGTATTTAAAATTTGCTAGACACATAATGTTAGTTAAAATTGATTCAAAGTTGTCATCTATATGAGATTGACATTGATTAACACGAATCTTTAAAATTTACTAATGTATAATATAGATATTTGTCCAATCAACCTTAAAATTTACTATTACATGATATTGACCTTGATTTAATTAAATTTCAGAAGTTACTAAATACGATATCCACCTTCATTTAGATGAACGCATTTAATTAGTGTGGAGGTATCCGCATCCGCTATGGATATGTTTATGTTTATGTTAAGGGCATTTGATCTATGTACAATGTCGGCGGAAACTCTCTGATCACGCGAATTCATTAAATTTGGATGTGCGGTTTCCGGTCGATTCGCCTAATATCGCAGATTAACGTTAAGCATTAATCGGCTATTTCTAATGTCGCATCCTGTTCCTATCACTTATGCATACTTTGATTGTCGAACATTACAGTAGATGGATTCGTCGAAGTTCAGTGGATCGATTTTGGTGATTTAATATTTTCGTTGTTTTGGACACCTTTACCGACATTTTTAGGGTAAAATATTTGCATTTACGGCGGACTTCAATGAACTACTTCTCGGCACCTCTGCAATCTGAAATTTATCATTATGGGATGTTTTATTTGCCACTTTCTCGGGGATGTTTGGAATTATTTTATTATTTACCATCGACAATTGGCGGTAAGCCTTACCTATGTTTTATCTTTAATGTATTTTTATGATTACTCCTTTGTGTATTATAAAGTTTTCGATCGTTAATTTAATTTATTTATTAGTCTGAATTTTGATTGTTTTGATTTACATCGATGTGATATTAATCTTCTTTATGACTATGATTTTGATTCTTATAACGATGATTTTCTTATTAACACATTTTTAGCGGTTGTTAATTTATTTGTACCTATTTTCCATCGATAGTTTAATTCGTTTATTTTTCCTTATAACCAACTAGTCAGCTTATTCAATAAATTGTTTTATTCTAATCCAAAAGTTACTTTATTTAATCGTTGCAATACTTTAGTTTCAATCAAGGGATTATTTCACTTTTAATCGGTGAGATTACTTCACTTTTAATTTAACGAATTACTTGGCTTTTAGTTGAGAATTTTTTAATTGTAATCACTTTAATTCTGATCCATGAGTTAATTTGATTAAATCAATGCATTACTTGCTCTTACTCAATGATTACTTCAATTTTATTAAAATGGATTATATTAATTTAATCACTGAAATTATTTGTCATTACTTTAATTTTTATCAATAAGTTATAATAATTTAATTACTTTACTTTTAATCAATAACTTATAATAATTTGATGAATGAATTACTCAATAAGCAATGAAATTTTAAGCAATGAAATACTTCAACTTTTACTTTATCTATAATCAATAGCTACTTTAAATGTTAATTTGATTGAATCAATGAATTACTTATTTAATAATTTATACTAACTCATTTCAAAATGTACAATCAATTTAATTATATCAATGATTTTTATCTAATTTATTTCAAAATATTAATTCAAATGTAGTTATATCAACGATTTCAATTTAATTTATTCCCGTACCCTTCCCTTTAATAGGCCTTAGGCGCATTTTATGTTTATATTATATTTAATGAGTGTCCACTGGACTACTCGGTGTGATGATTTTGAGCCGTGTGTAATATGATTTTAAGTCGATTTTACTGAAAGGAGAAACGAGGAAGTAGCCAGAGACTTCTTCCTTATTTCTCGTTTCATCTATATGGATAATATTGACGTTACGACCCCTGCGTTCCGCACGCTAGGTCTTCACGGGTACATATCATTGGCGATTTTCCACGCACTTACACAAATCTGTACTATGTATATTTTACTATCTTGCAATATGTGTTGGCTGTGGGCCGGAAAAATTTCGACAAATGTTTAATTAAGTTTTTAAGTATGTAAAACAATTTATAGATAATATTTATTAAGCATATAACAAATAAACATAAATTACCCTACATTCCATTCCATAAAAATAAAAATTCATATCATTGCATCTCCCTCCACGCCGACTTCCAAGCAGAGCTCCATCGAGGTTGCGAGGAAGTGACGTGGAGAGAGAGCTCCGAAAATCAAACTATTTCTCACCTAAAATTCCTAAAATTAGCTTGAAAATAGATTTAAACAAATAAGTGTCTAATGTTCAAAATCGGTTAAAACTGATTTGAAAAATGGTTTCTGTTTCGAAAAACGGTTAAATTTAATGTGAAAATGAATCGGTATTTATACCTATTTTCTGTCCCTAACCTCGCATGTTAATTTTGATGTAGTAAAACAAAATTCGACCTTGTTGTTTTCTAGTGAATTCTATTCTTTATTTTTTGATTTATTTTAATAATTTTTCATTTAGAATTTTTATTGAATTATTACTAATTCAAATCTTTTGATTTAAGTTTCATTTTCATGAACTTTTATTAATTTAACAATTTTCGTCGAATTTGTTGGGTTTTCGTGTTATATTTGTGTTTGTATCGTGCGGATCTTGTTGCGTTTTGTTATTATTTTAATTTATTTTTATGTTTATTAGTTTATATTTAATTCTCTTTTTCCTCATATTTGGTAGGGTTTAATTGATGTTTCAATAGGTTTTAATTAAATTTGCATGTTATATTTGCGTGTGTGTTACCGATCCATTTAAACGTTTGTGTTTTGGCCCAACAAATTTAAACTAATTCTTTGACAATAGCTAATCCATACCTTAGTTAAGTTTATTTAAAATTTGGTTTACAAAAATTTACAAGTTTAGTTTCGTTAAGTTTAATATCCGAAAAATACCTATATTATAATTTAACAAAAGAAAATATCGTTATTTAAGAATAAAATAAGTGTCATTTAGCGAGTGAAACTTTTATTGGAAATTTGGTGGAAACCTGGAAGGTAAACTCATTATGGCTCGTTGGTTAATTTATTGGTATTTTTTAGATATAATTAATTTACTGAAAATGGAGATTTTATCTTAAAAACAATTTATCGGGACTTACAGACTTTCCAGCGAGTAGCGAATAAAAAAATTTCTCAAAATATAACTGTTGTTGACAATTAGCAAAATTTATTGATCTGAGTTGGTGTTAACTCAAATAGAATAGAATTCTCAACTTGCCTGTCTATGCATGTCAATGTGATTGGCCCAGGTGTGTATCTCATCTCAGAGTTCAGTCAGCTATGAAAATTTTGGATTTTAGAGCGTCAGAATTTGGAATTTCTATCGCAGCTAGATTTTGGAATTTTTATTGCAGTTAGATTTTGGAATTTTATTGCAATTAGATTTTTGGAATTTTATCGTTTCACTCTCCTAGCTATGCGGACTCCTATTTCAGATACCAGATGATTTATACAAACGTTTGTGGCAGATATTTGGTTCATTCTACGCCAATTTCTCTTTGGAAAGGTCAATCATTTAGGAATTCTCTACTTCAATTTCATCGGTCAGGATAGATTATTAGTGCTACACTCGTGTACTATGGGACATCCGTCGAAGAGTGCCAACAATTTGTATGATTTATTGCTAATTTTTAATTCTAAATAAATGATGATGTTGTTATTTCTTTCCTATTATTTACGAATTTTTAAGTAGACATCTCGACTAACATTGACCTAAATCTTACCCCTACTACCCGTTATCCGTTTCTGAGTTTTGTTAGGAAAATGAAAAAAAATTCTCTGATCAACCCGTGATCTTACTTAATTTCCCTCTAACTAGAGTTATTCGCACTTCACGAGATTTTAAACGACTCGCTCCGGCCATTTTTCAGCAGCCGCCTCGAACATACAACGGCGCCCTGCGTAGCGGTCCTGTGCACAAGGCCAGACCCGACTGCGGACTGCCGAGGGGTTCAAGAGGCATGACCCACGAGCTCAACTAAGGGTTTTCACCCACTAGCCGGCACACGGTCCGTCCCATGAACCATCTATCGCAATACTATAACTATATATGATTTTTATGTTTGAACTATAAATATGGATATATGAGGTTATTAATATGAATTAACAAAACATTACGCATCAAGGAGTTTAATATTTTTGAAAAAGAACATATTATTATCATCATAACATATGAAAACTACAAATGGAAATGATAAAGTCTTTACTCTCTTTAATATTTACGATTCTGTATGAAGACCAAATTTTTCAGTGAAAACCATAAGATTAAAAATAATGAAATTTATCACTTTATTTATACTATTTTCATGCGTGTGTGCGACCAATAGGCGGTTTTCCGCCATTTTTAGGGCTTTTTAAATATTTTATTACTTTAAAATTATTTTTATTATTTTTTGTATATTTTTCTTTATTTTTTGGTATATAATTTATTTTATGTTTGGATTTTATTTTTATCATTATTTTCTTGTAATATTATTTTTAGCCCTTTTTATTTGTTTTTTGGTCGCCACTTCTGCCTGTGTTTTTTCTAAACCTTATTTTGCAAGGTTTTGGCAGTTTATTTTATTTCTTTGTGTTTCTTTTTGCATCTGCAGGCGTTTTTCCGAATTTTAATTAATTATTTGTTTTATTTAATTTTTGTTATGTTTTTATTTTGTTTTAATTACTATGTTATTTATTGATTTTTAGTATCTTTGTACGGTGTATGTTTATGTACAGTGATTCGTTCCATTACTTCCACTCTTTGACTTTTATTTTTTGTTTAAATTGTGGCTCTGAGCCCAACAAAATGTAGAATTTGTAAAACTCCAATGATAAATAATACCTGTCACCAACCCGATCGATCCCAAAATCCAGAAAGAATAAGGACAAAAACTTTAAATAGACAATTTTCGAACAATGCTTATTAGTAACCGACCCCAAACCGAAAATTTCCCTGAAAAACTAAGAATAAAAGTTTATAAAAGTAAATTCTAAATAGTACTCACTACCAACACGACCAAATCCGCCTATCCATGAGTATACGAGTAAAATGTCCACTAGATATACGACCTCCAATGTTGAAGAATCAAGTGTCGCGGTACCCATCTAAGAATTGAATCTCTGAAAAATTTGAGAATTAAAAAATCAATAGCATCTAATTCTCGTATAATACTTGTAGTTGATCCAACTTGACTGGAATAAATTAAGTAACTCTGAATTTGTAGAAATAGTCAATAAAATCAATGAGAAATCGAAAACGTGCTAGACACCCCTGCATTTCCAGTTGTCACGGCATGGATCGATAATACCTACTGAATTCCACTTGAAATTATTTTCCTACCCGTCGCGCAGTTGTCCTCATAACATTTTCTACTCTTCCAGCTAGTATGTCCAATTTTATTAATGATCCTCACCATATTTCTCTGATTTCCCATCTAGACGTGATTAATTTAATTTTAGTTGCTTAACTTGTTATTCCATATGGTCACCCCCTCGGCCTGTCAAGAATAGTATAAATGTGGATTTTTTCGTATGCACCCGATGCACATTTCATACACCGGTGCACAGAATTTTTCTGACACACAAGCAAGCAAGACGTCACACCCTAACATACACAAAACTCTACCGGTTTTTATAAAAGTACAGGTAACATCTGTTTGATCAATAATTCAAACTAATTAAAAGAAAAATGGAACCTAACAGACAATGTACAACAACCGGCGCATCAAGCGAAAGAATAACTCGAGGTCCGGATTTCCAAACTCTTGGTAAGTTCTATTAGCACAAACTGCGATAATTTTATTAGATTTTTAATAAATATTTTAAGGTTTTGAATTATATTTTTAACTATAATAAAAATTTAATCCTTTAGTAAATAAGTTCTTAAAGGAATAAAAATGTATTTCGATGTTCATTTCAATACTGTAGGAATACTCAATTTTAGGAAAAGGGTAAAACATTTAATCATTCGGGAATTAGATCTCCTACCAGTTATTGAAAATCCGGATAAAATTACATGCTAACGGTGATGACCACAATCTTAGCTCGACCCAATACATTAGAAATCTCACTGTTGCCAACACCATTTAGGATGAAACACGATGAAGTTTAGTGTGACAGGGAACATTCTGACCTACCTAGACAAAACGCAAGTATATTAAAGTCCCTCTGAAATTACGGAAATACCGTGATCTGGAAAAAATAATTCAACCTGAAACGTGTAGGTCCAACACCGGTATTAACGAAGGTATACAGTTCTTGCGAAACATGACAAGATAGATTGATGCCAATGAAAATTGAAAATAAATGTTAGACTCGCTTACTTTATAATTCGATGCGATTAATTGTCGAATCTTCTTACGGAGAGTTTTCACCATATGAAGGCAAATGATTATTGAGATATCGATTATGTAGTTATGTATATCATTATTATTTATTTCCAGATAACTTATAAAATTTTTATCGTAAGAATAACCAATGAAATATTAAAACAAATAAAAATCTTACAAAGTCCACCTTATAATAGTCGAAACACGTTTTGTTGTTTTCTAAAATTTCTATAAATTTTACCAGCAAAGTTTTCATTGAACTGATTTGAGGTTGTGAAGTATAATGCACTCTCGACGGATAAAAACGTTAGTACTAAACGTTAGATTACACAAGGGTAAACAGGATTAAACGAGGGTATTAACAATATGATGGGACCAAAAATCGAAAGCGAGCACAAGTCTTCTATCGACGGCTCGTTGAACCAGAGATCGTTCGAGCAATTACAGCATTAGTAATAGCGCTCACTTTTTGCGGACGATCTACCCACTCGAACACAGTTCCAACGTTGCCTAGCAACGGGTGCCGAGTGGTAGCCAAGAAATATTTATATGGCGTTACCAGCGTAACTACGACATATTTAAACAAACACCAACACCCAGTAACCCACCAGTTTTAACGTTAATAAATTAAGATTTTTAGGGTTCAAAATAGATTTCTTAACAAGAAAATTAGCTATAAATTTTTTAAAATTGTAAAATAAGAATTTTAATATTATTATATTATTAATAATGTAGTTACAATGAATCTGAACCTAATTATTATGGTCGTTATTATTAATGTTTTTATTATTTATTATAATTTGATTGCATGGACACGAATTTTAGACCCAAGGTTTTTCAAGATTGACAATTATTTTACTAGGATTTTTGATAACATGCCGACTCTGTGAAGCTTAAAGTAAATAAGAGGACCCAGAGTGTCCCCAGCAGTGGGCATAGCTCGTGGCCGGTGTCACGTCTATGAGCATGGTTGTAGATGCTTTCCCTGGGCGTGTAGGACAGACAAAATGTTTATGCCCATGCCTTCCCTCATCCGGATAGTATAATTTGACCCTGGGAAGGGTGTTGTCTTAAAAATATACGGATATTGTAACATTATTATTGTTGAGCCACAACACAGACGGCCTTGTACATGTTTAAATGAATCGGTAATACACACGCAAACATAACATGCAGATTTAAACTCAAACCTATTAAAACACCAATTAACCCCACATGAAAGAAAGAGAACAATTAAATATAAAACTATAAAACACAAAAATAAATTAAATAATAACAAAGTGCAACAAGATCCGCACGAAATAAACACAAACATAACATGAAAACCCAACAATTTGACCGAAATTTGACAATTTACAAAAAATGTGAAATTCCATAAAAATGGAATAAAAATCAAAGAATTTGAATTAGAAATAATTCAATTAAAAAATGCAAAGGAAAATTTTAAAATAATAAAAATTAAGAATAGAATATACTAGAAAATCACAAGGTCAAATTTTGTTTTACTGAATCAAAAATAACACGCAAGGTTAGGGTCGTATAATAGGTATATATACCGATTCATTTTCACATAAGTTTTAGCAGTAAATCGGTTTTTTTAACCTGAATCAGTTTTACGAAACTTGAAAAGCAATTTAGCCTGTTTTTCCCAAGAGTGATTATAATGTGAGTGAGAACTTATGCGATGCTCTCTCCACGTCGTATCCTTGCAACCTCGAATGAGCTCTGCTTGGATTTCGGCGTGGGGAGAGGGAATTATGACATATTATGTATGTAAATTATTGAACCACAATGTATTACGCGGTAAAATATATTTTTATGATAAAATTTGTTTGTTTACTGTCGATATTTTTCTGGCCCACAGTCGAAACATACTGCAAGTCATTAAAATCAAACATACAATTCGAAATCGTGTAAGTGCGTGTATTATCGCCAATGATTCGTGCCCGTGAAGGCTCCGGCGTGAGAACGCAGGAGCTGTAACGTCAATATCATTCCATATAGGGGAAAAGGGTGGAGGGAAAATAGTCTTTTGGCTATTTCGTCGACACTCATTCCCCGTAAAATCGACCTAAAATCACTGACAACAAACGGCTCAAAATTATTACACCGAGTAGTCCAGTGGGCACTCAATAATTATAATATTCACACAATGCACCTAAGGTAAATCGGAGGGATGGTCACGGGGAAACAATAAACTGAAATCGTTGTTATAAACTTCTGATATAATGTTTAAAGTCAATAAATTTACTTAAGAGTAAAAAAAAATCAAATACTGTAGTTGTTATAAACTTCTGATATAATGTTTAAAGTCAGTAAAGTTACTTAAGAGTAAAAAAAATCAAATACTGTAGTTGTTATAAACTTCTAATATAATGTTTGAAATCAATAAAATTGCTTAAGAGAAAAAGGTAAAAGAAAATTAATTGCTACGAACTCCCGATATAACGTTTAAAATCAATGAAATGATTTAAGAGTAAAAAATTAAATAATGTAGTTTAAAGTCAATGAAATTATTTAAGAGGAAAAATTAATTAATGTAAATACTAGGGACTCCTAATACGATGTTTAAAATCCATAAAATTTCTTAATAGTAACAAATAAATAATGTAAACGTTATAGCTTTCCGATACAATATCTAAAGTCAATAAAACTTATTGAAAGTAAAGAATAAATAACATTAAGGTTTCATTAGGTTACTTCGAATTAGAATTTAATTCTTTGAATAAAAATCGGAAAATTAATAAAGAATAAATATTACAACTTCTTTTCGAACAATTTAAATTCCCAGATTAATATTATAATTTCAAAGATTTTATTGTGACATTAAGAAATCGATAAACCCCGAACCGCATCCGTGTCGACCGTAACAAAAATTCCCTACAATCTGAACTCCAACAACTGATGAATAACCACAAAGCAAGGTTAGCTAAAACCGGAGAGAACATAACGAATGGTCAATGAATAAGGATCAATATCTCCACTACACGATAAAACCCTCGTCACGATATAAACCTATGCCTACTGAAGGGCGGCACGTCAAGAATCGACATTGTTAACGACTGAGTGATAAAAATAATCGACACGGAGAAATACCAACAGATATGTTCTGAACTCTACCAACAATTATAACCGTAACTAACTTGCCACCTCAAGCGAGTATTCGAATTAACCATTCATTTGTCCCAAACTACTCCCTCACTGAACCCAATAACAAACAATAGTTCTAAAAATTTTTATTAAATAAATAGGATAAATTGAATCCACAGTTGAAATCTAGCCGAAGAGAATTCCCGCTTTACCATAACACACCAGAAAATGGCACCTTAAAAATCCAAGATCAATAATTTAATAGAACGTAATTATACCAGGACCTCTTGTGAAATAAATTAGCTGCCAACGAGTATCTACCAACCCAAAGATAGTTGTATAAATCGGGAAGACGAATGACTCGAACAGAATAATATTTTCTATATGTACAGTTAGTTTGACATTTATGTTTCGGCCGATCAATATTGGTGTCTATCTCGCACACCCTAACTGCAAACCAGAATGAAATAGGTGCACAAAATTTTGGATAATCCACACTCGCATTTTCTAGAAAAGTTGTTCGCATAATGACAGCCGACGTGACCTTTACAACGCACATCGCCAATCGTTCATCCAAATAACACCCCAACCGTATAAATGTCGCAGACGACTAGACACCAATCATTAATTTACAAGGGATTAAAAATGTATTACCAACCAAATGAATTAGACCAAAATTCTCCAATGAGATTCCCGGAAGACGTTGCAACTCAAGGATCTAGCTCTAATATCTCAAGTAAATTAATTCTTACATATTAACTTCCTTTAACTTTGTAAGTCCTAGACAGAAGTCCTAGAATGATTATTTCCATTATCAATCTCACGAAAACAGATATAAATTGATGATAAATTTTAAAAAATAAAAAATTCTCTAAATGAATACCACGTTGATTTTTCTTCTTAAATAGTTTATACGAAACTTGACAATCACCCAAATACCATCAACGTTAATCAAAGGTACCAGACGTCAACCCAATACTTCAGGCATAACCGTCGATCTGACTCTGACCCGTTCGATGAGGGAATGACCCGACTATTGATCTAATTTAACACGTTGCCAACGGAGAAAATGAAAATTGTTAAGCGCAACTGAATATGTTTTTTTATTAATGAAACTTACAATTCATGGTGTCGAAATGGTCATGTCAAGAGAATCAATGTTAGATTGTGTATAATAGACTAAATAACCAATATAAAGTAAAGTACTTCTTTTGAAAATTCTCTTTTAGTGGTACACTAAAAAGATATAAGATTTATTAAATAGTTTGATTAACGATTTATTTAACCAATTCCTTAGTAGTAAAATAAATGTGTGAATAAAGAATTATTAAATGATTATATCAATGATTTATTTAACCAATCCTTTAGTAGCAAGTTAAATTTATAAGTAGATTTTTGTCGGTTTTATTAATATTTACTTAACAATTTCTTGAACGAGTTCTTTAGTAGTAAACAGAATATACGAATAGAAAATTATTAAATAGTTTTATTGACGATTTATTTAACAAATTCTTTAGTGATAAACTAAATGTATGAGTAAAAAATTATTAAATGGTTATATTAACGATTTAATTAACAAATTCTTTAGTAGTAGATTAAATCTATAAGTGGAATTTTTCTTTTGTATTCTATTAATATTTTATTTCACGAATTCTTCAGTAATGAATAAAATATATAAGTGGAGAATTACTAAATGGGTTATTTAATGATTATACTTTTATCATAAATTAAACCAAATAGATAGGGAAAAATTAAAGTGCTCTTTTGATAATATTGTTCTCTTGACAATGACAGATTCTTTGAATAGTAAAGTAGAATAAATTAAGATAGTTGATTAAATAATTGGATAACTAATAATAAGTTCTGGGTAGTGGCCTAGCTGCATGATCTGTAGGAAAGGGAATAGTTTATCAAGATATTGCGTAAAACCAAAAGATCCCTTAGTGACAGTTGGTACGAACATCAAGTGTAATTTAGAATGTTTCCCTCTATAACATCGTTCGGACCTCCCCTCATCGGCTGGGTCGAGTAGATCGACGCCTATTTATAAGACGCTCACATTGACCCCACCGTAGAGAGCAAATCCTCCTTAGGCCGAATCTACCGTAATATCAACCAAGGCGAGACCAGTAACGTGATAACTAAGAGAGCATATGCCCCCGAATACGCTTTGACGGTACCTCGCATGTTAAAGATAAGAAAAATTACACGGAATAACCCAGGAAACGCGCACTTTCACTTATCAGCACGCGAACGAGCAACTACATTGAAAATTAAACGGCCCAGAAAAATCGAAGAATCATTTTAAATTTGGATTTTTTTTGTTTAGATGAGTCGTGGGTGGACGAATCCAGAGTTACCATCCGATTTCCCGCGCATGCTGCAAATCATTGTCGACAAGCTATGTGGGATGCGGGATTTACCGTATCCCAGGTTAGAAAATCCAGATCCGGCACTCTACAACAGATGGAGGAGGTCGAGCTCCCGTTCGTAGCTATAAAACGGGAACCGGGCCGCAATCCAGCCAGAGAAATTTGTGGCCAAACTGAATTCCTCCTAGCTCGTCTTGAGGAACATCAGCGTCAGACTAACATCCAAGTAGCCAGGACCAGGCTTTATCTCGCCAACGTGAACGAAGATATTGCAACCGGCAGGATTGCTTGTACGGACGGTTACGCGCCGCCGTACAACACCTCATTCTACCTCGATGACGAGAGGTTAAACGTCAACGCGGAGGCCATGAACGTAGTCATTCCGCGGAAGGTTCTCCCTCGAAAAATTCGAAGGAACGAATAAACCGCTGAACGACATCAGGAACATCCCTATGCCCAAACAGTTGCGAAATCGAATTCCCTTCAAAATCATAGAAAGACTGACAGTAGCAATTATCGACGATAGCTCATGATGACACCATCTTAGTGTAATGAAATAAATGTCTTAGCTAATTTTTTATACTTGTTTAATCCATAGTATTAATGAAATCACGCCTATCTGACCCTATTGTTAACGATTATAATCCATTAATTGCACTAAAATAAAATAATGCAACATGATAAATTTGCTTTACAGATATGGAACTAAACAGAGTATTACAACGTGAGTTGGAGCATGCCCGGAGAGCTAACGAGAATCTCCGTGCACAGCTCCTGCAGCTGTCAAACGAAATTCAACGGATTAGAGCCACGTGGGTAGAGCCGGCAAAAGTGACAGCCGCGCAAAAGGGCTGGGCGGGAGAAAAACAAATAAATCAGAGCCTGAGGACACAAATAAAGGGTCTAGAGGTGGCAGTGTCGGCCTGTCTGGAAGGCGCAGCGTTGACATATCCCCTCGTCTTCGCCCCTGCTCAGCTAGCGTATCGAGACTCGACGACGACTCGGAAAATCACCCCAAAGCCTAGCACTCATCGGCCAGGAAGAAAAGAGCGAGCTAAGCGTCGAGCTGCTCGAACATCGACTAATGTATTATTGATACCCCTAAATACATGTTTGTTATCGTTTACATAAATACGTGTTTGTTATTGTTTAACTATTATTCCGATGGTCATATGAATGTTAGAACACGTGAGGTAGGGTAAAGAGTGATCAGTGAGTAATTTGTATGTGAGATCAACGTATAAAAGATGGGACCGGAGTAACTAAAGCACACACAGACCATCAAACGGTAGTGTGTTGAACCCAGCTTGAGGTTGGGGCAGAGCAGTTCCTATGTGGCGCTCACCTTTGGCGACCTCAAAACCCATGGTTACATTACCAACGTTGCCTAGCAACGGGTAACCAATAAGCATGGCAAACAATGTTCATTTGGGGTCAAGGTTGTTGAAGACCAAAACCCCACATTATACATAATTTAAATCAATCGTTAATAAGATAAGGATCTTAAAATTTATTCTTTCAGTGGAATCCAATAGAAGAACCATAGAAAAGTTCAGGAGGGACATTTCGGATTACCAGCCGGAAGCACTAAACCAAAGTCAGAGGGCGGAGGGGGGATGAGAGGGGGACCTATAGAGTAGAGCACGAAGTCGAAGATCTGGTTTGAAATGCCTAGATGACTGTATTGTTTGTGCAGATCCCTCAATGCTGACTTGCCCATTTAGATGCAGATGCTGCAGGGACTACAAGAAGAAAGAAGTTGTTCATATTTTGTTTGCAGAACTAAGAAGACCTTATTATAAGCTGATTTGTGACGATGTAAATTAAATAAATTTTTAATTTGATCTTTTTACGAGTTTCTTTTTATGTGGTTATTTGTTGAGTATCAATTTTTTATTAAGTATTTACTAGGTTGTATTAATATTGTTTAAATAATTTTATTATTATTATTATTTTGAAAATTTTATATTAATTTCAAATTTTAAAACATGTTTAAAAATTTGACTTAAAAAAAATAACACTTAAATTACTAGAAAAATTACATTTAAAAAATTACAATAAAAATTAACATTAAAATTTTTTCAACAGAAAATACAGGTAACCCTCGATTAACACGATAGTTTGGTTCCAAGAATACTCCGTGCTAATTAAAATCGTGTTGATCGAGACCGTGTTAATTAAGGGTTTTCATCAATTTTGAAGCCGTGTAAAATCAAAACCGTGCTAAAAAATATCGTACTAGACAAGGGTGTGCCGCGATATTTTAACCGTGTTAAAGCGAAATCGTGTTATTCAAGTACCGTGTTAATCGAGGGTTACCTGTACATATTAAAAAATGTGCCAAAAATTTGAATTAAAAATAAATGTCCCAAAAAATACTTTTTGAAAAATTTGCGCCAAAATTTTGAATTTAAAAAAATTCGCCAAAAAAATAATTTCAAAAAAATTTATCAAAAAAAAAAGATGCGCACACATAAATTAATTATCTTGATTGCATAATTATGTAATCAATATAAGTCGAGATTCAATTACATCATTACGTAATTTAATCCGTCTCGAACCCCCCCCCCCTATTTTTATTATGCAATATGGTGTGGGAGCAGTGTCCTACTAATTACCTACTCTCCTAAATAAATCAATGTAGTAGTCTTATTTTTATGATTTTATGGTAATAGAAACATCGCAATATTACGGAAACAAATTATTGGAATTCAATCCGATTTGACCTAGATAAAATAGTTCCTAGAGTTTGATCTTGGTGCACAAATAATTGTTTGAGCTTTATTAGATTATAATTAATATACAATGTTAAATATAAAAAATATATTTAGCTTAAATGAATTTTTATTTTAAAAGAATTATGGTTATATATTAATATGCAATATCTCTAACTCTTGGAAAAAACCATTTTACATAAATTTTACAATTTATATGAAAGATTTTATGATCAAATTTATAAATATTTCTCCAATTCAAATCATTCCAACATGCGACCCACGGGCCAATTGTAGTCTGCATTGATCACTTATGTTTTAATTTTTAACTCCTAAAAAATCAAAATAGCGTAACTAAATCTAATATGAAGAGTTTTTTCAAATATGGCCGAGTAATGCTACTTTTCCAAAGTGACCAGCAAGATCATTATTTGGGTTGAACACCTCTGATTTGAAGTAATTTTCATATTTAAATGTATAAATGATTGGTAAAAGGTGTATTGTAAATTAAAAGAAATTCGTAATTGAATAATATAAAATTTAAATACCTACTTAACAAATAGCTTCATCTAGTTGCTAGTATGAGTGAGTTTAACTACATATGGGGAAAAAGTACTAATTTATGACGTCAATTGTAATAGTAGATATGATCAGTAGCGTAGCCAGGAATTTATGAAGGTGAGTTGGAGTTGAGAAATACTTATTAATATTATGGTCGATCATTTCAAGCGTGTACGAATGAGGGTTCCGAAATTGCGAAATAATGACGTCATTCTCTGACCCCATAAAGTACAGAGATAACACATTGGATATCAGAAAAATAACCAAAATAAAATTTAACAAAATAAAAAATCACAGTGTACTGAGATTACAGACTACAGAGTATAGACAGACGTCACAGTATTATATTTACAGTAAATAAAATAACTGGAAAAAGTGTCTTTTGTTTTTATCTTATTTAGATATCCTCAACAAATAGTACTGTTGGGCCAGAACACAAACGGCCTTGAGATTGTTTGAATGAATCAGTAATACACACGCAAATACAACATGCAAATTTAAAATCGGACCTATAAAACACCAACTAACCCTGCTAAAATATGAGAAAGAGAACAATTATATATTAAATCAAGAAACATAAAAGTAAATTAAAATAATAACAAAGTGCAACAAGATCCGCACGAAATAAACATAACATGAGAACATTAAAATTTGACAAAAATTTGACAATTTATCAAAAAATGCAAAAATTCATAAAAATAGAACAAAAATCAAATAATTTGAGTTGGAAACAATTCAAATTAAAAGTTAAAAAGAAAATTGTCAAATTAAATTTTAAAAATAATAAAAATAAGATTAGAAATACCAGAAAATAACAAGGTCAAATTTTGTTTTACTAAATCAAAATTAACACGCAAGGTTAGGGTCGTACAATAGGTATATATACTGATTCATTTTTTCATAATATCATCTCGGTTTTTTAGCCAAAACTAGTTTAAAGCAGTTTTTCGAAGTCTTGAATCAGTAGAATAATTTCAATGTGAGTGAAGAAATGTTCGATGACTTTCTCCACGTCGCATCCAGACAACCTCGTATGAGCTCTGTTTGAGGTGTCGGCGTGGGGAAAGGTTTTTATATGCGATAAATGCAGTTATGTATGCCAAAAATGAATATGTATTATGACAATTATATGACAATAAATGATTAATTCAGAAACTTTTTGTCGAAATGTTTCCGGCCTACAGCCACTCACACACCACAAGTTAATAAAATCTACACACAATTCAGGCTGTGTAAGTTCAGTTTATCTGCCAATAGCCTGTGCCCGTGAAGGTTCCGGCGTGAATAACGCAGGGCCCAAACGTCAAATCACAACCGTCATAGGGGAAATTGGGAGGAAGGGAAGTAGTCTTTTTGCTGCTCCTCCACCGCCCATTTTCCTATAATTTCGACCAAAAATTTAATTCACATACCGGCTAAAAATCATAAACATTGAGTAGCTCGGTGAGCACTCTTAAAATTATAATATGAACACAATCATCCTAAGATCAAATTGAAAGGGAGGAAGTGGGAAGTGAAATCGGAAATCGTTATTATGTTTTAAATATTTTGAATTAAAAATAAAATTATGATAACGTATAATTAGAACTAACTACCCTAATATTCAACCGGCATAAGCTTAAACCGCGGCTAAAGAAAACAATACAAGGATAAACTATGAACAAAACGATCAAGGCGTAATCGGTTTTTCAATTAGTAAATTCACTATCAGCCAGTTGTACCAGATAAAGGACGTAATAAATAGCACTAATATCAGCGATATTTATTATCATTATTAGTTAACTAGTATACTTGTAAATTGAGACTTCTACAAAACCTCAAAATTTTTATAAAAGAATAATATAGACATATTGACATTCAAGATATTTTCTCCAAGAGTGACCCAACCACCAGTCAGAATAATCAGGTAAAATGAAATAATATAATCCCAGAATATTTGTGTCAAATTAAATAAAAATCGTGTTAAATAATCTCTAATGTTACATCTAGACGTACCACGAAAACGTGAAACTGCACATAAGCTTGCATAATTTTAATCCACCATAGAGAGGTCGAGTTAACTCCGAAGTAAACAAACTAAGAAGCCAATGAAAGACATACACTGGAAATTTGTATGCGACCAGTGGATTGAGAATCCCGTAAAACAATCCAAACAAAAATCGAAGAGAACAATAATATAGAGATATGCACGCGTTCGAATCACAGGAGCAGCATCCGGAATTAATTACATTCAGTGATGAATAGTAAATTGACATTGTGGTGAGGCGATGGAGGCTTGCGAACTCAGTGGGATGGTAAATTAAATCTCTAAGACGAATGAGTTTTTAATCCATTTGTTGAGGTCTCGATTTTAGTGAGGTTTGAACTTGCACTGGTGTTCTCTTATATAAATCAAAACACAAAGTCAAATATATATAAATGATTTATTAATAAATAAAATTTACCAAATCAATTTCTACAATCTTCAAATTTAGCTTTTCAATCACTCTTTATTCAATTATTAATACAGATGTAATTTGGGTGCGTGTTATGTAGTTGTTATTATGTATGTCGGTGCGTGTTGTATACGTGCGTGCAAAAAATATCGTGTTGAACTAAATCTGTTCGATTTTAAGATCTTCCAAAGATTACCTTTTTCAGATCACTTCTTTTGTGGTATGATTTTAGTGGGCGATTAAACTGAAAAATATCTCAGTATTTATACTAAAATATTTTTGCCTAAAAAAATGTTTTTATTTATTTAATAATTTCATTTTAGGATTTTTATTTACTTAATTTCATTTTTTTTAAAAAGGTTCTAAAGCGTTTATTTATTTAATAATTTACTTGAAAATATTTCTTATTCGTTTATTTATTAATCATTTGCTATTATAGCGCTTATTTATTTATTAATAAAATTCATTATTTGAAATTGTATTTATTTTATATTTGTTTTATATTTACCATTTCTTTATTTACCAATTGATTTTTATTCATGTTTTGTTGCTATTTACTTTAGATTGCTTTTAGTTAAAATAATGAGACTAAAAAATTTTGTAAATTTAATTACTTTTAATTACATGGATATTACTATATCAAAAATAAAATAATCCAACATATCCAAAGATAAAATAATAAACGTACCCAAAAATAATAAAATAATAAAAACATAAATTTCATATACAAAAGTGACATTGATATTACCAAAGATAATAAAATAATAAAAACATAAATCACATATTATAAATGTTCAAGTCAGAATTAATTGTTCAAATTATTTACAAAAGTGATAATTGTTGAACGCATAGGATTTGAATGATCTGCATATTGGGAATTGATTGATCTGCTGAGATTCTGTATCTTTGAAAATAATAATTTATTGGGGTTCTGCATCCTGACTCATTTTATACCCGCTCTTCGGCGTATATGTTGATCCTATACTTCCCAGGCCCTGCTTTAAAATATTTATTCAAAATAAATGTGGTGATGGGTCTACCCTCATCATCCAACATTCCTCCCTGGGCCGTTAGGATAATGTCCGCATTATCTTTCTCTGTTCGTACCATCTCCACTTACACATCTTGTATCATCATCTTCGTTCTCTTGAACTCTTTTCCCAGTGCTAGGTTCATAACGTCTCCTTCATTGATTCTCCTGCCGAAGTGGTGTCATAAATCTCTTTCTGTAACTTTTTCTTTCTCTCTGTCTATAATAAAGTATGGCTCCTCTATTTCAATATCTGGTTCCGAGCCTAATTCTGCTTTTGAATATTCTGTATCCATAGTATCTGTCTCGTTTGTTTCATCCTCACATGACAAATACTCATCGTCTGAGTCTAAATCGCACTCCATTTGTTGGGATGTTGTTGGCTCTTGCGGTTCCAGTTTGACTGTTTTCGTAAGTTTTGGTTTTCTCTCTTCCTTTACAAAAATGACTTCATCATCGCTGTCCCATAGTTCGTCCTCGAATGTTCTCCGAGTGCCATTTCTATTGAATTTTAACTCAATTTGGGAAGGTTCGATATACATATCTTCCTCATTGTCATCTTGGGCTTGTGATAATATTTGCTCCTTGTCACCGTTAAACGCATCTGAGTCCCATTTGACGACTTCTTCCCATTGTTTCTCTATAATCCCGTATATGGCTTTTAGTATTATCGTTGTCGATGCTGTGGAGAAGGGTTCGGGTTTTTTAAGTATATCATTGATTATTTTATCCTTGTACCACTTTTTGTAATGACTTATAATCTGGTACGCCAAATTTGATAGTTTAATTTTATGTGGGGCGATATTCTTTACAAATGAGCACATAAAGTTGTCTTCTGACATTTCTCGCACCCCCATTACGTTGTATAGATCTAGGGTAAGTGCTTTCAACTTGCTCATAATATCGAAAATAACTATTATTTTCCCACATAATATTTTTTGAATGTCGATTAGAGCCTGATATTCATTTTCATTTCCAACGATATTTTCTCTGTTGGCCATTGTTTTTTCAGGATAATAATGTGTGATTTTCGTTCTGGTGTGATTTTTTTATCGTATATGGTTATTCCTTTAAAGTTTCTGATGTTCACATCCACTGGCCTCATGTTATCATTTGAGTCGCACACCAGCTTTACGTCCACAAACATAATCAAATCTTGTTTTTCGGTGGTCGATAGTTCCTTGTGTGTGAACGATATCTTCTTTCTGATGAACTCACCGTGCATTTGCAATTTTGAGGGTATTGTTGGTAATGACTGAAATGGATTTGGAATTGTTGGTACGTATAGTACTTCTATTGCGATGTCACAAGGTAGATTGTTCATCTGTACTGTTAGCTCATTGAAATCGTTTGGTACGCTTCTATCGGTTTTTATTGTTTTAATAACCGCTGTGCACATGCTTGTCGTAATGATGGGTATCTTTTGCTGACATATTGACACTTCTGTTTTTGTCATATGGAACAATATCCGATTTTCTTCTTCTTTTTGCTGCTTCGTCTGCATTCGGGAATCTGTCATATGCACCAATGAGCTCATGTAGTTTAACTCTTCGAGCCTCATTGAACTTTATTAGGTGTAATTCTCTTTCTTCTAATTCCACCTTCATTTCATTAGGGTTTGGGAAGCTGCGGACTGTGATAGGGTTCCGTCTGCACATATCTTGTTTTGCATGTTTTATAAAAGCTGCTATAATGCTTGTTTAGCAAGCAATAGTATTGAATGTTTTGGGATCTGGATTGCATTATTGATTGATTTTGTTGGAATTGATTGGATTGGTTGTATTGTCTGAATTGATTTGATTGGTAGTATTGTGTATTTGGATTGATTCTCTTTCTAAAAATAAAATATAAATATACATATTTGGTGCGCATTTGATGTTTTACTTTATACGCCTTTTTATATAAATATATGAACTTTATTAATATTATTGACCATACTATTTTACATTGACGATTATTGATTTTATTAAACGAGAGTAGACATTGTATATTGACCTGGTATATATTTATCCAAGTATATATATACCACTGCCTTTTCCACTTGTACCTTTTATAGATTTGTACACTACTAACTATTGCTAATATTGCTATTGCTAAAATGCTGACTGATATTACATAAAAAGCCCATAGTGGTTTTAATGTTTGTTTTTGGAATCCCTGTAGTTCATTCCAACTTTTTATTACATTTGGTTTTCCCTTAGGTAATTTAATTAGCTTTTCTTTAAGTTGGATTGGTATTCTATAGGTTTTTGTTATTGCTTCATCTATTATGGTTTGAGTTATTGCTTTCGGGGTTGTTGTATTCATGTTTGGGCTCGGATTAATTTGTTGTATTATTATCGGTGTTGTATTTATGATTACTTTCTTTGTCATTTTGCGTTTTTTGTCTGTATGGTTTTTACCCTTTTACATTGCACTAGTGATTCATCATAGTCTGTATTCCATTGGGCGCATAGAACGTATTTAGTATTGGGTTCCAATTTGATAAATCTAGCGTTGTCTCCCTTTTCAAACTCGTTACTGGTTTTTCTCTCTTTTTTCCATAAGTTTTGGTTTGATATCTGTTGATTTTAAGTATAAGTCTTCTATCGGCTTTTTATTTAGATTATATACGTTAATTTCGTGAGGTGAAATATTTATTAAAATATCTCTATCTCCCATAAATTCGGTGTTGTACTTTTCTTTAACATTAGTTGTATTAATTATTCCTATGATTGTTAAGAAGATTGCTGACATCATTAATCCTTTCTGGGATCGTAAATTATATCTATGTGATGGTCCCTCTATTATTTCTGATTCCGCTAATTTGCATCTATTTACATGTACTACTATGGGATCCTCATTTTTATGTTTTTGTATATGTAAGTTCTCGTTGATTACTTTTACTACTTCATATGGGCCTTTAAATGGTCTTGCTAGTTTTGTCGTTTTACCTTTTCCTACTTGTGGAAACATAAGTCTAACCTTATCTCCCACTTTAAAAGTATGGGGTTTGCTTGTTTTATCGTAGTTATCCTTATATTGGTCTTGTCTAAATTTTTTTTTGTTTATCCTTCCCGGTTTATAAATAATTTTGATATGCATGTCTTGTATTTTCATTGCCCATTTTAAAAGTCTACTTGAGGTATCTTTATGTTTCCAGAGGCCTTCTAATAGTTTATGATCCGTTCTTATTACTACTTCCGTTCCGTATGTGTACGGTTTGAATTGTTTTAATGCAAATACTATGGCATAACATTCTTTTTCTATGGTTGAGTACCTAGGTTGTGCTCCATTTAATATTTTACTAGCATATGCTATTACGTAATCTTTACCCTTTTCTTCTTCTTGTCCTAAGACTGCCCCTACGGCTTTCCGCTGACGTCCGTCATGACGATAAATTGTTTCTTAAACTCTGGGTATCGTAATATTGGTGCTGTTATTAATTTCTCTTTTAACTGATCAAATGCCTTTTGATGTTCGGGTATCCATTTCTTTTGTGGTTTATTGATTTTATCATTTATTGTCTGTACTATTAATAGTCCTTTACTCTCTCCTTTTGTTTTGACTCCTTTTGTTAGTTCTATCATGGGTGCTGCTATTTTTGCGTAATCTTGTATAAATTTACGGTAATACCCGGTTAATCCCAAAAATCCTTGTACTTGTTGTAACGTTGTTGGGACTGTGAAATTTTAACAACTTCGATTTTATCTGGGTTAGGTGTTATGCCCTCTACCGTAACTATGTGGCCTAAAAATAGCGCTGATGGCTCTGCCCATTTACATTTTGTCGGTTTGATTTTAATCCTAGCCTTTTTT
Source organism: Schmidtea mediterranea (assembly GCA_022537955.1). Classification (NCBI taxonomy): domain Eukaryota; kingdom Metazoa; phylum Platyhelminthes; order Tricladida; family Dugesiidae; genus Schmidtea; species Schmidtea mediterranea. Next base: position 234,425,926 of record CM039679.1, read on the forward strand.
AATCTCTGTAACACATTTGCTATATCTTTTAAATGTTCCTCAAAAGTTTTTGATTCAATTAATATATCATCCATATACACTGCGCAATGTTGTACATCTACTAGTATTGTATTCACTAGGCGCTGAAATGTTGCGGGTGCATTAGTTAACCCAAAAGGTAATCTCGTGTATTCGTACAATCCATCTTCAATGACAAAAGCAGTTTTTTCCGCATCCCCCTCTTCCATTTGAATTTGCATATACCCCTTATTTGCGTCAATAACTGTAAAATACTTAGTATCTCTGAGTTTATCATATTGCTCTTGTGCTTTCGGGAATGGGTATGAATCTTTAATTTTATATAATTTAATTTACGATAGTCAATGCACATTCTAATTTCACCATCTTTTTTCCTAACTGGTACAATGGGTGATGCCCATTGTGAAAAACTTTGTTTTATTACGCCTGCCTCATTTAACTCTTTTATTTGTCGCTTTATCTCTTCCTTAATTTATAAGGTACCTCATAAGGTCGTTGCTTTATTGGTCTCGCGTTCCTCGTATCGATTACATGTTTAATGATGTCAGTATCTCCCAAGTCAAACTCATGTTTTGCAAATACGTCACTATATTCATCGAGTAAAGTTTGTAGTTGAAATTGTTGGGTTTCATTTAAATAGTTATTATTAATTTTTACTTTATCATAAAATTTAACGTTATTTGTCTTACTCAGTTCGACCATTTGTTCACTGTCATCTCTCATCACCATCGTTTCACACATTTCCAATGTTTGTTCTAATTCACCTTTGAACAACTTTCCCAATCTTGTTCCTTTGTGAATTTTTACATTGCTTCTTTCGTAATTAGCAATTCTTATTGGAATTATCCCGTTTTTTGGTATAACACACTCGTCGGTTAGCATTATATTATGATTTTTTGTAATTGACTTATCCGGTTCAAAAATAAAAGTGTCCTCACTTTTGACGTTGACTTTTACTGGAATTATATGATCACAGTGATATTCTAATTCGAAGGCTACCAATGCTACTACTTCCGCAAATCTTGATTCCTGATAGTTTGCTTTTCTTTTGATTGCACCATCAGTCAAGTTGATGACGCAGTTATCTAACTTGCGAAGGATATCTATCCCTAGGATGCATTCACTTCTGCATTCAGTCATTACTTTAAACACGTGATTAACTGTTCTACTCGGAAAATGAACAGTTAACTCAATATTTCCTCTTACTTGCATAGTATGCGATGACATAGATATTATCGTATCATTTGGGTTTTTTTATTCCTTTTTTGATTTTCTGATAACTGATCCTCCCTTATCATGGAGGCGGCTGCTCCGGTATCTATTAGTGCTTTTATGATTATATTGTCGATCAATACTTGGGTGCTTGGTCTGGCTTCATTGAGTTCTCGTAGTATCTTGTTTGTTTCTATCCCATAGCATCCATAGGTCTTTCTTGTTACTCAATGGCAATTAGTTATTTTATTATCTAAATTATTACTCAGTTCTCTCAGTTGCTGATTTTGACTGTCATACAATCCTCCTTGTGGTTGTTCCGCATTCTCCGATCCACTTGGATTGTCGTCATTTTTATCGTTTTCCATCAATTGTTCTTCTTCTCGCCGGTTTTTAATTAATCGTATTTCTTTATCATGTTTTGCTGTTATCAGATATTTTGCGACAAAAGGGCATAAACATGCCAACATCTTATATGATTTGCCAAATACTTGTCGAAGTTGCCGTAATGATACTAATGATGAACAGATCATTTTGAGCAATGCTACTGTATAATATATTCCCAGTATAGTTGAGAACATATTCCCCAAAACTGCAAAATATCCCCATATGCTGTACAATACTTTGTATACTACATTTTTGAAACGTTCCTTTGATAACAGCACGTCGAAATTATAATCACCACCGTAGCTACCCTCGATGACTTTACTCACCATTATTGATAATATTTTCTCTTTTTCGTTAGGAAACAACATGTGCTTTCTTGCACTTTCTATGGCATCTCGCGTGTACATACCGTTGTTATTCATATCAGTTATTTCTTGGAATTCTAACTTTTTCTCAAGTTCTGTTAATTCTAGTTTAAACGGTTTAGTTGCCTCTTTTCTATCAGGCATTTTAATCCACATTTCGTCATTTAGCTTGTATAATGGATCAAGCAAATTGGTACATTTATCGATTTTCCTTGAAATATAAGTTTTATCTGTTAGTATTCTAGTTATAGGCTGCAAATACACTGTTTCTCCTTTATAAATAACTGGTAACTCGTTGGTACATTGCTTGTTCGTTGCTAGTGATACACTGACCGGTTTACATTGAAAAGTCTGTAACTCTTCTACTACTCTCGCAAAAGTTCCTTTTTCCCTAAACAATTTGGTGCAATTAAATCTGGGTTTGTAACCGCTACAACCATCTTTGTTCTCAATATCTCTCTATTGAGTTTGCAGTCGTTAGTAATTGTTGCTTGATATACTTTGTCTAATTGAACTAATTGATGATGATAAAAGTAATCAATTTTATTATTAAAATACGAAGATAGTTTGACATCAAATTTATCGATTTTTTGTTTTGCGTCTTTAATTTCATTACTACTGATATAGATACCTTCATAATTAGTCTTTACAACTGCTTTTCCGCATTTGATAGCTTCTCCTTTTTCTACAAATCTCATGGCCTCTGCTTCTGAGTCTGCCATATATATTGTTTGGGTATCCTTTTCTTGTACGATTACTGTTTTCCTTTTTTGATCTCTTATTCTTTTTGATTCTGCATTGGTGAACTGTTTTCCTCTGATTGTTCGAAATTTTAGTGATTTCAATTTTGTTAGTTGGCATTCATATTTGTCTATTTTATACACGATCATCGATTCACCAGTGTCACAACTAGATTCATCAAGCGTACAAAACTTGTGTGTCATCATTTTCTTTGATGAGCTATCAAACAATGTTTTAAATTTCCTCAATTCAACATAGTATTGTCTCCGAACCACAATGTTATCTGCAATCTGAGTCCAAATTTTATACTTTCCTCCCGTACAATATCCGCCGGTCGACGTCCATCCAACCACATTTACTGATTGTTTTACTCTTGCTCCTACTTGAGCTTTCAATTCAATTCCGTCCGTTGTTTTAATCTTTTTCGTTTTAAATGCCTCTTCACACTCGCTTGGTGTTATTATTAATGCCTCTGGTGCCCATGTCGTTACTAACATGGTCATTGTCACTTGGTTACATGCAAAGCTTTCCTCTGAAAACTTGATTATACATTCTCTTGCTTCTGTATGTATAAAATCTGAATCTTGGTACACATGAAAAATCTTGGGTTCAGTTATGATTAATTTGGTTGGATTCGCTTCTGGACAATTTTCCACATCTAATAATGAATACTTTTGCCCCATTTTGGGTTCTGACAATCATATGCTATAATCGCATTGCCTCCTTTGATTAAATCTAATAATAGTGTTAGTATTACTATTATTATTGAGATACTTGATTTTCCTTCACTTTTGTTTGGTTTTTTCGTCGTTTTGTTCACAAGATTTTTTACAATTTCCTCGGTATCAACATTTTCTATCGTCTCGCTTTCACTCGTTTTTAATGTTTCATCATACATTATTTTCCAACCTCCTTTCAGTTTTATCCATGGCATCACATCAGCCTTTAATCTCTGATATATTATTTTAGCTACTTCATTTATTTGCTCTTTTGGATTTGATCTTAAGAGCTTTTTATATCTCGCAATTAGATATGCCATTGTCGTAATTACTTTATCTCTATTTATACCAGTTGTGAAGAGTATCCTTAAAACCACCTCCTCATTTACATCCTCTACACTCAACTCTCTGACCTCCTTTTCCATTAACTTGATTTTTTGTACCATATTTTCGATTAACGCTGATGGTTTTGTTTCCGGATATCGTTTTGAGTTCATTGCTTTTAGAAGTTCAATTATCATAATTAAATCGTTATTATCGTCCAGGGCCGTTCCTGGGTACATGGCCGCCTCATGTTCCATATCAATAAATTTGTATAGAAATCCAAAACAACGTTCGAAACCTGACAAAGTTTCAAAACGGGTGGTAAGAGATGAAATAGCCGTATCGAGTATTACATAGAAAAAACTAATTTGAAAATGTTCTTTTGGAGTAAATTGAATATCTTCATCTCTTTCATAGCTAAATTGTTTTCGGTGATATCGGCTACGTACACTAATTTCGGCAGGAAAATCCGGTTCAGTTTCAAGTGCTACACAAAGTTCATTAGAAATCTGCAAATAATTTTCGAAACTTTCGTCATTTCTAATGCTTTTAAAAAATTTCAAAACTTTCTTAATTGATTCAGCGCACGAACTGATATTCCAAGAAACTTTCTGCATCATTTTGCTAATAAAATCTACCTTTTCCAAGATTTCGTACCATATTATTATTGAAGAAATAAATTTATAAGATTTAAGTTTCATTGCCAAACATTCAGCTTCATGTCGAACTGTTGGAATTGAAGATTCCTCAGCTATTTCTATAAGGCTGTCATAAATTTCACCTAATTCATTTCGCAGTGGTCTAATCGCTTTAATTCTTGCTTCCCATCGAGTTTCACTAACTTGTTTTAATGTTAAAGATTTTACATTTTTCTTTAAAACTTGCCATCTAAATGGTGATGCACTGAAAAAGTTGTATATTGCAGATACATTACTGAAAAAATCCACCGTTGAAAACGAAACATTAGTTGCGTCATTAATGGCCAAATTTAATGTATGCGCGTTGCATAGCATGAACAGAGCTCGGGGATAATTGTCCAAAATTCGTTTTTGTAATCCTCTATGTTTTCCGGACATGTTAGACCCATTATCGTATTCCTGGCCCCTCATATCGCTAATATTTAATTCAAGATAGTTTAACTTTTGAATTAAGAAGTCGTAAAAAGATTCTCCAGTACATTTTTAGCTTGGTAAAAGCCAATGAAATTTTCTCTTACTTCAACTTCATAATTTTTAATATGTACATACCTAATAACCATTGTAATTTGCTCGACATGTCCAGTGTCCGGCGTACAGTCCAAAATGACAGAAAAATATTTTGCCTCTTTTATTGATGTTAATGTATATTTTTGAATTTGGGTTGCAAGGATAGCTATTATTTCATTTTGAAAGCGATTTCCCAGGTAATGTGTCATGCGGTTCTTTGGGGCGTTTGGTTCTTGTACGCGTTTTATGTGGTCTGCCATTATATCATCAAATTTTCCTATCATTTCAATTGCTTTCAGGAAATTTCCATTATTTTTTTCGTACAATTTGCCGGAAGAACCTCTAAAAGCTAAACACTGTCCTGCTAGAAATTGCACCACAGATATCATGCGTTTTACAATTTGACACCATCGTTTTTTCTCGGCGTCATAATACCGTTGCATATTCTTATCAATTGTGGTTTTTCTTTTTAAATTTAATTCCAATTTTTTCCAACAGGTGCAATTTTCGATGTGCAGCGTTGTTTTTTCGTGACGAGATACGTTGTCGGATATGTGTTGCCAATCGTTGAAGCCTTCATTAACTAATTTTATTTCCTGTTTGCCAAATAATTTACAACAGAAGCAAAATGTGGCATCATTTTTTGGAGAATAGATTAACCACTCACGATTAAACTTTTCCCCATTTGGCAGTTTTCTATAGAAATAAACCTTTGAAAATGATCTTCAAATTCATTTAGTGGATATGTAGATTGTATATTTTGAACAGGGCCATTTTCAATTAAAATATCCAGCACTTTATCGGTAAGTGCCAAAGGCCAGCAAGCTGGATCATTTAGTTCTATACACATATCAAAATATTCTTCATTAATTTCAGTGATATCGTCGATATTTGGAGCTGCAATATCTGTTATTTCATCATTACTACCAATATTGTCATTATCATTTGTTTTTTCGGCAGATAATACATTTTCATTCGAAAAAAATTCTCTGCTTGGATTTGCTTGGCTACTGCAAGCATTTTGTATTTCTGTATGGTTTTCCAAATATTTGGTTAGTGAACCAAAGATTTTTTTAGTAACACGTTGTTTTTCTACTCTTTTTCTTTTATAATGTGCTCCAGACAACCTTTTCGTTTTTCTTCCAGTCATTCTTAGGCCTTTTAATAAAATATTTAAAAATATCAATAATAAAATAAAATATCAATAAAAAAATATCAATGACACTTCAATCAACTATTTGTCTATTTCCACGATTATATATGACTATATATTAACATTGTTATTTTGCTTTTCATTTTTTTTGTTTTTCTGGTCGTCAGGCCACCTTTGAATTTGGCCGCCTGCGTGCGGCGCACGTAATGAACGCCGGTCACACACGGCCCTGTTATCGTCTGCTACTCTTGGATTTTCATGTCTCTTTTTGTTTGCTATTTCTCTCAAACGCTCTGCAGTTTTTCGATCATCTGATTTCTCTGCTATTTCTGACTTTCGAGGTCGTCCTCTACCTCGCTTCATTGTTTCAGCGTCTTGCATTATTGCCTGCTTGGAGATCTTTTCTACTGTCTCTTGCAAATTACCATATTTATTATCCAATGGTTGAAAAATTATTTCTTTTTCAAGTGGTGACTTTGCACTCCCTTCGGATGGTTGATCCCACATTTTAAACAACATATCATAATCATTTTCCACATTCAGTTCAACAGAAGGTGTTGCTAATCTTAAGCTAGTTTCTCTTTTTATTACTGCAGATATAGTATTCTCATCTATTGTATTTATTCCATAGTCAATCAAATACTCGCCATCTTTTAACTCAATATCGTTAAAATATAATTTTATTTCATTGTTTGGCCCTATTTTTCGAGGTCATTTATCTCTTGCCAATTGTCGTATTTTGTTTACCATTGTACATACATGGACTTCTGTTTTTGATAATACCATTTGAAGAAAATATTCGTCTTTAGTATCTAATGTTATTTTTAAAGGTTCATAAAATTTCGGACTTTTCTCACAAATACTCCGTAACTTTTGATCATCTCTTTTAACTCTATTTCTAATTCAAATACTCGTGTTTCTCTCTGTCTCATTACCATTAATGGGATTAAACTGGTTAAATATTCTGGATCAATTCTGCTTATTTGAACTTTATTTATTTTTCTCAATGTTTCATTATCATTATAAGGTCGTTTTTTCAAAACTTCTTTTAATTCTTCTTTCGTTTTTATTTGTCTCTCGGTTTCCTCATTATCAATATCAATTTCATTTATAAAACACTCATACTCATTAAGTGACACCTCCGACTTTCTCTCCATGAGTCGGCTATATTGAGTTTTAAACTCTTTTAATTCCTCTCTCAAAGTATTTATTTCATTATTCGTATTAGCAAATTCTACTCCATTTATTTGTTTCACTTCTAGTTCACTTTTAAATTTAACTCTATTTGGTGACTCACTTCGCTGATTAGTACATACTTTTGCCAAATGACCATATTTCTGGCAGTTATAGCATTTAATTTGTCCGTTGAAATTCACTCTATCTCTTCCATCATTATATGGGCTTGCTCGCCTCTTTCGATATTGATTTTGTCTATATGGACTCGATTGTCTGTCTCTTGAACTATTTATTATTCTCAATGTTTCATTATCATCATAAGGTCGTTTTTTCAAAACTTCTTTTAATTCCTCTTTCATTTTTATTTGTCTCTCGGTTTCCTAAAAATGATTATCTCTACTACTTTTGTTATAACGATTATCTCTAAAACTATTTCTGTTATAGTCAGAACGACTGTCTCTATTAAAATAACGATTGCTTCTATAAGAATTGTTTCTGTTATAGTCAGAACGACTATCTCTACTATCGTCTCTATATAGATTTTGATTTTGTTCTGTAAAATTTAATGCGTCAAATCTTTTCCTGTTTTCAGGTGATTGACTTCTACTCGAATTCGGACTATTTTTTCTTCTATTTTTTACAAAATTTAGATATAACTGTTTCATTTCTTCCCATGGAACATCATCATCATTTTCCAACTTAGGTTTCGCCATCGTTGGCTTTGGATCTCAACTGCATCTATAGATGCATTGAATCTATCTCTCTGTATTGCCTCTACTCTTTTCGCTTTATGAACTAATTCATTCAAATCTCTGTATTCAACCATTAATAGTGCTTTATATAAATATTTCTGGATTCCATTCCAAAACTGATCCTCAATTAATTTCGGAGTGTGCTCTTCGGCACCAAATGCCTGTTTCGCTAACTCTGTTATCGTATACACGTACTCTCCAACTGACTCTCTAGATCCTTGATATCGATTTCTAAATTTTTGTACATTTATTTTTTGTAAATCGCTGTCAATTACTATCTCTGCTCTCAAATTCTCTATAAGTTGATCAAGATTGTTTCCTCATATCCTTTACGCATATCCTTTTAAATACAACAGGATTCTCCTCTTTAATTCATTAGATGTCCAACCACAAGCGTCTGCATACTGAGTAATTTCAGTGAAAAAATCGTCGAACTTTTCAGGTTCTCCTCTATAAGGTTCAATCGGTAAAATTTTTATAAAGTTTTTATTATTTTGATTATTATTCATTCTATATACGATTCTATTTCTCAAATTATAAATGTTCAAGTCAGAATTAATTGTTCAAATTATATAAAAAAGTGATAATTGTTCAACGCATAGGATTTGAATGATCTGCATATTGGGAATTGATTGATCTGCTGAGATTCTGTATCTTTGAAAATAATAATTTATAAGGGTTCTGCATCCTGACTCATTTTATACCCGCTCTTCGGCGTATTTGTTGATCCTATACTTCCCAGGCCCTGCTTTAAAATATTTATTCAAAATAAATGTGGAGATGGGTCTACCCTCATCACCCAACACATTAAAATAATACAGAAACTAACCAAAAATTTTAGTCGTAAAACACAAGTCTGGAAACCAACAGCAAATAAGTAATGAATCATCCGATAAATTAAAACTAGAAAAATAAAATCCACATGATCCCGAACAAACGGTAGACGTGGCGAGACTTGCATAATCCCCCAAGGATCGACTGGAGGAGTAGGAAATGAACACGTAAAGAAAAGCCACCTGATATAAATCGATCACCAATGTAGAAATTGGGGAGAGAAGAAATTGTAACACACACACTCCCAGACTGAGGTAGAACATAGACTATATATAGGTCGACTGACGGCGATCAGTCAGAAATTCTACAATCACGCCATCCAGACCAGATCATAATGGAACGAAGAACGGACACACAAGAAAGTAAGGATTACATTTAATGATATAAATTTTCTTTGATTGTAAAATGTCTTATGTACTTTAGTTGTCCTACTCCACAAGGAAGAATACTAATCCAGTCGAACCGTAGCAAGAAGAAAAGTCCTTACTAGTAGAAAAGCCTCACAACAATACACGAAGACCGAATCTCATGAATTGTTTTTTTGAAATAAATAATAGATGTTCATTTGTAAAAATCCTATTACGATAAACTCATACAAGCTACTAAAACACAAGACCCACTAAATGAGCCAATTGCCAGTTCCAATATTATTCAGTGAACAACGCCAGCTAATTCTTCGATTAAGTCGGAATTGACCAATCACTCTTCACCGTGCCGAAATGATGCCAAGTTCGAGTAGATATTTACCCAGTTAAGGTTCATTTATGTTTGACCGCCAAATAACAATCCGCCCGATAGTCGCTGTAGAATGCTGAAATTCTTCTAAACGTCAGATAATATTTCACAGATTTCTACCCAAGTTAATTACACACTCTGTCGGAAATACCGCTGAAGATATAAAACGTTCCCGATGAAATCGAAAAAATCTAACCAAAGACTTATGATACCCGTCGCCGTGTTAAGTGATCGTGATAAAACTAACGAGTTGTGGACCCAGACGACCTCCAATTTGGCAACAACGCAGGCTACCCTGATGTAGCCTCCACCTGATTACTTTATTAGGCGTCTTTAACTCAACCCATATTATAACTATATCAATGTACGTATTTATTGCTCTTGTTAGTTATTCATGAATTTAATTTTATTCGTTTTAGCAGATTCATGGGTGGATGAATCCCGAATAACCATGAGATTCCCATCTCACGCTGCCGCAAAATGCAGACAGGCGATGTGGGATGCGGGATACTCGATTTCCCTAGTAAGAGAAACGAGTTTCGGAAAGTGGAACGGAGGAGGTCGAACTGCCGTATGTGGCAATTAAACGAGCGCCTGGACGAAATCCGGCTTGCGAGCTCCGTCGTCAGGCGAAAGAACTCTTGGCACGCCTGGAAGCCCATTAGAGGAGGACCAACCAACAAGTGGAGAGAGCTCGTCAACAATTACAGCAAATCAACGAAGATATCGCGACTGGCCTGATCCCGAGCACGGATGGGTATGCCCCTTCACACGGCATCTCATTCGAGCTCGACGATCCTAGAGTTAACCGACCAATTCCGTCGATGAGTGTGTCCATGCCCAAAAAGGTTCTCCCAAGGGAAATGAGGTCAGAAGCAAGAGAACGCAGGCCGGAATGGGAACATTCCTATGCACGAAGAACAACAAGACAAAAATCGGAAAACTATCATTCTCGATCTCGTTTTAACTGAGTTTAGTGAAATAAATTATTCCGAATTTATTGTTTTGCATACTTACATTTAGTTTCCTTAAACTGTTTTCATATAGCATACCCTATAGATATATTTTTTAACGTATGGAAAATACACAATTTATAATAAATTAATTCTATATTAGTCAAAGTAATCTATTAATGGCCGTTTATTGTAGAGATAGATTCTAGTGTGATATTGGATGCGACTCTAAAAAGTGCCCGGAAGGAGAATACAGATCTCCACCGACAGTTGCTAGAATTAACCAGAGAAATTCATCGCGTAAAATCAACATGGGTGGAGCCATCTAAGGCGAAGGTCTTGTACCAACGAGTAACCGCCGCCAAACGTGGATGGGCTGAAGAAAAACGATTGACGCAGGCCATGAAAACGCAGATTCGCGGACTAGAGGTGGCGCTAGCGGCCTGTCAAGAAGGCCAAGCTGTCACATATCCCCTAGTTTTCGCACCGGCCCAGCTGGCGTATCGCGACGCCACAAACTCAACAAAACCGGCGGTAAAACCACCTCAACGTCGTCCAGGGAAAATTGAACGAGCGAGACGACGAGCGATGAGATCGACGGAGCAACCAAAATGAAAAATGTCCTAACAAATAAATGTTTTAATTGAAATGTCTACACGCTTATTAAATTTATTAATTATGACTAAGAATAATCTACGCAAGATAATAAAGATTAAATCAGAGAGAGAGACGACGGATTGTAATTGCAAGTGAAAGGGACCGGAAATAGAAATCGCTCGCATACCTTCTATCGGTGGTGCGTTGAACCCGCTATGGGATCGGGCCTTAGCAGTTCCTATATGGCGCTCACCTTATGCGATTCCATAACCAGTGGTTGCATTACCAACGTTGCTTCGCAACGGGTAACCATTGGGGAGACAACAATTTTTCATATGGGGTCAAGGTCACTAACGTCATACCTGTTGGGCCAGAACGTAAACGGCCTTGGAAAATGTTTAAATGGATCAGAAACACACACGCAAAAATAACATGCAATTTAAATAAACCCACTGAAACATCAAGTAAACCATATAAAATCTGAGAAATAAAAGAATTAAATATAAAATAATAAACATAAAAATAAATTAAAATATTAACAAAATGCACCAAGATCCGCACGATACCTACACAAATACAACAAGAAAACACAACAAATTCGACGAAATTGAAAAAAAAAAAAATCAATTAAAGTTCATTAAAGTGAAACTTAAATCAAAAAATTTGAATTAGCAATAATTCAATAAAAATTCTAAATAAAAAATTATAAAAATAAATCAAAAAATAATAAAAATAAATAATAGAATTTGCTAGAAAAGAACAAGGTCGAATTTTGTTTTACTACATCAAATTTCACACACCAAAAAATTAGGTATATATACTGATCCATTTTCACATTTAACTTAACCAACACACCGTTTTTCGAAACTAACCATTTTTATTAGTTCTTAAAAATCTTTTCGAGACTATTTTTGAAAACGTTTAGTTTTATTCAGAATTCACTTTCAGCACATTTAGGTGAGGATTATTTATGGTGGAACCCTCTTTCCACGTCGCGTCCGTAGCATCTCTGTAGAGCTCTGCTTGGCGACGACGTGGGGAGAGTGGCATTTTATTTTATGTTATTTTGATGCAATATGATGATATTTGTTTTGGTCAATGAAGGGTAATTTTGTTGAATTGTTGTATAATTAATAAATATTATTAATATACCTAAATTGTTTTACATAAATTATATGTTTTATAAATTAAAATGTCGAAATTTTTCCGGCCCACAGCCGACACATCACGCAAGATAGAAAAATCAACATAGTGCAGATGCATGTAAGAGCGTGGAAAATCGCCAATGATATGCACCCGTGAAGACTCAGCGTGCGCAACGCAGCGGTCGTAACGTCAATATTTATCCCTATAGCTGAAGCGAGAAATAAGGAAGAAGTCTCTGGCTGCTTCCTCGTTTCTCAATTCGGAAAAATCGACCTAAAATCAGCTTACATACGGCTTAAACTTATCACACCGAGTAGTCCAGTGGGCACTCAATAAATATAATATAAACACAAATGCGTCTAGGATCTATTAAAGGGAAAGGGTACGGGGACGAATTTAACTGAAGTCGTTGATATAACTAACCTGAATCACTAATTTGAATTAATTTGATCATTGCTATACTAAATTAAATTTGTTTTTTTTCAGAATAACTACCAAAATCATTAAATTAAATTACTTTATGGATTGAAAAATAAACCAATAAAACTAAATTATGGATTTAAAAAACTAAATTACCTTATGGATCAAAAGTAGATTAATTACAATTATCACATAGCTTAAATTAAATTAGAGTATGGATCGAAAGTAAATTGATTGCAACTATATCCTTGAGTAAAGTAAAGCAAATTACAGATTAAAAGTAAACTTAGTTACAAATATCTCTTGGTTAAGTAATGGAGTAAAAGTAAACTAGTTATAAATATATCATTCAGTAAATTGAACTAAGAATGGGCAAGCCATTAGTTAAACTACTACAATTCATTTTAAAAGTAATTCAAATTGACTTGATCCGTTGATCTAAATAATTGGATACAACGTTTTGATTTAATTTAATGAAGATAATCATCAAAGGTATTTTGAGTAAATCATATATTTTGAACTAAATTAACCCACTGTTTAAATTAAAGTAATCCAGTGTCAATAAAGAAAACTTTGATCCTGAAATTTTTGGGTAAATTAGTTTAACGATCCGAACTTATTAAAATAAAGTACTTTAGTTTTAGTATAAGTTAATGGTAAAGAAACCCTCCTAAAGTATCTAACTAAGAAAAATTCGAGTAGCTTGTAGATTAAAATTTACTATACCCAACACGAGATAAGACTAACAAAAAATTCCACTGACGGATCAAGTGAACCGCGAATCCAGCCGAAGGAATGTGTAGAAAAAGTAGGGTAAAACTGCGATAAAAATCAAATTACTCAAATTGATAACTACCTGCGACATAGGATTGAAACGATTCTATAGGTGAGATCGGTTACCAAATTAAGTCCAAACCCTGCGCGCTTAGTAATTAAAATAATGACAAGGCCATCATGTAATTAAGTATGAAAAATCCAAAGAAAATCGATTGACTTTTGCAGGAAGTTCGAGTAGTCTAAATAATGTCAGAATAAATCAAAACCAAAAAATGAATAAGAATCTATTGATGAAAATCCCCACGAATAAATCAACTGTTAGCATAAAACTCCCTTGGTAACTGCCATTTATAAGTTTACACTAAATCGATCAGAATTCGAATAACGTAAATCGGAAAACCGTATTCAGCTAAGCGACATGAATCATTTTTCCAAACGCGACAACTACATTGAAGTAAAATCATAAACCATTCGATAAGAAAATAAAACTCACTATCTCAATAGAGTAATCCGTGAATCCATGTCAGAGCCGCACTGACTCCCCGAGTATAACGATCACCCAAATGCACCAAACTAGATTCGAATAATTAACTCCAATTTTCGTCCTCTAAAATAATAAATAATTTAGATTCGAATAATAAATTAATGAACCTGAATTAAAGTTCATAGTAAATTCGCTATATTCAAATACCCGGCACAAAGGGCGAACGGATGTCGCCATTAGGAACACATGGATTCTCGAATGTCGACGGCAAACATCCTGTTCGACATTACCGGATGACGAACGCATCAACAATTAGGCTACATTGATAAATAATTAAATTATGTAGATACTAATACATTGTTTCAATTAATTAATACTTGAAATTCACGAGTACACTAGTAATTACTCCCATTCGAGCAATAAATAGCACCATAAATGTGCGGTTAATCGTTGAAATTTGGCAAACAATAAAAATCACTAATACACCAAAGATTGTCATACAATGAGGGAACTGAATACAAACCGATATGATCCCACTACACGATAAACGCAGTTAAATTTTTATGGTAACATAATAAAGGATAAACGACCCAAATCCAATATAGAGAAACTACAGGAGTCACCCGAACGCACCCACCATATTCCCGAATATTAACGTAATAAATCAATGTACTCCCTGAAATTAACAAGCACTTTAAGCATATGAGCCTATGATTATGAATTAAACGTTCATCTACTAGTAAATAGTGCGAGAATATATTATATTAATTCATTTCAGAAGAATTCATGTTACCAAATTGGATTACGAAACAAGAAACCGATGAATGGCGCCGAGCCTGGAAACGAGCGCGCCCGTCAATGACTCTCGAGGAATCACGCCCGAAGAGATCATGCCCAACACTGTGGCAAATCTTAGGCCGAGGGGATGACCCCCGCCGACCAGAGGAGGAACAGTACCCTGCCGAGGAGATTATCGACCATGCGCGAAGCCTGCTGGCTCAGTGGGAGAAGATCCAGGAGGAGGTCGATCTACAGGTTGTGAAGGCGAGGATGTACCTCGCCAATGTTGAAGAGGACATCCTCGTCGGGCGCATCGCGGAGACGTACCCGGCTCGGCCAGCACGCAACCTCCGACGACCAGTGCCCATTATTCCCGGTTACTCCCCAGAAGAAGGAGTCAGGAAATTTCTCGAAGAGTCATGAACCTCCAGATACAATCATAACTATCATTTGTATTCTAGTGATGTTGATAATGATAAATTATAATGAATTGTCATCTTAGAATTTTGTTTTAAATAAGATTCCCGCTACGATCATGTTTGAAATTATTAGAGTTCTCCATATTAGACAAAATTAACATTTTTTCTTTACAGAAATGTCGGCCCTGAAACTAATGCAGAATGAGCTAGCCCGCGCTAGGCAGGCAAACGCGGAGCTACTCAGCCAGATACTACAGTTAACTCGAGAAGTACAACAGGTCAAGGCGACCTGTTTAGACCCCAAACGGACAAAGATACTTTATCATCGACTCACCACAGCTCAAAAGGGCTGGGCCGAAGAACGCCAGCTAAATCGGAGTCTGCGCACGCAGATCAGGAGCTTAGAAGTTGCCCTAGCAGCCTGTAGGGAAGGGGAAGCGGTAACGTATCCGCTCATCTTCGCCCCTTCCCAACTACCGAGTCAACGCGCCGTTGATGGTGCCGCACCGAGCTCAAAGTCGACAGCCATTCAACCAACCCTCCGCCGGCCGGGACGTAAGGAACGGGCCCGACGCCGAGCCGCACAAGCAGCAAGTCGATCGGATTAACTGACCATTAATATACATTTTTTTTGTTCCTTGAATAAATTAGCTCTTATGTATTCGGTCATAGTGGGTTAGACGCGAACTCATCTACGCAAATCAGTCTACATTTAATTCACGCTTCCATGTAAGGGACCAAGTAAAGCGAGCATAGGTCTTCTATCGACAGCTCGTGAACCCGAGGATTGTCCGAGCAACTATAGTACTAGCACATGGCACTCAATTTTTGCGGGCAATCCACCACTTGAACACATTACCAACGTTGCTTAGCAATGGGTGCCAAGTGGCGGTTAGCATCATTTTGTATGGCGTTACTAGGGTCACTAGGAGGGTAAGCAAGAATTGAAACCCTGTAACCCACCATACCCAAAAACCCCACAGTACAATAACTATAATCATAGTAAGCTGCTGAACATTAGCGAGGATAATGACGGTACGACTGAAGTAAAACAATAATAAAAATATTACGAGTAATAGTAGCGAGACTGATAATTACAGATGTTAAAATTATGAAAATAACAACATTGGTAGTAGTGATAACATGGCGGCCACTAATTATAAAATAGGACACATAGAAATTCTAATGATGAAACATGAGAAGGTAGAAAAGGAATATGTGACAGTTTTAGTTAATAAAAAAGGAATCAATAAAATTTCAAACAGGATAAAGAGTTTAAAATCAAGCACACGCCTTGAATCAACGGCTCATTGCGGAGATTCTACTCATAGGGACACATCTCCAACGTCGCTTCGCAACCGGTCCTGAGCGGTAAGCAAAAATTTGTGTAAGGGTTTGTCTAGACACTAATCATATAGTTTCAAATTTTTCACCCCAATAAACCCACTGATTTGCTCATTTCATTCTATTTTTCTTTTTAGTGTTTTGGCTCAATCAAATTTTCAGTTTTACAATTTCTTTTCAAAAATTGAATAAAACATGAATAATAAACAATTCAATGTAATTTTAACTTTCCAATTTTAGGTTATTTTCAAAAAAATTTCGTAACAATTCATATCAAAATTAAAAATTTTGACATATTTTGTATTCGTCATTGCTTTACTTTTTAAATAATTACATTTTTAGTATACTTTAAAAAACAATCGGTTTTCACAATGATTTTAAAAGTAGTAGCTAAAAAGTAGCTTCTTTTTATTTAAGATAATTAAAAGCAATTGTTGTTTAAATATGTATCATAATTATGATTTACAAATTGTGGGTCTTGTTTTTGTAACAGTAAATTAGTTCAATTAAATATCAAGTTGTGCTTTACAGATCAGATTGAATAGTGCTTGATTTTATGTAATAAATCTGAGTTAAAATAGGACTAAATTCCTTAATATTATGTTCCGTTTTATTAATTCAGGTAATATTTAATTAATTGTAAATGACCAAGGTTTTAATTATAAATGCTCAGGAATTAAACAATCTATTACAACATTCCCCAATTCTGTGTATCATTGTTCTAATTTACATAAGATAGGAACAGAAGATGATAATGACAATAAAGTAATATTTTGCTTAAGATTTTAAATTTACGTCTTAAATTTATAAGAAGTTATTATTCAATTCTCCATCTAAATTTGATGAAACCATTGGATACTATAAAAGTTTTTCGCAACCAAACAAATTCAATTTTGACAAACGAAATTTAGTGCTTGAACTATCCTCTGATTTCGATTTAATAAAATCCATTAAAAATCAACAAATCAATATTCACTTGAATGAATTTCTTCAAAATTTTGGATTTTATCGCCATAAAGACTATAATTCCCTTGCCACTGTCAAAGATAAGAATATTAAAAATGATTTAGAAATTGAAAAATATGCAAGATTAAACAATATAGGTATTTCTCATATTTCTAATGATAATACAAGCAAATGCGAAATAATTTGTGAGAAAGAAATAAAAACTGCATCCAATGATCACAACTCACATAAAAGTAAAAAACAAAGTGATCATAAAATCTCAACTGCTAAAAATAAAACTCGCAAGCTGATTTCGGAAAACAAAATCGAAAATCTGAATTTATTAGGCCATGAACTCAACACAAAGGTAATTCTCGTTAAAGCAATCTTTTTCGTAAAATTATCAATTTTTAATTAAAAAATAATTAAGCTATGATTTTTATTAATTAATTTATTAAAAAGATGATTACTAATGCAAAACTATTTCAATATTTATTCTATTTTAATCACGTTTAAGGTGTAAAATCATTTGACAGGTTCCAATATAGTTCCTTAAAATCGTGACTGATAACGCGACACTAACGGTGACACCCACACAAATTGAAATCGGACATTGAATTGCTTTTGACAGTTATAAACGAATTAAATCATCGCATGTGTTGGCTACCTTTTCACAGTTGCCAGTCCGTCTGGATTTCTCTCAATTTTGCCATAATTGTATTGCCTTTTACCGCAGTTTTTTTACCTAATTGAGCTCTTTCCGTTCGGCATAACAATTCCTTTCTGTTTGGTGAAATTCGACCTAGACAAATACCTTGACTGCTGGTAGTGAAATCATCATTGAGTGAATGATTTGTATTTATCTTTCAATTTAAAAATTATATCGGTGCTCATTACAGATATATAACTGTCTTTCTAAGTTCGTTATCATTTCCTCACTTAACAGATTCAGGTCAAAAGCATTATTACTCATTTCTGGGCCTTCAAACATTGCTTTTTGGGTGCTATTGACTATTTATCATTATCATAAATGTTTTAATAACAATCAGTATTTGGAGCATTAAAAAGGACAGTTTTTCGTTCTCAATTCGATATTTGTTGATTGAAAGCACTGTGATAACTAAAACAATAATAATAATAATATTACAATTGAAGAAAATCACACAAGTATCGAGCAAACTGATTGAAAGCACCGTGGAAAATAATAATCTGGCGAATCTGATTGTCACATTGGACGCCGCCAATTTACTCCATGACTTTTATTCATATCAAACCTTTACCGTCGGTATTTGTGAAAGCTACCTTATTATTTTCTATTGTAAATTGCTGATGATTCCTAGTCCTAATGTTACACTGAGGAATCAGTGGTATTATCATGCCATCATAGCAATCGACATATGATTGATGGCATATATTACTATCATCAAATTTTACCTCATTTGCTTTATTTGTCGTATCATAATTTTCATTCAAGAGACTATAGTATTTTGGTCTCAGAAATATAATTTCTTTATATAATTTGACTTCGTCCTTGAATTTCCGTATGACTGAATCCAAGTTTCTGCCAAATAACGAGTCCCTAGGTTCATAATTGCTGGTATCCAATAATTTATCAGCAAACCTTGCATGAAGTAATTGGGAGTCAGTGTCCTCAGATAAAATATTTAAACGGCATTTGAATTGTTTTCGATACTTCTCCAGTTCATCATATTGTAATTCGTACATTCAAAGTTTGGATAAGTCAAGTACAATTTGCCCGATGTAACTTGGCCTATCCAAACATATATTTTCCATATTTTTCCATATTTAACAATGCTGCTATTTTGATCGATCAACTGAATGTGGGCTTTGAGGCATAATTTTCCGATTAGTTGTTGGTAAGTTCGTTAACATAAGCTTTTCCATTTTATTTATTCTCATTTTCTCCGCTCCTATTGGGAAATCGTCAAATCCACGAGACTTCGGCCATATTTTTTCCGGGTTGAACAGCTCACAACAGATTCATCAAGAAAAATTGCTTTATCTTCATAATATCTAAGATATCTGCCGGCATAATTAAATTGCTCCTCTATATTTGCAGCAGCATTTCTTCTCTCTGGTACAAGTTCGACGCGTTTAAAAGCGTAATTCAAATCTCTTATTGCGCTGTCGATCGTGGTTGTTGAGCGTATGATATTTGCCTGAAGTTTCAATTTTAACGCTCCTAAAGTTACGGAAGCATCACTTTCAATTTCGAACGTGATAAACTCTCTTGCCTCTTGTGTTATTATACTTCCCCGTGGTCGTATTTGTGTCAACGCATTTACTCTCCCAGTGTTTTTATAAAGTATTATTATAGAAGTGACAGTTTTAACGTTTATGTCGAGCTCTTCAGAAATAAGTTGAATGCTTTTCTGATCTTCATATTTACGGATAATAAGTGACCTTTCGTTGTCTGTAATTTTCCTCTGTAAATTGGCTTCTGCTGTCTGCATATGTAATTTTGGAATTAAAATAAATTTGGAAATGATTAAAATAAATCTTGAATTAATTAAAATATTCTTGAAAGGGATTAAATTAATATGAAAACCCTGTATTAGTTTTATTGGTTGACATTTTTGATAATTTTTAGTGGCATTATTCGGCATATTTTATAAGTTATCGGAAACTTTATCAATTTTGTGCATATTATTTGAAATTACTGGCAGAAATTCATTTTTCTCATTAATTAGTTTCAAAGGCTTTTTATAAAAATAATATTAATACAAGTAATAATAGTAAATTTACTATCTTCATCAACATCCACAGGTAAAACATTGATTGGAATCATAGTAGAAGTTGAAGCGAAAACTCTAATGAGAAAATAATTACTTTTGTTTTAAAAATTAAATCAATTTTAACCTTTTTTATTAATTTCCATGCGAACACTTTGTTTCAGTGAAAAAGAATTGAGAAATATTTCCTAAAATAATAAATTCCTTTAAAGAAAAATAATAAAATTTACTTTTTCGTGAAATCACTTTGTTTTTCGAAAATATTTTTTTGGAGTTCATTTTGATTTTTGATTTTGGTTTGTGTAAAAATGAAAATAAAAGTGATGTTTATACTTAACATCAAAATTTGGTGAAACATTTTAATCAACCAATGAGAAACTACAAAGACTATTAAATTATAACAAGAATATGACGAATAATTGTAACTAGTTTCTATTATTAAATTAATTCAAAATACCTTTATCTAAAATATCAAACAGCCTAACAATAAATACAGCTGATTCATGTTCAATATATTTAAGAAATTTGACTGAATTTTATGATCAATGATTATAATAAGTTATTTTTTGAACGCGCCCTTAATCTTGAAATTTTGGCATATTCAGTCATCCATCGAAATTCAAAAATAAAAATGCCCTGTATGTATTATTTTTAAAAATATGATTGATTAAGCAATTATAAATGTATTATTTTTAAAAATATGATTGATTAAGCAATTATAAATGTATTGTTTTTAAAAATATGATTGATTAAGCAATTATAAATTATTCTAGTTGGGTATCATCAATAATAATTTCACGTGTCATTTCGTTTCACAGAACTTCATCGAATATTATATAGTTTATAATTGGTATTTTACAATTAATATGTGGAGACTTACAAATATAATAGTAAAATTCAATAAAAAATTCAAATTTTACCGTCATTTTAGTTGGTCGAACACAATCAAGTTGCTTAAGTCTGTTTTCCATACAGCTGTATTTTCTACAGATTACTTTTTATATATATTTTTTCAATGTAATTTGTCTGAGGATTATCTGTTTTAGAAATTTTGGATAATTCAATATTTAAAGACTCAGTTTACTTTACCGATTCTTCAGCTTTTAATAAGCCTACAAACCTAGGAAACTTCTTTAGAAACCTCTCAGATTTTTAAATGATTAATTTACAAAACGTGTTAAAAATCTTATGCAATTTCCTGAATTAAAAGGAATTATTACACAATTAAAACTATACTTGGTTAGGTAACAGATGTTGAGACAGTCGAGAAAACCTAACCCAAGCAAACACAAATAATTATTTTTTGACGAATACTGGCTTTTGTTTGGCTATTGATGTTTCATTTATTTTACTCCAGTACCTTTTTTTCGAACCCGTTACTATTTAATTCAGAAATTGTTTATTTTCATAGCATTTGTTAAGTGAAGGAATATTCGATTTATTAACCTTTTATTCACTTTAAGACTGCACAAGTGTTTGGACGGTGTTTTTTATATTTTCTGCGCCTCTGATTTTTTTATTCTCATATTAACAAATCACAATCAATTCATGCAACCACTACCAAGTTCAATGTAAATCAACAAATTTGGTATCATGACTTTTTTTGTAAATTTAATCAATATTAACCGTTATTTTTAACTAGTGTGATATAAATACAAATCTTTATATCTAAATTAAATATATTTGTTAATCATTTATATCATATATATATATATATATAATATATATATATATATATATATATATATATATATATATATATATATATATTATATATATATATATATATATATATATATATATATATATATATCCATGGTATGGAATCCTAATGTTTTACATAAATTTAATCAAAAAAGAAAACGCCGATGATATATGCAATATATTTCAAAATATTCACTGTCATCATCAAGTAGAATTGAAATTCAAACTATATCTATTTAAATTACTCTTTTTTCTTAAAATTGGAAGGATGAACTGTAATCTTTCATCAGTGTGATATAAATACAAATCTTTATATCTAAATTAAATAGATATAGTAGCATTCAATCTAACCTTTGAAATTCTCCATTCTGTTGCTGCATAAAAAATGCCAAGAATATCGATAAGTCATTTAATGTAGTGTTTTTCAACCTTTTTGATTTCAGTCCCACATTTTTTCCCGCAAAAATCCCTAGGCCACTTTCTCGTTTAAAGACACTATTTTTAAAAAATGTACGTGGTACGCGCATTAAGTCCCCGGACTAACTATGAAAGGTAAGTCACAGAAACTTCATATTTTTCGCACAACAAATAAGCTCATTTCTTAATGTAAGACCCATTGTTGTTCACACATCGTCCAGCGCTTCAACAGTTCCAAAAATGCCGTTTTAAAGAAATTTTGGTCACATTAGGAGCGGAATTTCACGACGCTGTCCTTGACACTGTCGGGGGTTTCAAAAATCTTGCCTCGCATCGTCTTCTTCAAATGTCTGAACATCCAAAAATCCGACGGCGCCAGGTCGGGACTGTATGGTGGGTGAGGCACGATCGAGAAACTGGAATCGTCGATGGCCTGCTTGGAAACAGCACTGGTACATTGTCCTGCAACAGCCACAGTGGAGAGCCTCTGGGTTTGCGTCGAAGTCTTCGGGTTTCAGCAATCAAGTCGGCATAGTACGCACTGTTGATTGTCACATCTTTCTCAGCGAAGTCGACTTTGATGACACCACGGCTGTCACAAAAGATGGTTAACATGAGACAAAGCCGATGGGACGTTCCAGCACGCATTTTTTGAGGTGGTCTTTCATCAGGGAATCGCCATTCTGAGGATTCCCTCTTGCTTTCTGGGAGGTAAAGAATGAGGGGTGTCTCATCCACAGTAACGATGTTATCCAAGAAGCGAGAGCCATGTTGATCTTTCAGAGACAGGCATTGCTGACAACACTCCAGACAAGTCTGGCACATCTCACCGGACAGAAATCGAGGGACAAAACGTGATGCTTGCGGATGACGAGGTCTTTCAATATTTCTCGTACTTTTCCATCACTGATATTCAGTCAATGTAGCAGCTCCTTCAGGGTGATCCGCCGCTCATCCCTAACGATGATCTCGCAACGTTTTGCGATATTTTCATGGTCAATTTCCACGGGTCGTCCAGGTCTTTCGTCGTCGAAAACACTTTGTCGTCCCCCACGATACTCAGTAATCCAGTGGTAGACTGTCGTTTTGGAAGGCGCAGTTGTTCCGTAAGTTGCTGAGAGTTGACTGAAAATTTCGGAGCTCTCAGTTTGGCTTAGCACGCTGCGGTACTCGACTGGATTCATAGCAATTTTGACGAAATTTTGAATATGCGTGAGCTGAAACAATACAAACAATGAAATATTAAAAAAATGTTATATTATTAACCTATATATACATAATATATTAAATATAAAATCTCATTAACTTCTACTCATTATTTCTTGCTTAGTCCGGGGACTTAATGCGCGTACCACGTAACTTTATTTAAAGTTCAATGACTTCCTTGATCTGGCGCTAACTATAGTGTCTAGTTCAATCTTAAGTGATTAGTCTAAGGCGTAGATTTCCTTGAAGCTCAATGTTTAACAAATTTCTGCGTTTTGATGGTACGTCAGAAACGACAGGAAATCCGGCTTAAACCAACCACGTAGTTGTTATTAGTTCAATTACATCAGTAAAATTTCTTGTCATGTCTTTTAGATTTGACATATGGTTGGTGAAACAATGAATTTATTCAGCAGGAAGTGCAGCTTGGTCTAAATTTGGAAAATTGCGAACTCAATTGTAAATTCCATAGAACCAAATTTTTTTATAAAAGATCTAACTTTCTCAGAAATTTCTATTAAGTTTGTGTTCTTTCCCTGAAATGACTTGTTCAATTGATTTATATGGGAAAAAATCAGCAAGTAAAAATTTTTAATCATGGTTTCATTGACAGAAAGTTTTGAATGAATTGATGCTACCTCATCTCTTTGCTTTTTGCTACAGCCTCTTAATTCATTTCACAAAGAAAACGCATAACCATGTACCATAGTTCAATCAGACAATTTCTCGTTGATAATCATCGCACTCCTGTATGTAAAATTAGCGTTTGATGATCTTCATTTTCACATAGTTGCTGAAAAAATCTGTTATGACAAAATAAATAGCAGTTATGGCCACGTTCAATACATCTCCCAACTCACAGTTCAAAGGTTTTGCAGCAAGGTGTTCTCGATGTAAGATACAATGTATAGCTAAAACTTGTGGCACTACTTCCTTAAATTTCGAGATGACTCTAATGCAGTGGTTTCCAACCTTTTTGTACCGGCGCTCCCCTTTTAAAAAAAATTGGTTCGTCCCGTTAATTTATCTAAAAATCAAATTTCACAAATAGTCAACTGATATTATAATTTATTTAATGGGCTACAAAATAATATACAATATTATGTAAAAATATAATATATTTATTATGTAAAAATATAATATATTTATTATGTAAAAGTATAATATATTTATTATGTAAAAATATAATATATTTATTATAAGAAATATAATAACAAAACAAAAAAATATAATTAATACTACTACAACATAAAAAAAAGAGTTTTACTTTTTCTATTAATTGATCGCAAAGATCTTCAGATATTCGTTTTCCCACCGTATTATCTGCAAGTGGAATGATTTTAAGTTGATCAGCATATGATTCACCGAGCATCGTTTCTGTCATGTCAATAGCTGCAGGTAGCATCAAAGTTTTTCCTATTGAATGGGGTTTTTTGCATTTGGCAATTCTATAAGAAACTTTATATGACTCAATGTTTTTTGTGTTACAGACATGGCCTTTGAAAAAATTTCTTGTTGTTTATTTAAATTCTCTAATTTTCTTTGGAAAAATGCTCTTGTCTTGCCAACGTGATCTGCATGTACTTTTTCAAGATGTCATTTTAATTTATTTGGTTTCATGCTGTCTGAGGCCAAAGTATTCATACACAGCAAACACAATGGTCGTTCTTGGCCATTAATAACCTTATATGTAAATCCTAATGATAAGTACATTGGATCATATTTTCTATATTTAGGTCTACTATTTTGCGAAGATGTATTTCCGATATTTTCATCATCTTTTCTTTTGCCCTCTGCTTCTGCTTCATTTAATTTTCTTTTCAAGCCAAGTTACGTATTTATCCATCTAAAAGGGGTATTATTTTAAATCAATGACTTTATATTAATTTAAAATACAATACAATTATATCAATATTTTCTTTTAAATTAAATATCAGTCTTAATTGGGATAATTTTTAAATGTAGAATTAAAAACTAATTTTTTGTCAAAATTAATTACTGGAATATAAACAACATAAAAATAACTTGCGCTCTTCTTACATAAACGTGAATTTTTCCAATAACAATATTCATATTACTCAATTAAAACGGTTACTGGTAAATTTACGAGAAAGTAAAAAAGCACTAGTAGTGAAAATATAGTATATTAACACCGGCCAGGATGTTATTTTATTGTTTCGGATGTTTATAACCCTGGCACTTCGCGCTCGTGCCGAAAAACTATCTCGACATTAAATTAACATTTCCTGGTTAATAAGGTACTATTATAACAGTTATGAAATTTACTTCAATGTTAATTTATTTAGAAGTTACCAAAGCGAAGTGTTTCATTCTATATATCAACGTGGTTATCGCAAGCACTACTAACGAACTAATTTTGTTAATAGAAAACAGAAACAATCAGATGCTTCTGTTTACTGAACTTTGGCGCGAGTAAGCACGAGAATACACGGGATGAGACAAATTATTTATTGTAGTCACACCTATTTGCAACGAGACCTTTTTTACTTTTAATTTTTCTATCAATTGATTATTTGAATTGTTTTTCGCCATTCGGTCTTTGAATTGTATTATCAGAAAGTAGAATCTCGTTGAAAATATTTGCCTCAAATTAGCCTAACATTTCTTTGGCGCAAGCTATTAAGGCTGGCTTTACAAGTCGTTCAGCAACAATGTTATGTTTCCCCGCTTCGGCAATCAATTCACTCACAAAATAACTTGCTCAGATGGTTTTGTTGTTCCGCTCAATTGCTTTTTTTCCTAAAAGAAGTTAAGGTCACTTTCGTGTTTTTCTTTATTCGTTCTTTTTTTTGAAAAAACAACTGATTCAGGATGTTTTAATTTCTGATTTGACAATAGTTTAGAGTTTTTTATTTGTCATTCAACATCTATGAAAGTTAATTGCATAATGCTTGAAGGTTGGAAACTAAAAATCATTTTGATAGCTTCTTGTTATCTTACTCTTCTTTTACAAGGGATATTACTGAAAGAAATTAAATATTATATAAATTAAAAAATAGACAGCAAATGATAAAAGAAATAAATTTTTAATTTATGCGTCAAATTTGAAAAAATAAAATAATTTTTTTTAAAAATTAAAGTTGACAAAAAAATTTAATATATTTCAAAAATAATAGTAATTGTAATATATTTAAACATTTAATAATATTTAACAAAATTAAGGTTAAACGATAGAAAAGCTGTAGTAAATTTCAAGGGCAATTTACGACAGTTCTTTCCATACTCCAAAATTTAATAATATTTCAAAAATTAAAATTTTCGTGCACAATTTATTCTCAAGGCCCACAATATTTTTACTCAAGCCCAACGTGGGCCCTGTGGCCCACGTTGAGAAACACGAATTTAATTATTGAGCAATACCAATATGGTTAAAAGAAATTTTTCAAAAATTTAGAGTAAAATCAAAAGTTAATTGAAAGTAAAACTTGATTTGTGAAAAATCTTGAATTAATGGAATTATTACGCAATTAAAAATTTACTTATTAGAAGTTTTAACTACTCTTTTTAGTCAAGGTATTAACTATTTTTGGAATTTCATTAATTAAACCAAATTCTTAGTTCAGTGACCTTATTCTGAACACAAAAGGCGACTTTAATTCATTTAGTGACGGCATTACCTTTCTGAAATTATGGATTGGCTTCTTTTTTTGAATGAACAATTTTAGGAAGGTTTTAATTAAACCTAATTCTTGAACCTTAAGTTCAGAAACCTTACTCTGAACAAAAACAGTTGGAGGAAGTTCATTTAACAATATCAACTTTAGAAACATAATTTCAATCTTATTTCATATTTTTGCTCTAAGGCATAAGTTCTTTCATTTATCTGTGAAAGAGGCATATTTTCACCAATAAAGTAATTCTTCTGATTGGAATTATCTTAGTTTTTCTTCAAAATAGAAACTTCCTAAGACACATGATAGCAAGACACCGATTCATTCTTAATTTCCTCTTCCCGCTTGGCTTTAGCATAGAGTTCCTCGAAAAAACGCTGAAGAGCTGAAAGCAGCAAAATCTCCAATTTCAATAAGATTAATTTACAAAACGTGTTATATATATATTATGCAATTTTCTGAATTAAAAGGGATTATTATGCAATTTAAAATCTACTTAGTTAGGTAACAGATGTTGAAATAGTCTTAAAAAATCTCACCGAAGCAAACGCAAATAATTATCTTTTGACGAAGACTGGCTTTTGGTTTGGTATTGATGGTTCATTAAGTTATATATTTTCACATTTCTCGCCACTAAAATTAGTGTCAAAAGTAAGATCACAACTAAACTCTACAATTCAATATGTTTATATTTTTGTTATTAGAGACTATTAGGTAATTATGATCATGTAATATGAGACATTATTCATTCAAAGTTCAAACATACAATATAACATATACGCTTCATGGTCTAATTTTGGACATTTTTCTTGAATTGTTGAATTTAATTGAAGCCACACCATAGCCATACACCGATTCATTCCTAAATTCATCTTCATCCTTTGCTTAAGCATCAAGTTCCTCGAAAAAACGCTGAAAAAGAGCAGCTAAAATTTCAGATTTCGATTTTCATAAGATTAATTTATAAAACGTGTTAAATATCTTATGGAATTTCCTGAATTAAAAGGGATTATTACGCAATTTAAAATTTACTTAGTTAGGTAACAGATGTTGAAATAGTCTGAATAATCTAACCCAAGCAAACACAAATAATTATCTTTTGACGAAGACTGGCTTTGGTTGGGTATTGATGGTCATTTATATTACTCTAATACCCTTTTCTCTCACCCGTTACCATTTAATTCAAAACTTGTTTATTTGCATTGCTTTTGTTGAGCGAAGGAAAATTCGATCTATTAACATTTTTTTCAGAACCCCACAATGTAAGAATTCCCTTGTGTTTGCCAACGGTGGATTTTGATATTTTTAATTTCTTATGTAGAGAAGCAACTTAGGGTTTTATAAAAAATGACAATAATACAGATGTAATACGTAAAATGAGAAAGATGGTATCAAATACAGATAGTGAACTTCATGAAAATTCACCAATAAGTTTAAAAATCCTTACCTGTCTACGCTTTAATTGAAAATCATGCAAATTACGAATAATTACTTATATTAAATATAAATATTCAATGTCAAGTTTTGTAAAACCTAAAATATTAAAACAATAAGATAAACCAAAAACGCAAAAAATTTAATTAATTAATGGAAATGACCGTCACTCCAAATCCCACAGTTATCGAAGGAAACTCGAAGCAGATTGTGTTGGGAGCTCCAGTAATCCATTTAGCTACTTGTTTGAACCCCAACGTGATAGTGTATGCCACATAAAATATATGCTAAAATATTTTATACGCTGCTACAGTTCTCGTCTCTATGAAATTAGTTAATAGAACCACTGTTTAATCGGAATTTAGTATGAAAAGGCTACCTAATTAATTAATAATATAGTTAAAAATCTCGTTATTGTGACAAAATGCAAAAATAATATTTTTTCCGATTTTCTACTTTTAAATGAATGATCGATTGTTGAGCTATCCAAATAGTCATTACTCGTAATCGATAAAGATTAAAAATCTATCGTTATACATAGCTTATATTTTGTGTTTACGCTGGTGTGCGTGTTTGATGAAGTAAAACAAACTTGGATTTGGTTTTAGTTTTTAGTACTTGCAGTTTACGCTTATTTTTTAAAATTCAAGATTTATTTTTAAACGCGGCATTTTATTAAAATTTGACAGTTCCACTTGGAAACGAAATTATTTTTTAATTTAAAATAATATTCGTTTCTAGACTTTATTTGTGTCTAATATCAAAATAGGCAACTTTTCTTAACCTTTGTAAGTTTTAGATTAAATGGAATAATTACTCAATTCAGCGATGTAAGATTCTGATTCACAAATATCGGAATCGCCATCAGTTTGTTCACTACAAACTATGCAATATTCTATTGAACATTGCTTGAAATTAGGCTTTTTATATATCTTTAAACAACATAGCTATTTATACTTATAATTTGTGTCTATCACTAAATTATGTTTAATTTCAAAAAATTTATAAATTAAACCAACATTTTTAATGTAGAAATAAAAGTTTTATGCCTAATTTTGACTTACTTTTATTAACTTCAAACAAATTTACACTACACCTCATGTCATATAATTAGCGCGGTATTCCACTTAAAATGAATGACAACAGAAACTAAAGCTGTTAAATTTTGAGGATTACATATGGGTAACCATAATAGTATATCCGGAAATTGTATTAACATTTTCACGCCTCAATACGTATTTTGCATACGGTAGAAACTGTAATGGTGTTTAATGCCGTAAAAAACGAACGTATTGATTTTAATTCTTACATATAAACATTACGACCAAACTAAATTTCTATTCATTTCTTTTATATTGTTACCCAATACTGTCACATCGCTATCAGTGATGAATTTTGTTGAAAAGAGTATATTAACTTCTAATCGTACCATACGACGCCATCTACTTTTCCATTATACATCAATGAGTGCGTGCCACGCTTGATTTAAGTTTTTACCATAAGTTGTTTTTGGAAACATTTTTCTGTTTGGCATTGTGGTTCCAAAATAACATCATGCCGTGTATATAAAATTACATTACAAGTGCATCTCAAATTATTAGCACGTCTTCAAATGTCAACTAAGACCTAGCGACACTTTCACACTAAGTTCATATTCAAGCAAGTACTCCCCCTCTTACTGCACTCGATACGATAATTATAAAGTCATAACGATGAAGTCGCTAATGAGTCAGAACTATTGCATCGGTTTTTTTCGAAGACCGGTATTCCTAGTCGTAGTAAAAAGAAGATAAATATCGAGGCCTGTAAATCAGCCATTAGGGTATATATCTCGCCAAATCAGGTCTGTTTACTGGCCTATAAAGTTTAAAAGTTTGAAAAGGCAAACTTTTTTCCAACTTTCAGAAAAAATAATTAAATTGTAATTAAAAACCTGCATTTTTGTAGAAACTATATAAATACTTTGTTGTACCTATATTGGAACTTACGAATATTGATAAAAAAATTCTGCCCGACATATTTCTAATAAAGTTATCCGAATTCAATATGTTGAACAGCAAATGCTTTTTCACATTTATATCAAATTATAAATTTTCAAGGAATTTGGGTATCTTTTTGATTTATTCAAAGATATTTTGTGTAAAAATAACCTAGATTTTATAATAGTTTTAAATATTTAGTATAACAGTTTTAAAAGAAATACTTTATAAAATTAGACAAATTTTGTATCATTCGATAGAGAGTCGATTTACAGATAGCATTGACATAATTATTAATATCATTTTTATTTCTGGAATGTCGTTTCGAGTTTTCATTATTTCTTCTGCATTTTTATTATTTAAGTTTGTTAATCGACTGCTTTCAATTATTTCCCAATAATTTCTCAAATCAACAAATTCTTGTTTTCATGTCGAACTCGATTGGAATTCGATAAATTGCATTTCAACACCTTCAAGATTTAGCCACTCGAAAAACTCCAAATTGAGGTCATCTGCTGATAGTGTGTCTGGATATATAAAATAAATTTTGATGTTTTTACAAATCTCCTGAATTGTTTAAATTTTGAAGAAAACTTGTTGATTATCAATTGAATGAATATAGAAAATTCATTGTTTTTATTCTACAGTTTTTTTTAATCTGGAAGTATTTAAAGGTGTAATTTAGCTTGAAATGCTTTGATTAAATCAAACATAAAAATAATTGCTTTGTTGACACCTTGCAGTTTATTTAATTCATTCAGATGTAACGACAAATCAGTAAAAAACATTAATTTTGAAAATCATTGGACGTCTAGTAACTCATTATACTTTTCAACGAAATTTTCGTTAATTAAAAAAACCTTAACTTAATCCGTTCACTGAACGAATATTTGAAGAACCTTTTCACAACTTGACGATCGCACATTGTTGTACATAAGTAAACCATAATAACTGAGTTTACCTCATTAAATAATTCTAAAAAATTTCGTTAGTTTGATCAGCGTGCAGATATCAAATTGACCAATCTTGTTACAAGAATCATAACATCTTCCAGTGACTTTGTGCATGAAACATTTTGGTGTATAATGCAATGAAAGTTCAGAACAAAATGTCCAATGTGTTCAGTAAATAAATTTATAAAACCATTTTCCTCTCCAGTCATTACTCCGAGCACCGTCTGTCGTTATTGATAAAATGTTAAAATTGATACAATTGCAGAAATATATTCTTTTTGTTGTTTTTAGTAATGATATTAAACCTATAAATTTTTCTTTGTTATTATTTCCTTTGCTGTTTCGAGTAAAAATTGCTAAACGAGCCGATCCAGTTATATCATTACTTTCATCAAGGCAAAGGGGAATTAAATCTGAAGAATTTTTATCTATGTTTTGCTGATGTGTTACATTAGCCATTTCTATGATTCTATCTGTCACCGTATTTCTAGCCAAATTATTGTTTGAATAATTTTTCTTGGTTTTCAATATTTTTAAAGATTGTGAGCGGATTTTAGCCATACTTCTTTCAGATATTCTCCATATTCTTCATCGCTGAATTTTTTTCCGTGTTTAGCGATTATATTTGAGGCATCTATACTAGCAGCAGTTGCATTTTAACGACCGCGGATAAATTTCTTTAGGAATATTGAATGCACATTTTTATTTCCTCGAACAATAAATTTTTATTGTTCCTTACTTTTTTTTTCAGTCCACCAACTTTGAAGTTTCGGCCGTTCGTTTCTAATATTTTATTTGAAGTTCACACTTTAAGCAATAATCTAAAACTCTAAATGTTTTTTTGATAACTTATATAAACAATAAATTACTATGTGCATAACTTCCCAATAAAAAGTCTATTGACAATTTATCAATAGCTTATTTATGTCATATTTTCTATCGACAAATAAGTATAAATAATAAATAATAAAAAAGTTTTATGACATAAATGTATCACAATATGTAATTCAATTATGAATTCACTAATATTGTATCCAGCTAACTAGCTCAATAGACGCGTTTAACTAATCGCGATTATAAAAAAACTTACACCTGTCATTCAATAAAGTCTAACCAAGAATATTTATTTTAATTCGGTAATTCTCCGACAATTTGTGACTTTATCAAGAATTATATCAATATATAATGTAGTAACTTGGATAAAGGAAACTTATGAATCATTGAATTCCATGCCGCAGAGTACGATTCGCTCCCCAATTTTTGTATGACTTTAGTATTTTCAGCATGAAAATTGCTAGAAGTTGTTTATCTTAGTAAACATTTGATAATTAATAAAATGGAATAATTGACTCAAGATTTTAATTTTTTAAATTTAAAAATATTATTATTTTTATTTTCATTATTATTAGGTAGATGCTAGAAATAGTGTGGTTTAAATAGAATAGTATATTTTTAATAAAATAGTTTGTTTAAATAGATTATTGTGTCTTATAAAAAATAGTAAGTTTTAACGAATTGTTTTACTTTAACTCATAAATGTCTAAAATTACACAGAAACACATTATAAGTTCTAATGAGATTTATTCCGATCAAGAAATCTCAAATATGATGTTTTTTTGCTCAAATATGCCAATGCTGAAAATTATCAAAAACGAATAACTATACCAAAAATGTCCTACGTTTCCACAATTAGGATTACAAAAAAACAAAGGTATAATTGACGGTTACAGATGGAGTTGTGTAAGATCTTGCCGATACACTTGTTCCGTCAGAAAATGGAGCTGGTTGCCAGAGAGTAAACTCCCGATGGCAATTATTTTAAAAATATTCTACAAATATATTTTGGGAATATAGATAACGAAATCGCCCATGATTTAGGCGTTAACAGAGCAACTGTTAGTATGTGGGGTACGTTTTTAAGGGAAGTAATCGCATTCTCAGTTGAAGTAAATAATCAAAGAATTGGTGGCTATGACCAACATAACATTTCAAAAATAGTTGAAATTGATGAGAGCCTCTTTTTTAGCGCAAGTATAACGAGGATCTAGGAATTGTTTTATTGTGCCGGTTGAAAGCAGAAACGCCCAAACTATGATAGGTGTTATATCCAATAATGTTCTCGCCGGAACTACTATTATTACTGATAAATGGGGAGCATACAGTCGAGCTATTGAAGAAATACAAACTATGCAACACCTATCGGTGAATCATTCAATGAACTTTGTTGATCCCAATGATGCGTCAATACATACCAAAAATATCAAAGGCTTACTATCAAGGTCAAGATATTTTATATGAAAAAAACGAGGAATTACAAAGAAACAACAATACGAGCTACTTATTCAGTTTATTTGTTAGTATTCGATTGAAAAAAGAAAAAGATTTTCTGCTTTGCTAATTTTGATTCAATCTGAATAAATTTCTAATTTTTTAATTATTTTAGTTTTTTAATAATTTATTTAAACCACACTATTTCTAGCATTTACTTATTATTATTATTATTTTTATTTATTATTTATTATTATTTTCATTATTATTATTATTATTATTATTATTATTATTATTATTATTATTATTATTATTATTATTATTATTATTATTATTATTATTATTATTATTATTATTATTTATTTTTATTATTATTATTATTATTATTATTATTATTATTATTATTATTTAGGGCTGCGAAGCTGCAAAATCTCTTGATCATAAAACTGCTTGTCAATATTGGAATTGCGCCGCCTCCTTCAATTACCCTCCGTCTCAGTTCAATCTCGGTGTATATTATCAATCTGGTAAAGATCTTGAAAGAGCTGAAAGATATTATCGACTTGCAGTGCAATGTGGCGACCATCCAATTGCTGCATATAATTTGGCATTACTTCTAAATAACAAACGTGACGAGCAATTGAAAGACGAAATCAAAGATTTACTCACATTGTCAGCTAATCAAGGTTCCAAGGAAGCTCAAAGCTGCATCGAATGCATCAATAATTCGATATGAAATGACAATTTTTATTTTTATATATTTAGATGATGTTATCTATTTTAATCAGTTTCAATGTTGCGATAATAAATGTGTTTTTGTTATTTATTTCTACTTTAATAATTTTTGTGTTTTTAATTGTTTTATTGATTTTAATTTTATAAATAATATTAATAGATTTATTTATCAATAATATTTTTTGCAAAAATCATTATTTTATATTGTAATATTATTGATATTTATTGATTGTGTATTCATCCAATGGCGTATTTTAATTACGGTGGCAATATTTTTCAACGAAAGTTATAAGTAGTATAAAGTTTACTAAATATATAATAAAATAATTTAAGCAATAGTAGTTATTAGTACTAGCAATAATATAAATAATTATATTATTGTTTCTTAAAATAAAAATAAAGCCTTCTTGGCAATCACACAACAAAATTTCTTTGCTAAATATATATAAAAACATTTAAATAATCTTAACTATTTTTGATTTTTTTCTGCATAAAAATAATTTGAATTCTACACAGTCCATTTGCATTTGGATATTTAAAACCTGGGTAAACTTTTTTGATCGCTGGCCAATCCAGGAAATTTGTACGATTTTGCCGGACGGACGTATTTGAAAGTTTAAAATTTAAATAATACAAGGCATGGTTTGGTATACTTATTATATTTTACTTAAAACGACCCAATCAAAATATTCAATTTTTTTAAATGCATTATTCCATTGATTTTTTTAAATATAGATTTGATAAAAACTAGTAACTATAATTTTCAGTGTTGCAAGGTAACTCCTGTTTTGAATGACAATAATTTCTAGCATTCTTAGAGTGTATATTATAAAAGAAATATTAATTTTATTAATTTTGGAGTTTTAAAAAAAGAAAGAGTACTGATCTAAAAAAGGAAAAAAGGAAAATTCACTGTCATCTTATTGGAAAAAAATCTGAAAGGACATCGTGTCCAAAAAAGGACAGTCCTCTTAAAAAGGACGAATGGTCACCATAATTATACAGTAGTCAAATGTCTAGGTCAGGGGTTCCCAACCGTTTTATGTATCCCAAGCCAAAAGTTTGATTGTGTGAGTACCACTGGAAAAAATTAGAGTCGATTTTTAAAATATAATCATTTTAGTTAAAGAGAATGTTTGCCATATATACCCAATAAATTTCGACCTAGATAATTTTAGGAGAGCTCGTCGGAATTATTATTGGTGTACAAATTAAATCAATTTAATTTAATTGAAAATTTTTTAGTTTATTTATATTTTTTTGAATAACATGAAAAGATTAATTAATAGTCATTAATAAATCATAACAAAATGAAAATGTAATCAGTTTAGTGAGAGCACTGAACTTGCTTCAATTTGCATAAGTCTTCAATGTCAGTCTTTAGACACAACTCAGGTTCAAGTTCAAGTTTCGACCCATTTTTTTATAATCTTTTTCCTGGCCTACTTTAGGTAACAGTTGTCCTACCTCTAAAGCAAGCTTCCAGAAATACTTCGAATTGCATTTTTAGTTTCGATAACTGGTCTGACGTTACTAATTCATGATTTGGATATTAGTCTTTCATGTTTTCATTTTTCTATGGTTTACTTGACTGGATGTTGATCTACGTCAGGCCTTTCCTAAGATCTTAATTAATTCTTTCACTAGAATTTTATCCAAAACAAAAGTTGCGATATAATATTTTATTTAAATTTTAGAATTTATCTAATTTTTCAATTATGATTGACTTCCTGTATTAAGCATTTAGTTGATATTTTATATCAAGATTTATTTTAATTGGGTTACATCCTGTTTACTCTAGCCGCCAAGCAAACTAGTGTCAAATATCAGAATTTTTACCATTATTCTTTGCTGGTGATAATATACTTAAATTTGTTCACAATCAATCTAATTTTTATATTTTCCCCTAAATAATCTCCCATAAACTAAACGAAATAAACAAAATTTCCCATTAATAAAAATTGAAAATTTTTAAAATTCAAAAAGGAAATTGGAAAAATTTATTAAAAAAATCTCAATTTAAATTCAATATTTAATTTTAGACATTAAGTTTATTATTTTTGTCTGAATGCTCTCCATATTTTCTTTTTCATCTAAAAATGCTCTTTTTACAAATGAAAATCTAAAAAGAAAATGCAATTTTCGATAGAAATTCTGAAAATAAAGTTATGATCCGTGGATCATAATTTGATTATAGTAAATTGTATATTACATTTTTTATTACTGATTATTTTATTTATATTATTCTTTTGTTATATTTTACCTCTCGAGTTTTTATATGTATTTTTGAGCCCTTAACTGAGTCTAAATAATATTCTATCATTTATAGTCAGAACCGAAATTTGCGGAAGATAATTACTCAAAATTATACTTGATTTATTAGTTATTAAAATTTGAAAAAAATTTAATTAAACAGATTATAAATAATTTTCTTCAAAGACTAAATTATCATCGAAAAAAAAAGACATAAAATAATTTTTGTATAACATAAGGGCTCATGATATCTGCTTTACTGTCGCTCGACATAGCATTCATTTAAATGCGGCAAAAATATACAAGAATATTATGAAGTAAATTACTATCAAATTAGTAATCTTTACATTCATGACCCCACGTAGACTTTTACAATGCTCTGAAA
The DNA here is from genome assembly GCA_022537955.1 of Schmidtea mediterranea. Classification (NCBI taxonomy): domain Eukaryota; kingdom Metazoa; phylum Platyhelminthes; order Tricladida; family Dugesiidae; genus Schmidtea; species Schmidtea mediterranea. The sequence continues at coordinate 234,463,131 of CM039679.1, forward strand.
AGTCATTTGATTCGATTTAATGTTAAAAGAAGGATTTTGTTTTTAGGTGAGGTAATAGGGTTGGGGCGTGACAACTCAATGAGTTAGAAAACTCACATCTAATACCAATTTGTACATGTATATTACAAACTTAAAATATAAATTTCAAAGAACCCTCTAATGCATGGATTCCCAACTCCGTGCAAAAGATCAATTTGTGTTCGCCCCCCCCCTTCACTATGAATTTAATAAAATTAAGAAATAGATCTCGACTCACTGATGCATATCTTTATGATTGTTTGCTAACAAGATTATTGTCATACTATCCTTATTATAAGGCATTGGCCAATGAAATACAATGTCAAATATCACACTGACAAATTAATATTATCTTTTTATAAAATTCTTTCTTGGCATGTGTTTTTTGTTCACTTTGTCTATCTTTTTGTATGTAAGTATATTTGTGTGTATGTTTTTGAACAATAATTTTATTATTTTAAAATAATTTTTGTTTATTATTTATTACTCTTGTCCAATTATATATATCCTTAGAAAAAATAGGTGGTGCCCGTTAAGGAACAAATGCGCTTTAAGGAACAAAAGGTTGGGAACCACTGCTCTAATGCATGGATTTTCTTTTGCATTTATAACCAATTAATACTTCAACTGACGTTTACAGGAAAGCTATAAATGCTATTGCACCCTTCCATGCATTGCTATATAAAGGTCTATTTGTCTGTAGTCGTTGGCATGCATTAAATAGAAAAATGTTTTATTTGAACACTAAATCAGCGTCATCGTATAATCCGGCTTGAGGCGGGCGCATGCATTATAGAGTTTTATATTTATTGCACAAATCTATTAATTTTATTTTTCTTTTCAAAACCATTTTTCAATTTTTTCGAAACCGCGCAATTTCTTTTTAAAACTTCTTTCCGATTGGACATTTTTCTGAATTTTTTTAATTTAATTTTTTAATTTTATATTTAACATCAGCACATTGAAATTGGTCTCAAACGAATCGCAATGCCGAAAATTGAAAATTCCACCATAAATTTCCAGAGTAGATTTTATCTAAAAGCCAGAATGTGAGCGGGTAAATTTTCAAGATAACCTAACGATAATAAAATGGATTTAATTAAAAATAAATTATAACAATAAATAAATTTTATTCTTTATTTTCTCGTCTGATGAAAATGAAATAGGAATATTTTTAATGCGAGATATTTTCAAAATAAACAGGACATTCATCAAGATCAGTGGGAAATATCTAGCAATAAAAATATGTCAACATAAATTGGAAAATAATAAATTTTATTAAGCAATTTTATTATTGTAATTAATCATGACTTTACATTTGATTGTTTTGGATTTTCCTCCAATAATTACACAGCTTCGGATTTCTATCAAGCTTGAATAAAAACAGATCTAGAATTTGTCAAGTAATCCCCAACTCATTATGATATTCTCATTGTTATCGGATTTCATTTTGATTAAAATGGAAATTTTTTATTAGAATAAACATTTTTTCAGCGTGGGTTTTTTCTCAACAAAATCTCTCAATTTATTATTTATAGCTTTTTTTTCATTCTACCAATATTTAATATCAACAATAATAGCAGATGATTTAATTAATATTATTATAATTTAATTATTAATTAAAAGGGAATAGGCTTCCCAAATTTCATTAAATAAATTAGTCCGTTCGGAACTTTTGTCCAATCTATTTCATCAACTATTATGATCTATTATTTGTAGGAATTAGTTTTAGAAATATTATTCAATATTTTTATGGAAGGATTTTAATTAATTAATTTTAATATAGTGTTTTCATCGATTGTTGTGACCTTGAAATTTATTAGTATTAACTTTTAATTTAGTTCTAATTTTTGTAATTAATTTTTTAGATTTTTGATTATTAATAATTTGATTCTGAAAATGTCATATACTAAAATTAGGCTAATGATATAAGTTTAAATATACACAAATAATTAAAATATCAAATTAAATATCAAATTGGAAATAAATATTAAATTAGTAATTAACAATAATAAATGACCAGATTTTTTAAATTTCAAATTTAAGACAAAATTTAAATTTTATTACACATTTCTATTACAAAACATTTAGAAAGAAACAAACAATTAATTGTTTAGTTTTTCTAAATGTGATAAATTCAACAATTTATTTTTCTTTCAAACAAGTCAACATTTGAATTGTGTCAAATTTTTGGAAAAGTTTAGTAAATTTTGTATTTTGTCATAATTTTTGGAAAAAACAATTTACTAAATAATAAATTAAAATAAACACATTTTAATTTTATTGAGTTAATAGAAATAACCTTGACTGTGTTTTATTGCAACTAACACAACCACTAACCTAGCAAACTAACACAGTAAAAATGAAAATTTGAAGAAAAACCGACGAAATATCGACGCAATAAGTCATTTTAAAAATCCTTATTGAAACATTGGAGCCGAAGATGAAATTGAGGAAGATAAATATTCATAAAAAACGGATAACTCTTAATAGTATCACTGATACTATAAGAATAGAATCATGAACAACCATTAAACATTTTGAATAGTGATACTATTCGGAGGTTTTGTATTTAAAAAATTCAGTATTTTTAAATTTAACACATTTATTCATCAACCGCATACATTTAATCTTTTTGATCACTAATTTCCATTTAACTAACATCTTTTCCGTTTAACTCAACTGTTTCCCACAATTCACAAAACGGGCGGCCATATACATCATGCTTAGAAATATGCCAATCTCTAAAGTTTTCAATGAACCAACCAAAAGAGCAGAATTACTGATATTTTTAATGGGAATTCGATTCCATGTTTCAATTATTCAATTTGACATTATTTCAGCATTTTGTAGTTTGGGATTTCCACCTTTTGTATATTCTAATTTTCACCGTTTTCCATGTATTAATCTTTTCTGATACTTTAACTTTAAAAATTTTAAAAATTCCAATATCGCCAACCTGTAAATAAAGTGTCAATCCCCCTAGTATTAGAGAAATTATTATTAATATTCTGCTAAATCATAAATTATTTATGAAAAATGAGCCTGAAAATGTTCGAAGGCTGGCTTCATTCTCATTGTTTGCCATTCGGAGGATTAAATGTTTTCTTCTCTTGCTGAATATAATGCATTTCATTACCAAATGGTCTTCGTAAGGGATCTTGATGACATGAAAATTGAAATTGAGGAAACGAATACAGAATGTCTTAACCGAATCTTTCCTAATCAAAACTACAATTAAAAGGAATCAAACATTGGTCTTTCCACCCTGATGGTCCTCAATATTTAGTGTCTTTACTTTACTGCTTTTCAATTAGTACCAATGAAGTATTCTGTGTGTCAGCTGCCACATTTCTTTCTACTATTTAATAAAGGCTGTTAATCAAACAATATAAAGCTCCATAGAATTCAACGTTCATTGGTGTTGAATGTGACAATTTTCAATATAAATGTGTAAATAAAGGGACAGAAAGGCATCTTTCTCTATATTCAATATATATATATATATATATATATATATATATATATATATATATATATCAAATAAAATAGTTTAACATTATCATAGGATTGCTTATACAACAGAACCCCATTTCAAAAGAAGTACAACTTTGTTGATGACCAATGGTTTCACTCACCGGCCCAACAATTGCTATTTATAAAAATATTTACAGTTTTGTTATGATAAATTTATTCTAGTATTCCTGTACAAATGCTAGCACCAATTATCGAATTTTCCCCAATCATGTCTGTATGCATAGTGCTGCCTCTGCCACTCCGGAAAATTGGAATATCATCAATAACAGACAAATGCCAGACACATCCAGTCCAGCGACCTTTTAACATTTAACTCATACCTTTCCAGTTATGCTTCGCTAGGTCAACGTGAAAACCAAAACACTTGTAGTAAAATATTTCTGTAAACAAATAAAAATATTGAAAACGTCAAGATAAACAAACCTACACAAAAAGTAGTCCAGAACCAATTTCTAGAGGGCCCACTCAGTATTACCTAGAACTATAAATTGAGGTGAAAACTCAACTGTATTGTTGTTGAGAAATGAAATTTATTTGCATATTTTTGTTGGCGCTCTGCATTCTATCAACCAATGCAACCTTAAAGGAAAAGAAATTTGTCGGAGAAATTATAGGAAATGTTCAATGTACAATAAATAGTGTGGTTTGTACTGCGTTCTATTTAGGAACCGATGCGGTCTGCCTGCTTGCCATAACTGATGATACTCGAGATCGCTGTGCAGATGTCGACCAAGGAATAAGGGAGAAATGTACCAGTCTCAATGATGTCTGCGACTGGAGAAACCGAGGTTAAGCAAATGTATTCTTTCCTCGCTTTGTGATGCGTGAAATAAATTTTAATTTTTTAAAAAATTTCGTTTGAAATTCGGTAGAAAATATAAATTTCAAAAAGTGAAAGAAAGTTATTCAAAGTTTTGAAATATTTTCTTTTAATTTTATTTCTTATTTTAGACTCTTTCAATATTTTGTTTTTAATTTATCGCGAATTATTCAAATGTTAAAATCTCTGGTTAGATAAAACAAAATATTGATCGATAAAATAAAAAAGAAATTAAGATAAAGGAGCAATGGTGACATTTATAAGACGTTTTACTAAAAAATGATCAATATTTTATATAGTTTTTGAACCATAGTTATTAGTTATATTTATCATATTAAGAGCATAAACACGAAAGCTTCATGGCCAGTGTGAATTATGAGCTTTTACCAATTAAGATATTCTCTAAAATACATAACAGCAAGAAATAATTGTCTAGATACACGGAAGCCCCTTATTTGTGCTGTCATACATCTCTGAAAATAAGCTATTACAGATTTCTCTCCAACTTCTAAACTTTCGCTCAAAACCGCTCCAATGACTTCAAAGCTAGCGTTTGTGTCTAAGATAAATATTTACCTCTTGAGTATTCAAAAATAGGTGACTAACACAACTTTTCCTTCCGTTCTTGGAAATGTCATTGCATTCTTAAGTTAAAATTACATCTTTAAAGTATCAAAATATTGCTGCATATAAAGGTTCAACAATGCCAACATAAGACATTTTTGAATCTGCTGTAGGATGAGGTTAATCATATAAATGATTTTAACTGTTTTAAACCTTTTATATTTCTGCTTTTACGATCTGTTTAACCTTATTTTTGTTGATTAGAATACATTTTTCATGAATTGTGTACCTAAGGATGCACAACTCTTTATTATTGAATTCACATTTTTCTGTCAATAAAGTTCTTTTAAATATACTTTTTTAATACTTTTCACATTTATCAAAATACCATCTAACTAAACTTTTAATGCTTTGAATAGCATTCCATTTAGTCTGTCTACATCAGTCTCTGAAGTGTGATAAAAAATAAAAAATAATATTAATAACAATAACAATATTATAAAAATGAAAATTATAACAAATTTTCATAATAAAAAATGAAAACTATTACAAGTTTTCCAAATAAATAAATTAAAAAGTTAACAAAAAACTGATTTAAAAAAAATATTTATTAATTCAATTGGATAACAACACGTCATCAATATCAATGTTATCATCGTTAAAACTGGACTTAAACCACCGAAAAGCAGCCCATAATCTTCATTATCTCTGATTTCTTTAGAGTCATCAAAACTGGAGCCCGAACCACTGAAAAGCGGCTCATCCAAGAATTCTTGTCTATTAACTATTACTTGGTCACTATCTATGGCATCAACCCCAAAATAATGCCCAAATGCGATACTGTTATTTTCCCCCACCCATAATCGCTTATTATCATTATTACTCAAAGCGATTTTACTGTTTCTAAATGTATACAGTTGGTGGTTCCGCGTCCCTATCCTACTTTGAGGTATTGTGAATACTACGTTCTTATTGTAGCAATCCAAATACGACTGATGTTTGATGTCAGTCCCTAACAACTTAACCCCTTTAGCTCTAATAAACTATATTACCTAATAAACTATAGCACTTGGGTCTTACGAAAACCTACTCCTTATACCCAAGGCCTTTACTTTCATCTTTAAATTTTCCTATCACTGAATCTAGTTTCCTTGAGTATAAGGGATGTGCCGGGTCGTAATTTGAGGTATCTAAAAGGTTGTCTCTTATCATTGCCGGCAAAAGAATATTAATGTCACAGTCAAATTCGGTTCTGTATTTTGCCAATTCATTATATTGTAATTGGTACATCCACATCTTAGACAGGTCTAGCACTGATAGGCCTATGTAGCTAGGCCTGTCTAAACATATAGAGTTTTTGTACAGATGAGCAGCAATCAAATCATCCACTATTTTAATGGACTTTTTGAAAGTCGGTCTTGAAGCATATACAATCATCTTTTCAGCTGAATTGCATAGCCTCAAATTCTCAACGGACTTAGCATATAACTATTATTAAATAATTTGTATAAATCTCTATGAAGCTCGCACTTTGAGTTTGAGCGTAAATCTGAATTTCTCTGAATATAATCTTTAAAAATAGGTGCTTGCTTAAATTTAATTGCTCTGGGTTCCTTTAATGTCATGAGAGCGGACGCCCATGACATACCAGGAATTCCATAAAAATTCAGAGGTTCTAAACCATTTTAAGCAATAGTCTTTGCGCGAAATTGCTGAAAATAGTCTGCAAGGAGGAATACGTCTAACTTTAGGTAAGTTAACATATAGTCTAACATTGTAGTGCAATTTTGCTGTGTCCAAATTATCAGATACAGAATCCCATTTGGAGGTAGTTCGTAACTCGATTCAAGAACCTTTAGTGATATTGCAAAATCATCAGGAAAGATAACCTTTGCCTTAACTATAAGACTATCAAAAGCAGAACAAGTTAGAGGTAGATCAGTTAGAGTTTTCACAGCCTTAGCTAAAAAGCAATTTAGAAATTGCATACTATCTATAAATCTAACAGCCAATTTCTTTATATTTACAATTAACGATATGAATTTCTCAGTGGTTGTAGGAATGATATTTAATTTCCAAGATGGAAATTCATTCAAACCATACTTTACAATGTGGTGGTCATACCCTCTCAAATTATGAAAGACAATAGGTAACTGTTTACATATTTTCTATTAATATTACAGTTACGACAGTCAGCACCAATATACTGACCTGTAAAATGATCATGGTCCTTAACCTTATTTCTAATAAGTTTTTTACAAAGATAGCAAGTTCTAAATGCGATGAACTGCTGTTCCTCATTAGAAGTAAGATTATTCATAGGTTTTTTACCATGATTTTCATAATACGGTAGGACAATTGTGACAGATTAATTTCCTCTACTTTCTTTAAAAATTCCAAAACACATTCCAAGCCTATAAAATTGAAATATTGAGTAGTGTTTGTATAATTATTTATTAATAATAAGCCTGCTGATATCGGCATGTGTATTTGGTGATGTTTTATATCTTTATGCAAAACAGCCTCAAATTCCGCATAAAATCGAATGGTGGGGTAATCATTTTAGAGTAGTTTTTAAATATCAAGTTTTTATTTTCAGGGAGCTTGTATAGGGTTGTTCCTATTTGATTTTTAGCGCACAAATCAACATGTGCCTTAAAGGTTTTATCATAACAAACACCGTTTAAACAATGGGGACACCATTTTACTCGAATTTTGGTGTTACATTTACTACTAGAATAACAATTCATCAGTTTATTCAAATTAAAAATGGCGGTATAATGATAATTATCACACTCTTGTAATAATAAAAGATTAATTGGGTTACCGCCGATAACCTTTATTCGATGAATTAAGACGAGGTGAGGATGGTGAGGTACGTAATCAATACCATTCAATTTTTTAGAAGGGGCGGTGTTATATTCAAAAACATTGATTGCCAATTTTAACTCACTATTGTTTCTCTCAAATTTCGGGATGCTACTGAGTCTCATTGGACAATCAGTAATTTGATCGTAATTTAATTCATCCATAAAAGTAGTGTAAGAAGAAACACGCTCCTTTTGCATTAAAACTATATCACGCTTTAAAGTTGCTTAAACACTATACATATAAACACGAATGATCTGTGTTTTTAACATTTACAATAGCCTTTTTACCCACTAGAGATTCAGGTGTAGGGATAAAACTATGTCCAGCTAATCTACTTATCGGATAATATGTGGTTAAAATAAAATCGATTTCACGAATCTTAACTACGCGCCACCCACTTCCCAAATATGTGAATTTTTCGACTTTCTCATTAAATCGACTCACCCCATAAGCAACAAAACTGTCGGAGAAGACACTCGCGCTATTAGAATAGAAATTATCTTTTATTTCCCCATCTTTTTCAAATTGAATGAGAACTGTAAACTGGACTTTTAAGATCCCATTTTCTTTATTTCATTTTTTAATTTATTTATAAGTTTATCAGTTAGGGCGATTTGATTAATGTTATGATTTTCTAAATCAAATCGAATATTTTTACGGGAACCCCTTAAGTCAACCTCTATTTCAGGTTCATCGTTTACATTTATTTCATTATTTACTGAACCCCCTATTTGATTATTTTCAGATTCGTCATCGCTAGTAACAATGGTTTCAATTTTTTTAATTTTAGCAGGGAGACACGGCACGATTTTATCAGCAGGTCTTTTTGATTTTTTATTATTTGTTTTATTATTTGTGTTTTTAGTAACATTTGTATTATTATTTGTATTATTTGTGTTATTATTATTATTATTATTATTAACATTTTTCTCATTAATCATTTGAAATAATGTCTTTTTATTAATTTTAAATTGATTTAAATAGGTAGAGTGTTCCTTATAAAACTCTAGATATTCAATATCATGGGCGGTATCGCATTTAGGGCAAATAAAAAGGTCGGTGCCATAGAATCTATGACCGTAGTAACGTTGCATAGTCTTATGGCATTTCGAGTTATGTCCAATTGCATATTGGCAATAGTTTTTATATAATCGACCTGAGGTATATGTAAATTATTATCAAATGTTTATTATTATTTAAATCATATATGAATCAAATAATAATATATAAATGATGATAATTATTAACTATTTCAATATTTTAATAAAAATTAATATTTCAATTTATAAAGCATATCATAAAAATAATTCAATGAATCAGATATTTCAAGTCGATAGATTTCGTAAAATAAATCAATTCATAAAAATAATTCAGATATTTCAAGTCGATAGATTTCGTAAAAATAAATCAATTCATAAAAAATAAATCAGATATTTCAAGTTGATAGATTTCTTAAAAATAATTCAATTCATAAAAATAATTCAATAAATCAGATATTTCAAATCATAAAAAATAATTCAATAAAATAAGATATTAGTAATATTTCTATTCTTATTATAAATTAATGCTATTTAAAGTATTATATTAATTATATTATAATACTTTACATATTATTAACTTAAATCTTAAAGTAGTCATTAAAAATATTTAAAAGATAATAAAAATCTTTTATTTTTCATAAGATCTCGTCAGGTTCATCCACCAGCATATCTTCCCAGAAACGGGGCATCCACAGAAATGTAGGCATCGGTGTCATCCATAGAAATGTGGACATCAGTCCCAGAAATGTAGGTATCAGTCCCAGAAATGTAGATATCATCCAGATCTACTGTATTATCTAAAACGTTTTTTATTATATTTAAAAATAAAATTAAAATTTACCGATATCAATAACTTCATTATTAAAATCATTTTGAACTGTTTCGTCATCCTCAATAAAAATGACTTTTTATTCTAAAGTAATTGTTACATAAATCAAAATTAATTTAAAATTTACCTATATCATCATCGATAATGATAACTTCATTTGCAGCATCTAACTGATCTTGCAATTCAGTTATCGAAAACCAATATAAAATAATAATAAAATTTAAAATAAAAAAATAATTTACCTGTCTCATTCATCAAAAGAGCTCTTAAAATATTATTTTCTCCTGCCATATTGAAATTTTTGAATTAATTGTGACAAATTTGGAAATTGTCAATGTTTATAAAGAGAATAATATTTTTAGGATGTAGCCAATCACATGTTAGCGATACACACATATAGGTGAGAGATTTTTACGCACGCAGGCTATATTGTGTAGGTATGTTTTCTTTGTAAATCACATACAAACAAAAGTATGTATGTATTTTCTTTGTAATTCACATATAAACAAAAGTATGTATATGATTTCTTTGTAAATTACATACAGTCTTGAATGTGTATGCATGTGTTCCTTATTAATAATCACGCACTTATCATGCACTGTCTTTGTATATCATGTGATGATCATGCAGTGTAAATCAGGCCATTATCATGCACTGTCTTTGTTACCATTAAATAAATAATAAAACATTTATTAAACATCAAATCGCTTGGATAATAACCAAGCTAAACAATGTTGACCACATGTTAAGGTCCATGGTTTTTGATACATAATTTTATTATATACAATAGGTTTACCCATTGTTTGCAGTTTCGAAACCATTAAAGCCGAATAACAGAAACCCATAGGATCAAATACAAATATCTTGCTAGGTTTCATATATATTGCAAACTAATGTTCTCCACCGAGATGAGAGGATTGAGTATTTACGATTATGGCTTGATTATTACGTAAATATGGAATTTTATCAAGAGGAAACACCCTTAAAGTTTCATGTCCTATTATTTGTTTTCCAATTCGATAGACCTGAACAGAACTACATCAATAATATTAATAATACATGAAAAACTTACTCAATGACAAATTATCATAAATTATCTATACATTTATACCATTCAAACCAAAAATGTTTGAACTCTGTTCAAACCAATACAGTTCTGTTTGCAGTTATTTGAACCTCATTTTCAAATACTCCATATATTACAACATGTACCGGTTCAATTGTAGCTTTAGCAAACTTTATATCTAATAGTAAATTACCATTTTGAGGTAATTGACTCTGATTTAAATCAAAATCGGGTGCCAAAACAAATGTGAAGAATGGATATTTGCTTTTAAAATCATCAAGAGTTATACCACAATTAAGGTTTTTATCCAAATAACCCATATTTCTAACTATACTCTGCATATATGTAGCACAATAATTATCATTATCGAAATCTTGAGTATATGTTTCTCTATAATCACTATTTTTCGATAAAGTTAGCGATGTTACACCAAACTTTTTGAAAATTGAGCTCGATGTTAAGTAGGATCCATTATATTTTTAGATTCACTTTGAAATGTTACCAATATAAAGTTGGGCATTCTTCTATCTCCAAATATTTGTTCCTTATAGAAAGAAGCTGAATCTTTAGCAATAGCAAATTGAACAATTTCCTTTGTTTTCAATGGATATATTGCATGCTTAGAATTAAGCCCCAGTTGATGACCGAATAATACAGAGGGTTCAACACGAACTCTTCTCACCAATCATTTTCCATCAACTAATAGAAGAATTGGTGCTGTGATAGCACTTGTTAGTGATAATGCCGAATCAGATCTTTTCAATCTAATTTGTACATTAACACCTGGGAGTAAATATTTCGATTGATCTATAAAGTCGAGGTGTAATGATGAGCACATAATAAATAATTTCGAACTCTTAATCCATTTTTTCTATCGTTATCACTACCATAACCCATAGGAGTTAAACATGTATTTTTAGTATCACTATTATAATTTATAATAGTTTTTATTAGAGCTTTGTGAATATATGTACTGTTACCACCCTCAATCTTAATATTATTAAATCCGAGAACTGCATCTTTAAAAAGTGTATGAAACAAGAAATTGTTTGGTATTACATCACTAGGTTCACTTAACGGTTTTCTATCTTTATCTACAACTTTGATCTGAACAGTTAACAATGTATCATTCAAATCTAGATATTCAGTTTGGGAACCATTAATATAAAATTCAATATCAGTTTTAGTATCCATAATAGAATTCATCGGGAATACGTCTTGAAAGGCCTCCATTTCAATTACCGCCTGGGAGATGGTCTATCAAATAAACACAATTCAGATTTACCACAAATAATTTTTGAAATATAGTTTCATGTCCTTTCATTCGTTTGTTTATATGATGTTTATGAGCTCTTTTACGTTTTTGAGCTGGCGCTTCGGGTTTTTGAAACATACCTGCAACACTAGGTAGAACCTTCCCTAACTCAGATAATGCATTTGATTTCAGAGATGGTAATATTTTCTGCTCATTCATTATCACATCTTTAGCAGTTTTAATACCAAAACTACCAAGGCGTTTAAGAATAGAAAGTGCAAATCTACCAATAGTTCTCAACCATCCTGCTCCATACTCTTTACCAATAAAATATGGTAATTCGTCACCACTTTGGCTACCACTATACATATTAATAATATCGTTATTGGCCATCTAATTTACGAAAATGTAATGTCAAATGAGTTTTTGTATCTTTACTAAATTCAATAAATTTACCACTATCATCACGAATATTTATTTGTATATTGTTTATACATGATGTTGATACCGGTAAGTACATGGGATTATCGATATTTATTTTGACAACTTCATCCTGGTCATGTTTATCAACCCAAACAGATTTCAAAAGAGGAACCAAAGAATCACCAACAATTATAGACTCGATGATGTTAGTATATATGAACATTTGCCTATGAAGTTTTATTATTTTTGGTTTGCGTACACCAAAAGTACTTGCCCGATATGTTTGCTTATCTAATCCCAACTTTTAAGGCAATAAATGTTTTGTGTTACATCCTTTTGATTTTAGTTTGACTTTGTTTTTGATTTGTTTTAGAATTAACGAGTTTTATTAATAATAATTTTATTTAGTCATTGTTTTATATAATAAACGAAATAATAATAATATTAAAAAAAAAATAATAATAATAATGATCATAATAATCATATTAATAACAATAATAATGTAACACCTAATAAGTATAGAAATACACACAAATATAGGTGAGAGATTTTTACGCATGCAACCTATATTGTGTAGGTATGTGTTCTTTGTAAATTACATACAGTCTTGAGTGTGTTCTTTGTTACTAATCACGCACTTATCATGCACTAGCGTTGTATATCATGTGATGATCATGCAGTGTCTTTGTAAATCATGTAAGGATCATGCACTGTCTTTGTTATAATTAATTAATTAATAAAAATAATAATAATAGAAATAAGTACATGCATGACTCTGATTGGTTAATCAGTATCTGTTAAGGGTATCAAAGCTCGTCACCACCTTATAAATATCATAAATCAAATATGACCAAGAAAATCAATGCTATCCGTATCCAACCAGTTCAGATGTTCCACAATTATAAAATAGGAACCTATCAATATGCAATTAGTAAATCCAATCAAAATCAATAGAACTCAATTTCAATCTCTCGCTAGGACTCTCTCAATGATAGATATCAAGGATATTGATACGGTTTTCAAAAAAATCAATTCCAATTTAAAATGCAATGAAAATGCTTTCTTCACCAGTCAATATACCAGATATTATGATGCATTTACAGAAATAGGTTTCAAAGAACAGGAAAACTGGTATTTAACAATAGCAATCCAAAGATATAAAGCTGATCAAAATGATGTGCTTTCTCCAATCTGGAAAATTGTTACTGCTAGACTTTCACATATTTTAATGTATATTTTAGTGTTTAATAAATGAATTAATGTTTTGTTTAATGTGTTATTCTATAAACAATATTATAATTAGTTTTAAAATAGTTTAAAAAATGATGTCTGAAAAAGGTAAAATATAAAATATAAATAATTAATTAATTTGTGTTTAGAATATTTATTAAACGTTTTGTTTGATAAACTCGAAGAAATAACCGGTGTAAAAATTAGAGATATGTTGACTCCAGTTGAAGCATTGAGTAAAGAAGATTCATGTTGTGATTCAGAATGTCAGAGTGATGGTTAAGAAAATGTTAATGATACTGAAATTATTAATGATAATGAAGATACTGAAGATACTGAAATTATTAATGATACCGAAATTATTAATGATACTGAAATTATTAACGATGAAGAAACCCCAATTTTAGTTGAGCCTAACGAATTTAAGACTTGTGTAGTAGTGGGATGTGTCACATCCAGCACATGTCACATCCAGCACAGTACCCCTCCCCCCGACTGAGAGAAAATTTTTCTAAGTCCAAAAGAACAAAAAAATTTAAGACAAAGACAATGACTCATTCAAGGTCATTTAAACAAAGACCATGACTCATTCAAGGTCATTGGATGACTCATCATACTTTTCAAGGTCATTTAAACAAAGACCATTACTCGTTCAAGGTCATTGGATGACTCATCATATTTTTCAAGGTCATTTAAACAAAGACATGACTCATCCAAGGTCATTGGATGACTCATCATATTTTTCAAGGTATTTAAACAAAGACCATGACTCATTCAAGGTCATTGAATGACTCATCATATTTTCAAGGTCATTTAAACAAAGACTCATTCAAGGTCATTGGATGACTCATCATATTTTCAAGGTCATTTAAACAAAGACCATGACTCATTCAAGGTCATTGAATGACTCATCATATTTTTTCAAGGTCATTTAAACAAAGATCATGACTCATTCAAGGTCATTGGATGACTCATCATATTTTTTCAAGGTCATTCAAAATTTCTCAAGGTCATATTATTTTTAAAAAGTTTTAAATTTAAATTTACTATTTTTTTCATAAGTAGTATATATTTTGTAAATTTACTTTATTATTTTTATTTTATAAATATTATTATTATTTGTTTTAATCAAGTCAATTATATTTTTTATTTTTAAATTATATTATTATTAAATTAAATTGTTTGTTTTAATCAATCAATTATTTTATTATTATTATTATTACTTATTATTATTAATATTATTAATATTATTATTTTTATTATTATTGTTAGTAATATTTTTATTTTTATTATTATTTTTATTATTATTTTTAAATTATATTATTATTTTTTATTATTATTATTATTAACATTATTACTATATAATGAAAACCAAGACATATACAACAAATTTATTATAAAGAGATAATTCTACTATAGTAGTATTGTCGAAGAGCTTTATTCAAAGCCCATTCCACATACTTCTGATATCTGGCAGCGCAGCAATGACATCCATCACCACAGGGGTATTCGGGTTCCATATCTTTTGACAAATTGTTTTGTTCGATATCCCATAGGAACTCATCGATTACAGTAAATATCCATATTGATGTATGATTGAATATCAAGTCTGGAATTATTGATGGTGGCTTATCCATGATTCCATGTATTTCTGGATAATAGAATTTCAGACGTTCTTTAATAACTTTAAAATAATCATCTAAAAACAAGTAATAATAATAATAATAGTAATAATAAATTACCATAATGTTTAATTTCATTCATAGCTTGAACTGCGTTCGGTACAATCATTTTAATGATAAAAATTGAAATAACAATTACTTTTATACTAATTTAGACACACACACATACAAATCTTTAGCTATAAACAATAAATATTAATTTATATAGATTTGAAAATGATTAAAGAAATTTTAATAATATTATTAGTTTTTAATATGGTCAACTCAATTGTTGTAACCGTTCAAGGTAAAAATTCAACAAGATGTGTATGTCCTGATACAGCAGTATTGATGGATATTTTGTATATGATAGATAGGCCTAGATATTTGAAAACTTCAGTCAAAAGATTATCTGAAAGAATGAGTAATTTAGAATTCCGATTTGAACATACATATGAGACTTTAAAAAGAGCTAAAAACGAATTATATGATGATATTATATATTTAAATAAGACCATTGGTATTATCAAAATGAATTAAGAAAATCAATATTAGAAGTGAAAGAAAATCATAAACTTAATGAAAAATGATAAATCAAGTTTAATATAGTATAAAATTTTATTCTAATAAAACAACTGATCAGTTCAATCGTATAATGAAATTACAACACTTAGTTAACAGTGGCGGCAACAGCTTGAAAGAAGTTAACAGTGCCAACAAATCATCATTGCCATTTCCATTATATATTTTTACATATTTTCTTAGTATTGCATGATTCTGATTGTTCGAATATAGTATAAATACGCTTACACTTTCAAATATTTTTATAAAA
Source organism: Schmidtea mediterranea (assembly GCA_022537955.1). NCBI lineage: Eukaryota > Metazoa > Platyhelminthes > Tricladida > Dugesiidae > Schmidtea > Schmidtea mediterranea. The sequence goes on from CM039679.1 coordinate 234,479,277, forward strand.
TGTCAGAAACTAAATTTTTTATAACTTTATTGAATGAGCTGGTCTCTAATAATAGTGAAGAAGATGAAATCATTAAAAACATGAAATTTACGGTAAACCGTACCGAGAAAATCGTTGAAGACATACCATTTGATTATGAAAAAATTCTCAATTTGCCAACATTGGAGAGAAAGAAGGCATTCCAATCATTATTTAGTTACATGTTCGATGAAAATAATAAATGGATGCGAATAATAGTAGGATTAATGTATATGAAACACATGATATTAAAATCTGGATCCGACTATGAAAATTATTTCCAATGGTCTATAGAGGTATATTACTTTATATTGTTATTAATTTATCATTATTTATGTAATAGAAACAAAAATTGACCCGTGGGTAGTTACAAACGGTGGATGGACAGCGATTATTCAAGTTGCAGCAGAAGCCAAACGCTCTGATATTTATATCGAAAATTGCAAATTTTTAATTAAACTAATCACTGGAGCATCTGTTTTATATTTATGTAACAAAGTTTATCGTAGATTTTAATAAATATTTCTTTGTTATTATTATTAATAAAAAACTACATTTTTAAAGATTTATTGATTATTACACGAACAGTCTTCATCACCACAATATTCTATCATAATATTTTCTATAACATGGTCAATACAATTCTTAAATTCGGTCGGCTTATCTTTAGTAATTTCGGTAGTATTTTCAGTATCATTAATATTTTCTTCATCATTAACATCATCATCAATAATTTCTTCAGAATTATTAATAATTTCAGTATTAATTTCTCCATCATTAACAATTTCATCACTCTGACATTCTGAACATGAATCTTCTTTACTCAATGCTTCAACTAGAGTCAACATATCTCTAATTTTTACACCGGTTATTTCTTCGAGTTTATCAAACAACAAGTTTATTAAATATTCTAAACGAAATTAATTAATTATTTTATATTTTATATTTTACCTTTTTCAACAAAACAACAAAAATAAAATACAAAAACATTTATTACCAACACTTAAACTATCAAAACAAACAAAAATAAATACAATTATTTTCTTAAAAGTTTCATTTTTTGAGAATTTCTTATTGAATTTGTAAGATTCCATTCCACATAGCGTTGATATCGGAAATCATAGCAGCTACACCCCAGAATGCAGGGGTATTCAGTTTCCATCTCCTAGACCATTCGGTTTATTTCATTGTCCCAAAGAGCTTGCTTAATCAGATTGGAAATATCGATTCTTGTTTCATTGTATATTAGCTGTTGATGCATTGACGGTTCTTGATTCTTCAAAATCTCCTTTATTTGAGGATAGTAATAAATAATACGATCGATTATCATTGGGGCATATTTGTCTAAATAAAATATAAAAAAAATGAAATAAAAAAGATAAATTTACCGTATTCAGCGATATTTTTCTTTGGCATAGCATACATAATGGTATAATTTTAAAAATGAAATCAAATGAATAAGCAAGTTGTTTTAATCAATCATTAGCCAATCAGATATCGACCAATCCGGTGATTTCATTTTGTATGTCACAAACAATATTTTTGTACTCTAGATTTCGCAACCATAATATGACTATTTTGCCACTAGCAATCACGTTAACACACATTGGGTTGTATTTTAAAAGCCCCAGTGCAGGAAATAATTCTGGTTCGAACATACAAAGACATTTTGTTGACATGTTGTATAGATTGATAGATTGTCCTATATCCATGGTAACTGTAATTGACTGTATTTTAATATCCTTTATTCTATATTGTAGATTATTGACATCTAAAGGTTTCTTACTTCCCATGATTTTGCATTTGCCGGATTTGAAAAATATTATAGGGTATTTTCCACTCCTATCTACAATTTGCTGGGGTTTACCATTTGGAAACGTCATTTTTGATACATTGAAAGTTCCTTTATAATTTATATTTGATAACATAATTAAACAATAAAGAAATATTAAGCTATATATATGATTTTTAGGAAGAGTTCATTAAATCATATAATATAAACAAAACTTATAATTATACAAATTAATAATGGAATTAAGAAATGATGCTGTATATCAAATCGTCGGCCCAAGTGGTAGTGGTAAAACTATGTTTGTGTGTAAATTACTGAAATCTAATTTATTTCAAACAAAATTCAACAAGATTTATTGGCATAGGGGTGCAGATGAAGAACATGGATTAACTCAAGATAATTTCTGTAAATTGAAAAACATGAAATAGTAAAGGGTTCGATAAAAAACTGTCAAGTCGTTTAAGGAAAGGTGATGTCATCATTATTGATGATTTGTATCAGGAAGCTAATAAAGAAAAGGATTTTAATAATTTATTCACAAAAATCAGTAGGCATGTTGGTGTTACTGTGATCTTTATTACTCAAAATCTATTTCATCAGAGTGGCGCACATCGAACAAGGAATTTAAATGTTCAATATTTAGTTATTTTCAAGAATCCTAGAGATGCAACAGTTATTGATTTTCTTGCTCGACAAGCATACCCTAATAATCGTAATTTTCTCATCAGTGCATTTCAAGATGCTACAAAATCACCACATGGATATATATTTCTTGATTTCACACAACAATGCAATGATGATTTACGGGTAAAAACCGATATTTTCAATAAAGAAGGTGTCATGGTACATAAACAAAGTTGAAAACTTTAACATGTAAAATATCCGAAAACTTAGACAAAGTATTAAAAAGACTATAAAGAAGCGTGTTCCATCAAAAACCAGTTATACACCATCTAAAAAACTAATAATCGAGAATTACCCTGCAATGAATCTAATTTCGAAAAACATTATTAAAAAGAGTAAGAAAACAGATAAAATTGTAAAAAATCATAGGAGTTTCCTATATTTTAATGCATTGTTAAAGGCTTCGAGTATGAAACGAATGTCTATTTTACAATCTTTTCCAACTTTTGTTGTCGATGATTTACTCAAAATTCTATTAAAAGTAGTCAGAGGTAAAATTAAAATCAGTAATTCTAAAAAACTAGTATTGAATAAACATCGTAAGCCTTTGTTATCACTAGTAAATAATAAAAATTGTGAGCAAATGAGAAAAATCATATATAAACAACAAGGTGGTTTTATCGGAGCAATGTTACCATTAGCATTATCATTATTATCACAATAAACGATGGGGCAATCATTACCTAATGTTAAATTAAAATTAAAATCATCTTGTTGTAATGGAGAAGATTTGGACGAACCCAGAAGACGAAGCAGGTTTCGGTGGAGTGGCAAAGTTAAAGAAAAGAATCCCAAAGTCGAAAAAGGAAACGCAAAAGTGGTTGTCAGATCAGCTTGCGTACAGTTTAAACAAAAAAATGCGGAAAAGATTTCCAACAAGAGCTTATAAGACATTCGGTATTAATGATTTATGTCAAATGGATTTGATGGAGATGATACCGTATTCGAAGATTAACAAGGGTTATAAATATATTTTAACGTGTATTGATGTTTTCAGTCGTTTTGCTCGCGGTGTACCAACAAAGACAAAATCTGCAGAGGAAATATCTAAAAATGAGCATCCAGATAATTTGCAAACCGATTTAGGTATTATTATTATTATTATTATTATTATTATTATTATTATTATTATTATAGGCAAGGAGTTTTACAATAGTAAAGTTAAGCAAATCCTGGATCGTCTGAAAATAAATCATTATTCTGTACATTCTCAATACAAAGCCGCACATGTTGAAAGATTTAACCGGACATTGAGGGATAGATTGAAGAAATATTTCGTGCATCAAGGTAATAAAATATGAATAAATGTATTACCGAAAATACTTGCTAGTTATAATAATTCATCACATCGAGGTCTGAATGGTTTTAGACCCGTAGATATCAGCTCGAAAACATTAGCTAAATCAGTACGGTCTAAAACAGTTGCTATTACAAAACCAAAATATAAAGTTGGTGATCACGTTAGAATTAGTAAAATATCTGCTTCACCTTTCATCAAAAATTTCGATAGTAGTTAATTAAATTAATACTAAACAGAGTCCTGTAATGTATGTTATTAAAAGTAGTGATAACAATTAAAAAACATAGGGAAATTCTATATACAGGTAATTACAAAGTTATTCCAAACCTACAGGTTTCAGAATTCAGAAAATATTGAAAACTAAAATGGTGTAAGGAAAAACAAACTATGTAAAATCATGGATACAAAAACCCTCATGATATCATAAAAAACCTATAAAAATTCTATACATTTAAACCGAGTAAATAGTGCCCGCCCTAATCCATCCGAAAATCAAGCAAGTATTATGGTTGACTTCAAATCCTATTAAGTTAGATGAAATGGAATTTGCTTTTCAAACTTTACATTGTGTACAATACATTCCCATTAAATAGCATTTGTAAAATCGATTCAAGAAGCGGTTCTCAAAACCTATGGATTTTCTCAATCCAATAATGTTTGAACGATATTCGTATTCCAAATTACATATTTAGATAAAATTGCTGGCATGTTCTCAAAAAGAGGATTGAATGTAGTTATTAGCCCATTTAAATAAGTGAAAGATTGAGGATGCAGAAAAGAGGTTGTTAACTTAGCATTGTGTCCTGAACTTGAATACCTAATACGTTTCAAAACCATAATGAAAAAGTGAACAATTCGAAACATCAAAATACATATCATATATTAAGAGGTTGAAGAACATTTACATACTAAATGATTAATGAAACACTTGAAGAATTACATAAATATATTCATTCAATTGTTACAATAGTTAAAACTATGAATTTGTTAAAGATGAATATCAAATTCAGTCAATAATAACATTTGTAAATTACATTTGAATAAAAATTTTGCTAATAACATTGGGATTAAAAAGAAACGTATAGACAATGCTTTTGGTGAAACGCAAAAACCAAAAATAATAAAACTTCATACAAAGTCATATATAACTAACATCCATCGACCTATAATGGTGTATTCTTGTTCTCCCTCTAAATGAAATCTGTTGGGTTGAAACATGATCCAGATAAGTTGTCAAAATAAAATCGATAATTCCCAAGACTACCGTATCAAAAATCATGTATAACAAAACAAAAAAATATCGTGATGATAGTGTAAATTTATTGAATTTAGTAAAGATACAGAAAACTCATTTGAACATTGACATTTTCGTAAATTAGATGCAAAACGAATTATAATAGTATAGTGTAGCCAAGTGACGAAACATATTTTTATTGGTAAAGAGTATGTACAGATGTTATAACATTGAGATTCACTTTCTATTCTAAACCCTTGGTTTGGTATAAACTGCTAAAGAATAAAATAGCAAAAATATTAACCATCTCGAAATCAAAAGCAACTCGAGTTAGGGAAGGTCTACCTATGTTGCAAGTAGTTCAAAACCTCGAACGCCTCAAAAACAGTAAAAGAGCTCATAAACATCAATAAACAAACGAATAAAGGACATAAACAATTTCAAAAGTTATTTGTGTAAATCTGAATGTTTATTATACCATCTCCCAGCCGAATGAAATGGACCTTCAAGACATTCCCGAGAATATATTATGATATCAACTGATATCATAATTTATATTAAGTTCCCAATGAATACTAAATTTGAATGAACAATTTACTGTTCAGACAAGTTGGTAGATAAAGATAGAAAACCGTTAATGAACCTAGTGATTAATACCAAACAATTCTTTTCATATCACTTTTAAAGATGCAGTTCTCGATTTTTTAATATAATCAAGATTGAGGGTAGTAAGCAGTACAATATTCACAAAGCTCTAATAAAAACTAATTATATAAATTATAATAGTGAACCTAAAAATACATGTAACTCCTAGGTTATCGAGGATAAATAGGAAAAATATTAAGAGTTTTCAAGTTAATTTATAATGCTCATCATACACCTCAATTATGGATCAAACCGAAATATTTACTCCCAGTGTAAGGTACACATAGATTAAATAAGATCTGATCGGCATTATCACTAACAAGTCTATCACAGCACCAATCCTTCCTATTAGTTGATAAAATATTGGTGAGAAGAGTTGGTTAGCCCTCCTGTAATATCGGTCACAACGGGGCTATGCTAGCAATAGCAATAATCCATTGAAACAAAGAAATTGTATCAATTGCTATGCTTAAATAGGCAGCTCTTCAAAGGAACAAATTATTTGGAGATAGAAAGATGCCCAACTTTATAGTATGTAACAGTCAAATGAAATCTAAAAATATAATTGATCCTACTTACATCTGAGCGCAATTCAAAAGTTTGGTGTAACATCGCTAACTTTAATTCGGGAAAAAATATGTGATTATAAAAACATATACCCAAGATTCGATAAGAAATTATGGCTACAAAAGAGTATAGAGAAATATGTTTGGATAAACCTGTAATTGTGTATACTCTTGAAATTAAAACAAATATCCATTCTTCAATTTTTGGCACCCCGATCTTTGATTTAAAATCAAAGTTCTAATTTACATCAAAAGGTAATACTATTAGATATAAAAGTTTGCTAAAGCTAACAATGAACCGGTACATGTTGTAGATAATATGGATATTGTAAAATGATTTCAAATAACTTGCAAACAAACGTATGTTGAACAATTCAAACATATGTTTTAACGAACAATGTGTTGTTAAGGTATAAATATGATATGATAATAAGATAATTGTCAGGATAAGTTTAAATGTATAATTATATGGATGTATTTCTGTTCAGGTCTATCGAATTGGGAAAACAAAAATAGGACATGAAACTTTAAGATTTCCCTGATAAAATTCCATATTTATAAATAACAACGAAACGCAATACTCAATCATCTCATCTCGTGGAAGAACATAGTAGCAAAAAATACCTAACAATATATTTGTATTTGAATCCATGGTTTCTATTATCACGGCTTAATGTTTTGAAACTGCAACAGAAACCTATGTATTAATTAAAATTATGTACAAAAACCATGACCTTAAAGTGGTCAACATAGCTGTATTATCCAAAAATTAATGATTAATAAATGTATTAAGTTTATGTAGTTATTAACTAATAATATTTATTATATATAATTTATAATTATTTATATATTAATTATTATAAATTATATTATTATATATTAATAAAATTATTTTATTATTACTATATATTAAATATTAATTTAATTATATTATATAATATATTAATAAGGTTTAATATAAGATAAGACTCATGCATCATCACAAAGACTACAGAGAAAGTGCGTACAAAAGACATGCATATAAGTCCGTGATCACACATACAGCATGCAATACACAAAATGAATAAAGAAAACAATGCAAACAAAAGTAATGTGATACAAAAGAAAACACATACAAACAATATTGATTTACAAAGAAAGCATGCATACACGAATCAAAACAAGAAAAAAGAAAACACATACAAACAAAAGTATTATTATACAAAAACGCATGCATCACAGAGACTGCATTTACAAAAAAAACATGTCTAAAAATCCTCACCTAATGTATGGTTAAAATATTGACTAAAATCCTGAAAAATATACTATTAATAAACAGTACAAATGTAGAATTTGTCACAATATTCACAAAATTTTCTGAAGCGCATCAAAATTTCAAAATAATGAAACAATAATATTAAGAATATCTCGAAGAAACTGTAAGATTTATAAATTTTAAATTTATTATTATATTTTCTAGATGGTAATATCTAACAAAATACAGATCAATAGAACTGGAAAAGAGTATATATCGAAGAAGATGAAATTAATATATAGTTTTATTATAAATTATTTTAGAATTATAATCGAAGATACAATGTATCACGATATTCGAAAGAAATATTAACGAAGAGGTAAATTTAAATTTAATTTTTATTATATATTTAAAAAAACATTTTAGTTGATTTGGATGCAGATGCTCATCATAATTCCCTCGTTTCTGAGGAAGACAATCTCATCATAATGCCACCAGTTTTGGAAATGCACTCTTACTGGGAAGATTATGGAGGACCTCTCTCATACAAGATGAACATAGTCGTCGGAAATCAGGACATAAATGTTAGTTTTTATATTTATATCAAAAAAGGTTAATGATATTAATATTATAAAATAATACCATCAAATATCAATATGTATAAAATAATTTAATAATAAAATTATAATAAGGATCTATTTTTTCAAAATTAAGAAAAATATTTAAATGAGAAATTAAAGTATATTTTAAATAAACTTTCAAAATCATATAATTATAATAATTTAAAAAAAATAAAACGAACATTAAACATAATAAATATAAACAAATAAGTAACAAAAGTTGAATATAAAGCATTATAAACTACAAAAATATAAGGAATATTAATAGATATTTATATCATATTAATATCATGACACAAATAATGATAATTTATTAAGAATATTTATAAACATCAATAATTAATTAGCCAACAAAACTTTAAACGTTTTGATATATCTTAACGCGCAACTAATTACAGTAACTTTAACTGAGTGAATCAGTAAATAAATAATTTTTAGATAAAAAAAATGGGTAGCGTAAAATCAATTCCGCGATAATAATAAAATTAAAGCAATCCGTGACAAATATTTCGAAATAATGCGAACATTCAGATAAATTTAAGCGAAGGGTAATAAGCTAAATGAAAAAATAGATACAATCTCACCCAGTTTAGCATGGATGCGGTTATTATATATTAGGAAATCACTTATTTAACCAAAAATATGCTTCCTAATTAAACGTCTTTGGAAACATAATAAAAAACCCTCTGCATGAAAAATAAAGGATACTAAAATAACAATACGACAAAGTCTTCCTTTACTCTATCTTATATTAAAGAAAGATATAATTGGTGAAAACCCCCAAAGAGTCTCTAAATATACCGAGTTTTTAGACGAATTAAGTAGATGAGACACGGAGCCCCATGAAATTAAAAACCACATCCCAAAGTCGAAAAGAAAATTCGACTTAAATTAGCAATAAAGTTCGTACACACCAACTGTAAATAGGTCCAATAATTATTCTTTCACCATCCTCATTTAAGTTTATCATAGAAGCGAAGTCACTGACTGAAACCCTATATTATAATTTAAAATAATGAAAACAACCGCTGTGACCAATATCAACTGTTAGATGAATGCCTATCAACCCCTGACGTAACATTCAAATTAGATCCGTGTCCACAGCCTTAATGGGTTAGATTAGATAATGACATTTCAATACACGATTGCATTATGCGCCAAAAAATCAGACTGCAACAATACCCTATAACACGCTCCCCGAAAATAAAAATTAGAATTCTAAAATATCAAAACAATCACCCACCTTTTTGATTTAGATGCCGAATTTGAAATCGGTTTACCTCCGATGACCAGACATCATCAAATCATATGCCTATTGCACAGCCCTTTTTATTAATTTAATAATTATATTCTAACACAAAATAATATTATTACTTACGGACTTGAGCATTCCTGAATTTTCTTATAGAAATTGAGAAATTGCAACTGAAATTGTTTATTCGTATATGATCGAAGTGATAAATTGATAGGTCCTAATGTCTTCATGAGTCGACACTTAAATTGCTTGTCGAACCTTATTTATGTAAAATACCGATTGTAAAATCAATTAAGAGATCATGCCATATACTGTAATTAATCTAGGGCAAGCTTGCCGAAAATGTAATTAACTGAAATATACGTACTACCTATATCTTCAATAATTACAGAGGGATACCTCACCATATTAATATGTCTCGATCGCTTCTCTCATGGAATTAGATATCACCCGAGTCTACAGAAAAATTATTTCGTAATTGGTTACACATTAACAAATTGACTGTTCCTTTATCGACAGAGCAATTTTTTAATGTCTAGCTAAGGCTGTAGAAAACGTTAACTCTCTTCCAACTGACTTCTCTGCTTTCAAGTTCTATAAGCACTAAAGGTATTTCCGTATAATTTTGCGTTCTGAATTAAGTCTTGAAGACACTATATTCCTCCATTGGGAGGCGAAGAAATGAGTAAGAAAGGCACAACTAACTGACCAACCAAAACGTAAGGACTTTGAGTGATTATATTTAAATTTAACTTAAAACTTAGTATGCCCCTTTGCGGACTAATCAACATTCCTGCCAAGCTATTGTTACAATGACTTGAACCTCTTAAACTTTATAGCATCGGGTAATTATCAAGGCTTCAGCGCTATGACATTAACCGGAAACCATTGAACTTTACAGGACATGGAAATTCAATTGTAGAAGGGAATACGGGGTGGTAACATTTGAATCAAACATAATGCGCTCGGAGAACAGAATGGACATAGATATAAATAATATGTAGTGGCTCGTTCACCAAAGTCCCCCTTACGCTGATTTACTTGGGTAGAGTTGGATAGGTTTGAATGAATGTAATTTTGATATTGAAACATCCATATGGATATACTATCGGAATTTGAATATTCGAGATTCCAATAATACATGATTTAAATGACTCCGATGGACCTGGAAAAGATGTGCCCACCAAATCAATTAGAAGTAAGCTAACGCATACCACAGAAGAACTATCTCATTGGAGGCTTCTCAGGTCTTATCTTCTCCGCGCAAGGTTACACATATAATAGAGCTACTAAAATACAACCAAGACTCCTATTTTTAACATTATATCATAAAAACACTAACTCGTGTAAATGCATTAGTAGAATAAAATAGAGATTTATTAAATTGTAATAACAACAGTCAATGTAGGAAATCGTTGAGAACCTTAAACAAGAGGAAATTTGCGATAGAATTCAGATACGAAAAAGTAATTCATACGTAAAACCGCATTTAGAAACATAGAGAATTAGCTGATATCTTTGCCCTCAGCTTAATAAGGATCAATATGCTTGATAACCTATGTTAATCGTCAATCAGTTCTAGATTACTAAACACGATGTACCAGTTACATTATTGTTGAGTTACAAAAATACGTATATAAAGGATATCAATCTAGTAGCGTGATACAGAATACTCTTTTGGAGATAAAAAATTTAAATTAAAAAATTTATTAAAAGCGATATTCGATATCTGTAAGATACATCAATAGACCTTCTCATCCTTTATATCTAGACACGGACTCGGTGCAAGTCAAGATACAGTAAAGATTAGGAACATAGCGAGTGGTTCTGCGCCCTAAAGTTATAGCTGCTAGGAAATAAATCATAACGACTAACTGGTAAAATTACCTGTACCGACATAAACCACCAATCATATTTAATGTATAAACAATAAGTCTATTATGTCGTACCAAACTAGGGATAGAACCCGAAATCACCAGCTGTACACTCTTTTAAAAAATTCTAAAATAGCATTAAATAATCATAACGATAAAGAGAGCTGTGTATGAAAAACCGATTGCATAGGTCATTAAGAAGAGTTGAGCTTGATGTTGTGGTAAAAAACCTGAAATCGACCAGCAGTCGCAATCACAATTTGATTAGATATTTGACAAGTTATGATTATTAACAATTGTAATAAAAATAAAATGTGGTGAAAATCTCTTTGGTACTCATGTATATATATTCATTTATATTTTTATTATTATTAATATTTCATAATCAAATGCAACTGAAAAACTGAAATTAAAACTTGATATTAATTTATTATAAAATGATTACTTTATGAAGTGTTTAATATAGGTGTTTATATAATTTTTATATAGTTGTTTTATTATTGTTTTATTATAATAATAATATATATATATATATAATATAATTAAAATAGTAAAAATGAAAATTATAATAATAATAAATAAAAACAAAAATAATAAATAGAATAAAAATAAACTTTATAAAAAATTAAAACATGTAATAATAAAAAAATAATAACTAATAAAATAATAATAAAAAAATTAAAAATAAAAAGAATAATATTAATAATAATAATAATAAAAATAATAATAAACAATAAAAAGAATAATATTAATAATAATAAAGCATTAATAATATAATAATAAAATAAGTAATTAATAATAAAAAATTACTGATTAAAACAAAACATTAAATAATAATATTATAAAATATATACTGCTATAAAAAATAAGTAGTAAATTTAAAATAAAAATTTTAAATAATATGACCTTGAGAAATTTTGAATGGACCTTGAAAAAATATATGATCATCCACGACCTTGAATGAGTCATGTGGTCTTTGTTAATGATCTTGAAAAAAATATGAGAGTCATCCAATGACTTTGAACGAGTCACGTCTTTGTTTTAATTGACTTTGAAAAAATATGATGAGTTCATCCAATGACTTTGAATGAGCCATGGTCTTTGTTTAAATTGACCTTGAAAAATATGATGAGTCATCCATTGACCTTGAACGAGTCATGTCCTTTGTTTAAATGATTTTGAATGAGTCATGTCTTTGTCTTGAATTTTTTGTACTTTTGTACTTAGAAAAATTTCTTCAACCGGGGGAGGGGTACTGTGCTGGATGTGACATGTGCCTGGATGTGACACATCCACTACTTTGTGTTGATTCATGTTATAGAAAATATTATGATTAGAAATATTGCCGGGTGATGAAGTATATACATGTAATAATCAATAATCTTTCAAAATGTAGTATTTTATAATAATAATAATAATAACAAAGAATATTTATTAAAATTTATGATAAAACTTTATTGGATTTATAAAACCGATGCTCCAATTAATAGCTTTAATAAAAATTTGCAATATAAATATCTGAAGTAGTAGTTAGTAGCTATCTGCCAACATAAAAAAAATAGGGGGGAGGGGAGGTTTATTTACAGATTAAATCGGATTATCTTGATTACATAATGATGTAATCAACTTAATTAATTTTGTGTGTAATAATTTTTGTGTGTATTTTTTTCATTTTTTTGCGCGATTTTTTTTTAAATTCAAATTTATTTCGAATTTATTTTCAATATTTAAATAAAATTTTAAGTATTTCTAATTTAATTTTTTAAGTATTTCTAATTAAAATTTTTTCTGTTAAATTTTATCAATGTATTTTAATATAAGATTTTAAAATATTGATTTTTATATATAAATTATATAATGATTTAAGTAGATTTTCAGTATAATTTTATCTATGAATTTTTTATAAATCATTTTTAAGATGAATTTTTTTTAGAATAATTTTAATTTAAATATAATTTTCAAGTAATAAATTTTTACATAATTAAATATTGAAAATTTTTTTATACAAGGTTTTTTAGTATAATTATATCGATGAATTTTATATTACAATTTTTAAGATAAAATTTTAGGATAATTTTTACAATGAGATTTTTATACATTTTGATTACGATCAAAGAAATTTAGCGTTATCAAAATAATAATAATATAATAATAATATAATAATATAATAATAAAATAATAATAATAATAATAATAATTAATAATAATATTATAATAATTATAATTAATAATAATAATAATAATTAATAATAATATAATAATAATAGAATTCCATCAATTTAAAATCTTTATAAAAAACAATAAAGACATAAAACTCGTAAAGATCCAAAATTTATTTACATCACACAAATCTGCTTATAATAAGCTCTTCTTAGCTCAGCCAACAAAATATGTAGCACTTCCTTCTATTGTAGTCTCTGCAGTATCTGCATCTAAACGGAACAAGTCCACATTGAGGGATCTGCACAAACAATGCATCATCTAAACATTTCAAACCAGATCCCTTGAAACTGAATTCGTAGGCATCCGTACAATTTCTTCGATTTTGATTCCTTCATTGATAGATCCGTTAGCCAAGTATTCAGGAGCCACAAATAAGGAAAAAAGTTTTTGTTTTCATATTCGAAAAGTTCTTCCATCTTCATCAGAATGTGTTTCGAATAGTATGCTCTTCTTGTGAGTGCAGTTTTTAATTTTTACAATTCGTCAGAATTGAATCATTTAAACACAATTCAGTGCTTAATAAATAATCTAGTATTTCTTCGTCGTATTAAGTTTATTAATTTTGATTTATAAAATAAAATTATTTCTTTACTAGAACTGTATTGCAGGTTTTTCATCCCCGAGACAACAACTTTTCGCTTGCAATACATTCACACACATGGATTATACTGACAGAGTCTTAATCAGGAAGCAGGTCCGGTCGTAAGTTTCTTTTTTGTGACAACATCATACAAGTTGATCGACAAACATGTCTAGTATCAATGAATATGACGTATTTGTAAATCTTAATCTGCATATTTGAGAGCTCCTCTGAATGTCTTTTACACCCATTACTCTGCATTTCCGCTCTTGAAAGAATAAGATTGGACTTATTTTCCACTTCACAATACATAGTTGTGTGTTCCGCGGAACTTCACCAGTTACTTCACATCTGCCTCTTAAGAATTTATATTACTATCATTTTCCAATATCAAATTAAAGAACAGTAGATCAAGATTATAAACAAGATTAAATTTAAATTAATAAATTAACATGTATTAAGAAATGATGCGCATATACAATGTAGCCTAGTGAGCGAAAAAAAAAAACTTTATTTGTAGTAATTTATGCACTCAATACATGTTCAAATCAGAAACTTCAGTAAGGAATTTGGCATAGCGGTGCAGAACAAGAACATGGATGACACAAATCAGTTTTGTAAATTGAAAAGATAATAGTTAAGGGATGTGATAAAAACTTGCGTGCTCTAGTTACGTCGAGGGCGATGTAATCGTTATAGGAGATTTTTCAAGAAGCAAATAAGAAAAAAGATTTCAATAATTTGTTCACAAAAATCAGTAAGACATTGGGTGACTTACTGTATTTTCATACTCAAAATTATATTTCATCAAGGAGGAAGCAATCAACTCGTATTAAATTTCCGATTGTACTACTTATTTCAAAAATCCTCGCATCAAAACTATTGCGATTTCTTAGCCAGCAACCTTTATCCAAACAATAGAAAAAAAAAAATTTTTAAATTAATCTTCCAAGATGATACAGAGTTCCCCATGTAGTATTCTATCTTGACTTACACAACAATATAGACGACTACGCTACCAGAACAGATATTTTAAATGATAAAAGGAGTTACGATTTATAAATAAAATGAAAACAAAAATTGAATCAATCATGTAATTTAAAAAAGTATGTCAAAAATCAAATCAACCCAAAAAAGTTATTCTAAAAACCAAACCAAAGTAAAGAAATCTAAAAAGAAGAAGATATAAAAAGAAGTGATCATATAAACGAATAATAATAATTTAGTTGCTAATGAGTAAACATGAAATTTGACGTAGGATCTACCATATTTCTAATGCAGTTGGTAAAGGTCAAAATAATAACAAAGGATAATAGCAATGTGGTTACCATGCTTCCCTCATTTTATTTGACGATGTGCTTGAATATTCGTAAATATATTCGAGGTAGGTCAATATTTCAGTAAAGCTAAAAGAGGGTATTACAAAAGACATAAGAGATCCCTTTTCATTGTCAAACACAAAAAAGAGTTAATGAAAAGATAATGTATAAACAAAGGCGTGGTCTTGGTACATAATCCCTATAGTTTATCAGCTAATTAGTGCAATTCATCCCTAAGATCTTAATGCGGTTCTACCAATATCTAAACCAGAAAGGTTTACATATTTAACATACTTGTTGTAATAATGAAGAGCCAATTAACAAAACCAGCTCAAAACAATCTGACAAACCAAAAGATCCAGATGTTTTTGTGGTAGAAAATAACAAAAAGGAGTGATTAAATTCTTCAAAAAAGACGACTCAAAAGATGCGTATCAGACAACTAGAATAGTTTAAACAACCAAATGTTGAAAAGATTCCCAACCAGACCATACAAACAAGTGATCAATGATTGATGGCAAATGGATTTGATGGAAATGAACCTTATCGAGAATCAAACAAGTGGTATAAAATATATTTCTAACAGTTATTGATGTTTTCAGTAGATGGATGCCCGATTCCATTTCCAACCAAACTAAATCACTAATGAAATGTCCATGAATAAAAAATATTTAAAACGGACAACCTCACTGACTACAGACATGATTGGTAAATAAATTAATTACATATTTAGCTTAATGTATTCTACGTACAGATTTTTATAATAGCAAAAGTAAAAGAAGCTTATCAAACCACATTAGCTCTGTATCCTCACAGATTCAAAGCTTGTTATGTGAAGATGTTAAACGAAATTGAGAGAAAGATGAAAAATATACTTCTGATCAAGTTAATAAACTTGGATACATGTTTTACCGAAAATTAATTTAGTTACATCATTCCCACATAAAGATTAAATGCTCTCAGAACCTGTTGATATATCAGACACCAGCAGAAAACCAATCATCTAAAGAAGAAAAAATCGATAACCAAGAATACAAGGTTGGATATGTAAGAAGTTAGAAAACAGTACTCTCCGTTCACAAGAATTTGACAACATTGCCCGAGCGGATGAAGTATATGTAATAAAAAAATAGACACAAAACAGAATACAGTAATGCTATCTTTTTTTAATAGCAGACATGAAAAATAAAGAAATTCGTGAAAATTCACGAACAATACTTCAATCATTCCTAATCCCAACAATATTCTAGATTCAAAAGATTTTAAAAACTAAAAATGTGGAAATTATAAACAATACTACGTCAAGTGGCATAAGGCGATACTAAACTCCAACTTGGTATCCTCATCCATTCATTAAACATAACATATTATGAAAAGAAACCAGTGTGTATGATGAGTTTTACCTAGTAATAGTTTGTCCACTTGTAAAAAAAAAAATTTATCTTCTAATAAACGAAAGGCTAGTAATTTTAATGATACAAGCGAAATTCTGTCTAGCTTGGATCGTGAATGGGACGTTGCATTGAGTTATTGTCACTTTTGGGTGTATATCCTTTTCCGTGATTATAGTTAATTCTTTATACGTTCTCGATAAATCTGTACAATGAGTGTAGTAAATAAAGTATTTGAAAATAATATAACCAAAATCATATTATGAAATAATAAATCCTAAATTTACCCAGATGTTACATTTTATGAAAAATATGAGATTTTGTTATTGTCTGATCCACATTCCTTTAAAGTACCTTCCCAGTTTCAACATGCGTTTAGTTTTGACTAACGAATCTACATCAATCATTGCTGTAAGAGCGATCATTTCGAATAAAATTACCAAGAAATTTACTGATGATGTGTTATGGAACGAATTTGCTATAAATATAAGTTACTGAAGAAAGATTCATATTGAAAAATATCTAAGAAATTTATCAAACCTTTGGCGTTGTAATCAGATAGTTACAAGGACATTTGTGTCATTAATCCTTCTCCTTAAAAGAATTGATAATTCAAACAATTGAATTATGGTTCAAAATAACACTTGCAGAACATTCAAAATACTTTTACACAAACTTAGCTAATACTTTGATAAACTAAAGTAACTTTCGAAAACAAAAAATGTATACTTGCACTAAAAATCCAAATTATCACATCATCACAAATGTTCATTTATTCAATATTATCGAACCAATAAATGTGTGATGTTATATCCACTATTAAACAATTTGGATTAAAAAAAATATGATCAAGGGGAGAAATTGTACAATTAGAAATGAAGGAAATCCAAATGTACGGTCCCGTATCAGTATTCGAACTAAATTTAAACACATGAAATAAATATCGAGATGATAGTGGATAATTTAATAAAATTTATCAAAGAACCAAACACATTTATCGTTACATTTTAGAAAAAGTAAATGGAATAAAAAGATTTACCGTGAATTTTACCCAGTAATATTGTCCACGTTCTAAATCCAAATAATGAAGCGAATGTTAAGTAGAATCTCCAAATCCAGATTTACTTTGGGGATGAGGAATGAAGTTGCTTTAACTGAATTCACTTTTGTGTACAATAATTTTCCATTTTATAACAATCTTGTATCAAATATACAAAAGTACATTACATAATAGTTATGAATATTTTTATATATTGAAGGAAACTATCAATTAGTCACCAATTCTACATTTTATCTGTATATATATTGACAATAAAATTTTGAACATTAATTGCAAATATTTTCCATTCAAAGTAACATTTGATAGTATTGAAGAAGCTAATTGCTTGGGATTTAATAAAAAAGAAGTAGATTTTAATGATGAATTGAATCAGATACGTATACCAAATAAGAAAACAAAATTTGATACTATACGATTAACTATAACTTATTATTATGATGTAGAGTATACTGAGACATTTAAAGAAAACTTATTCATTACTGAATTTTCACAAGTCACTGATCAGTTAATGACTTCTTATCCCCATCCTTTCAAGTCTTGTGAAATTAAACAAGATCAACTTGTTAAAATTGAATTGGAAGATGTTAAAAGTGTTAAATTTAGTAAACTGTTGGCTCATAGTTTGGGATTAATTGAGGAATCTTATAGTGAAAAGATCATTGTTGGATCTAGTTTACCAACTATAATGCAAAGAAATATACAAATGATGATTTATACAAATATTATTGAACCAATTCTTGTGGGTGAATTAAGTGTTCCCCTTCTTAAGTGTGTTTGGATAGAAAAACATAAAAAAGACGACCTTGTTCAATTCAATGAGAAAAATCCAATGTATTTAACAGTATCATCCTCGTATATAAACAATATAGAAATCAATATTCGTGATGACAGTGGAAAATATATATTTGGTAAACAAGACAAAACTTACTTGACATTACATTTCCGTAAAATAAATGAGTAATCCAGACATTGTAAACTTTTATAGCACTCATCAAAATGGTGGGGATTTACCTTATTTTGTAGGTAAACAGTATGGATCTGGTTGGTTACAAACAATTGGGCGATTTGCACTACCTATTCTTAAACGTATCGGAAATTTTGGTATGAAAACTGCTAATGACGTAATAAATAATAATGCACAACTCTTACCTGCTCTAAAACCAAATGCAATATCTGAAATTAAAGATTCTATACCCTCTGTAATGGAACACTTACCTTCTGTTATTAACAAAGTTTCTGATGTATTTAATAAAGAACAAAAAGGTGGAACAATTAAACGTCGAAAAATTATCAAGAAACATATAAACAAAAGAATGAAAGGATACGGAACTATATTTCAGTAATGATTAATGCAAAATCAGAATTATGCATCTTTGATTGACCATCTCCTCAAGCAGTAATTGAAAATGGTTCTTTTGAAGATATTTATCTTGTGAATTCAATTACAGATCCGGGAAACACCTCAATTCAATTTTACATTAATAGCTCTCAAACCGAATACTTGGATTTGAATGATACATTACTCTACATCCAAATGAAAGTTGTAAATAGCAATGGGGAAAATTTATCTAATGAATCAGATGTTACTGCAAACAATTTCTTTTTCCAAACTCTTTTTAAAGATGTTGAAGTAATTTTTAATTCTACTAAAATTGAAGGAAGTAATGATGTATTCGCACACAAGGCAATGATTGAAACTATTATTAATTACAATCATGATACAAAACATACTTGTTTGGTGGAATGGTTTCGATGAAAATGACACAAAAGAAAATTTGGATTTCAAAATCAAAACCAATCAGTGTTTGTTCCCCACTTCAATTAGATTTCTTTGATCAACCAAAATATTTATTACCTGGTGTTAGTGTTCAAATTAAATTAACATGATCCAATACTGAAAGAAGTTTAACATGTACAAAAATAATTCCACAAATAATATTATTAGATGCAAAGTTGATGGTTAGAAGAGTTCGTGTGAACCGTCAGTTTTAGCTGGTCATCAAATTGGGCTTGCTAATAGAAATGCAATTTATCCAATGAAAAGTAAGGAAGTTGTTCAATTTTCATTGCCAATGGGCTCATCTTCATTTTATAAGGAGCAAATATTTGGTGATAGACGACTACCAAATTTTATTCTTGTTGCTTTCCAAGGGAATAAAAGATATGGAGGATCGTATTTGGAAAATTTTCAATATTTGAACACTTTAATGTCAAGTCTTTAACATTAAGTAAAGGAAATGATTATCGTGAAAAATATAGTCAAGATTTTGCCAATGATAATTATAGTTCTAGTTATATGCAAAGTATTGTTAGGAATATGGGTTATCTTAATAAAAATATGAATTGTGGTATTACCTTGTCAGACTTTAAAAATAAATATCCCTTTTTTACATTTGTATTGGCACCCGATTTTGATCTTAATCAAAGTCAGTTACCTCAAAGTGGAAATTTACGATTGGATATAAAATTTGAAAATCCATTAACTGAATCTGTATCAGTACCTGTATACGGAGTATTTGAAATAGAAATTCAAATCACATCAAGCCGTACAGTACTTGTTTGACAAACATTGTTGAACACACTATAAACCAATGTGTTATTAGTTATGGTTAAAAATGAAGTAAGTATTTTAATTAATTTGTTAATTTAATTAATTTTAGTTCTATTCAGATACAAACTATTGCTAAAAAACTAATTGGGAAAAATTTTATTGGTGTTTTTCCATTGGACAAAATTCCCTATATCAATATCAACAAAGCTTTGATTGTAAATACTCAATCAGCTAATCTCAGTGGAGAACATTGGCTTGCTATTTACGTGAAACCGGATAAAATACATGTATTTGATCCAATGGGATTGTATTACCCCCCTTGATTGATATCAAAACTAGAATCAATGTTGATGCCAATTGAATATAATCGAATTCGTTATCAGAATCCGTTGACAAAAACTTGTACCCAGCATTGTTTAGCTTGGTTAAAATCAATGTTCTATAAATAAATCTTGTATCACTGTGTTTATTACCTAATATAATTTTGAAGTAATGTGTGTTGATTAATACATGTGTTGATTTTGATTGGTCAAAATAAATACACACATTTGAATATATCGATAAACATTTTTATAATTTATCATAATTTACAAACTCGTTTAATTTGTAAGTTTAATTTTCTTTTTAAATTTTTAATTATTATTCAATTTTAGAAAATGAACAACTATAATAACGAATATGAATCAAGTAATTTTAAATTTATATTTTAATACAAATTTACCTTTTATTTTAGATAATTTATTATTTCCACAACGTAATGGATCAAATTTGTATATAATTTACCAATAAGGGCTGATCCCTGCTCAAAATTTTTTATCAAAATAATAGATACTAGAGGTAAACATTTTTTTAAATAACGTGTTTACTATTAGTTACAAATTATAAAAATCAACAAAACTCAAAAGATAAAAATTTATTCAACAATATTTAGAATTTTCCAAATAGGTTTGATAATAGAATTGTTAATCTTGACTCCTTTAATAATTATCCGAATTTTATATTTCTTATTATCTTGTACTCGATCCTTCAATTGACTTTCACACTTAATAAATGAAAATTTTTCATTAAAAACCATTTCGTTATTCAACAAATGTAGTATATCTGAAATATTTTTTCGATCTTCCTCTTCAATATTTCCAATCATAATATTGTAATCATAAGCTTTTAAATCAACCGATTCCTAAAAAAAATAATTAACCAAATTAAATTAAAATAAACTTTACTTTGAACATATATATAATAGGGAAATTTAAATAGTTCATACTGTATTGAAGGTATTGAACAGGAGGCTTAAATGTCATCCCAATAACAGCTGTACTGTTTTCTTCTAGGAGTATTTCATATACTTTTGACATTGTTGCTTTTTCATCAAAAATATTTTTATTTATAGCAAATAAATGATTTTTATTGGTTGCATACATGCACATTTATTTTAATAATTTAATTAATTTTTATTTTATTACTAGGTAAATTATATCCAAATTATTGTCAATTAACTGTGCATAATAAAATAAAATGTCACAAAAAATGGAAGAGTATTATGGTAAAAAATACCATAATAAAATTTATTTTATATGTTCCGTATGCATAACTTCCCAACCCATTCCCTATTTAGATTTTTATGACCATCATAAAAATCATTTGCGACAGTTTAATGTTAAAAAAATTAAATTATTTAAAAAACCAGGAGCAATTAAATTAAGCAGCATCCAAATTACCCCTATAAGTGAACCAATTAGAGAACATACAACTGATTTTATAAATAGTATTTTTGAATCTGTAAATGATGATATTGGAATGGGGAATGAAACAATGGAATCAGCCGAAATTGTTGAAGCGGACGAAGATAATGAAGCGGACGAAGCGGACAAAGATAATGAAGCGGATGAAGCGGATGAAGAAGACAAAGCGGACAAAGATAACGGATCGGTGGATTCATGGGTTAGAGCAGTTGAAGAGATTGAAGATATCGGGTCGATGGATTCATGGGATGGAGAGATGGAAGAGGTACAAATGGGGCAAAATAATAATATACAAATAGGAGGAAATTTGCCTATAATCCAAAGTGATTTACGAGATACACATAAAATAATTAGTATAGATACGACCAACTTGAACATTAAAGAAATTGTTTTTCCCATAGAGATAATAAACAAATTGAGAGAGATAATACATGAACTTAGTTATGTAAAAATTCAATTTGGAATAGAAATTGAATTTGAGAAAGATGGAGAAATAAAATTAAATAATATTAGCAACAGTGCAAGACCACTTACCCAATCATTCTTTGACGATGGCATACAAAAGATAAATGAAAAGATATCTTCAATAACAGAGTTAGGAGTAGTTGGGTTATTAGAAAAATAACTGAAATTTACTTTATAGTAACAAAAATAAGTAATATCAGTAGGTTAAGTGGTAGAAGTTATATTAAAACTCCAAAACAATTGGCTAACAAAAACTGTATAACAAATGTAAAAAATAATGATAATTTATGTTTTATCTATAGCATATTATCAATACTTAAAAAAGATGAGATTATTAGTCAGCATAGAAATAATATTTATAGTTACACTAAGTATCTAAATGAATTAAATTATGACCCAAATGATATGCCCATGAAATTAAATGGTATTCGAAAATTTGAGTCAAATAACGAAGGATTAATAATTAATATATTTAGTTATGATGAAACAGCTAAACCCGAACATGATGACTTTGTTTTAAAACATCCATTTTTAAACATAATTCATAGGTCCAAAGTTTCAGAAGGAACAATTATTAATTTATTGTTATTAAATAAAGGTGAAAAATATCATTATGTTGGGATTACATCACTCAATAGGTTATTGAATTGTCAAGATAAAAATATAGAAAGAATTCAATCATTATGGTGTCATAGATGTCTCAATGGATTTAAAAATAAGAAAGCATTGGACAAGCATGAGATATTATGTAAGAGAAATCAGTTAGGGACAACTTTATATACTTTCCCTGAAAATAAGTTTATTAAATTCACGGATTGGTCCAAAACTGTAACCCCACATATGTTATATATGCAGATTTCGAATCTGTTTTGCCAAAAGACGACGTACACCATCAAATACATTTACCCATTTCGGCAGGACTTTTGTTAATAAATAATTTTGATGGGAGTACAATATACAAAGAATTTATAGGTGAAATTGTGTTGAACAATTTTTAAAAACAGTTGAAAAAATAGCAAAATATAATGTATTACCGTATTATTATAAAATGGGAAATCAAACAATTAAGGAATTAACCAACATACAACAGATTCAATTTGATACATGTATAAAATGTTATCTTTGTTTGAAAGATATTGTGGATCCGGTGAGAGATCATGATCATTTTACTAGGGAATACTTGGGTGCTGCTTGCAATGATTGTAATATTAATAGAAAAATAAATAAAGTTTTACCAGTTGTTTTCCATAACTTAAAGGGATATGATATGCATCATATATTAAAATATGGATTGAGTAAATTTAAAAATTGGGCTTTAGGATGTATTCCAATAACATCTGAAAAATTTATTTCATTAATTGCTCACTTGGGAAAAATTAGTGTGAGATTTATTGATTCGTATCAATTTGTAAATGATTCTTTAGCAAAAGCGTTTAAAACTCTGACAACTTTACCTTTGACTCGATCAGCTTTTACAGGGACTATAGTTGATGAAAAGGGGATCTTTCCATATAATTTTGCAACTAGTTTAAATGTTCTTCATGATACTTATGAATTACCCCCGATTTGGAAAGGTGTCACTGAGGCTGAATATGAAAAAGCTCTGCTTATTTGGGATGAAACTAATTGTAGGATTTTACTTGATTATATGAAAGTTTACCTGAAACTAGATTGTTTTCTTTTGGCAGACTTTTTTCAACAATTTCGAGCGAAATCTATAGCACATAATAGATTAGAACCTTTAAATTATTTTGGGATTCCTGGAATGTCGTGGTCTTCTGCTTTAATGTCCTTGGATGAACCTATAGAATTAATTACTGAAAATGAAATGTTTAGCTTTTATGAGGGAGATATTAGAGGTGGTCTTACTTTTGTTAATAAACACTATGTTAAAACCAATGAAAACACAGATTTACTATATATTGATATTAATAATTTAAATGGTTGGGCTTTAAGTCAACCATTACCTTGTGGTGAATTTAATTGGATATTTGATGGATTTGATACAATATTATCTGATTGTTTGACTTTGGATCTTGAATCTTTGTCATATGGGTATACTCTTGAAGTTGATCTTGAGATTCCTTCGGAACTTCATGTTAAGTTAGATGATTTTCCAATTGCGGCTGAGAAAATGAAACCTGAGGGTTCAAAGGTTGAAAAATTGTTGCTGACTCATTATCCTAAATATAACTATGTAATTCATTGGCGATTATTAAAATTATACATGTCTCTCGGTGTTAAAGTGACACATGTTAATCGCGGAGTAAGATTCAAACAGTCTAATATTTTTAAAAAGTATATTGACATAAACACTGAACTTCGAGCTAAAAGTACAAATACACTTGATAAAAATTATTATAAGTTGTTAAATAACAGTTTATATGGAAAAACTGTTGAAAATCTGACAAAGAGAATGAATTTGCGTCTTTGTACAACTGATAAAAAAGTAGTCACTTATACTTCAAAACCAACCTTTAAAAAATCAATAAAAATTGACAATGATCTTATAGCTGCGTTGTTAAATCCCGATTCAATATGTTTAGATCGACCAAGCTATATAGGACAATCTGTGCTTGACTTGTCGAAACTTAGAATGTATGAGCTTCAGTATAAGGACTTGGAAAAATATCGACAACAATTTAATTGTGAGATCAATATAGTTGCTGGAGATACAGACTCTTTCTTCTTGGAGATTAAAAATTGTAAACTAGATGTTCTTTTGTCTGAAATGGTTAAGGATAATCTTTTGGATACATCTAATTACCCTTCTACTCATCCACTTTATTCTAAAAACTTGATTCGGTTATTGGAAAATTTAAGGACGAAAGTAAGGGAGAAGGTTATGACGAATGGGTTTTCCTTCGACCAAAATGTTGCAGTTTGTTAGGTAAATCTTCTTGTCTAAAAGCTAAGGGTATATCGTTAAAGGATACCGATTTAATTCATAAATCTTATAAAGAGAAATTTATGAGAAAAACTCAGTCTTTACGGTACCACAATTTAGAATAGAATCAAAAAATCATCAACTTTATAGTTATAAAAATAGTAAAGTTGCACTAACAAATAGAGATGATAAAAGGGTTTGGGTGGGTAAAAATAAAAGTTTAGCATACGGGCATATAAATATATCTGGAGAAATTGACGTTGATGAAGAAATTGTCGCTGTTGATGAACTTATTGAAGAAATTATTGAAGAAAATGCATCGGGTGACGAAATTACAACAGATAAAATTCAACAACCAAACTTTGAGGAAGAACTAATAGATATAGACGATGTGCAGTTCTCTGACGATGATGAAGAATATGAAGATTTTTATTAAATAAACATTATAGTATACATTTGTTTTTTATTTGTTGATTTATTAAAAATTAGTAAAAAAAACAATTATGAAGTTCAAATTTATTATTAAATATTATTCTTTTTTCGGAATCGAATTGAACAATGTTGTTTGATATATGATTGATTCCCGATTCATCTATCGATTACTGATTATTTAATAATCTTTCTCGTAATTGAACATTGTGTTGAGTTAAATTGTTTACCTTGATTTGAAGAGAAGAAACTTGATCTCGTAAATTAATATTTATATTAGTTACTAAAAAATACAAATCATTTAATGTGTCACAATGTCTTTGTGCGTTTTCTAATGCGTATTGTAAATTAGAAATATTTATTTCTTGTTCTTCAATAATTTGGTTGATATTCATTACTTTTTAATAATATATATTATTGTAATTTGCAAACAAATTACTAAATAATTATTTTTGAAAAATTAATTTATTAAATATTTTTAAAATACTTAATAAATATATATATAATAATTTTTAAATAAATTATCAAACTTGTATGATTTTTCCACAAAAACAGAAAACATTTACGAACCGGAACTGTTTCCTGCATTAAGACTTGTCAAGTATAATCCACTGTGTGTGAATGTATTTGCAAGCGGAAAAGTTGTTGCCATGGGGATAAAAACACTGCAATACAACAGTCTAGTACAAGAAATATTTAATTTTATAAAATCAAAAATTAATAAACTTAATACCGACGAAGAAATACTAGATTATTTATTAAGCACTGATTGTGTTTAAATAGATTCAATTCTGACGATTGTAAAAATAAAAATGATCGACGAGCAAGAAGCATACATATTCGAAACAATTCTGATGAAGATGGAAGAACTTTTTCCGAATATGAAAAACAAACTTTCCTATTGTGCTCCTGAATACTTGGCTACACGGATCTATCAAATGACAGGAATCAACATCGAAGAAATTGTACGGATGCACTACGAATCAGTTCAAGGATCTGGTTTGAAATGTTTAGATGATTGCATTGTTTGTGCAGATCCCTCAATGTTGACTTGTCCGTTTAGATGCAGATACTGCAGAGACTACAATAAGAAGGAAGTTGTACATATTTTGTTGGCTGAGCTAAGAAGAGCTTATTATAAGCAGATTTGTGATGATGTAAATAAATTTTGATCTTTTACGAGTTTATGTCTTTATTGTTTTTTATAAAGATTTTAATTGATGGAATTATTATTATTATTATTATTATATTATTATAATTATTATTATTATTATTATTATTATTATAATTATTATTATTATTATTATTATTATTATTATTATTATTATTATTATTATTATTATTATTATTATTATTATTATTATTATTTTGATAACGCTAAATTTCTTTGATCGTAATCAAAATGTATAAAAATCTCATTGTAAAAATTATCCTAAAAATTTTATCTTAAAAATTCGTATATAAAAATTCATCGATAAAATTATACTGAAAACAAACCTTGTATAAAAAATTTTCAATATTTAATTATGTTAAAAATTTATTACTTTGAAAAATTATATTTTAAATTAAAAATTATTCTAAAAAAAAATCATCTTAAAAATGATTTATAAAAAATTCATAGATAAAATTATACTGAAAATTCTACTTAAAATCATACATAATTTATATATAAAAATCATATTTTTAAAATCTTATATAAAAAATACATTGATAAAATTACCAGAAAAAATTTTAATTTGAAATACTTAAAAAATTTTATTTTAAATATTGAAAATAAATTCGAAAATAAATTTGAATTTAAAAAAAAATCGCGCCAAAAAATCGAAAAAATATTCGAAAAAAAAATACACACAAAAATTATTACACACAAAATTAATTAAGTTGATTACATCATTATGTAATCAAGATAATCCGAAATTTAATCTGTAAATAAACCCCCCTCCCTCCCCCCTATTTTTTTTATGTTGCAGATAGCTACTAACTTCCTACTATCTGAACGTTTGGCTTTGCAGCAACTGAAATAATCGCTATCCATCCACCGTTTGTTTCTACCCATGGATCAATGTTTGTTTATATTACCTAAATAATGATCAAAATAAAAGAATAATAAATAATAATATACCTCTATAGACCATTGGAAATAATTTTCATAGTCGGATTCAGATTTTAATATCATGTGTTTCATATACATTAATCCTACTATTATTCGCATCCATTTATTATTTTCATCAAACATGTAACTAATTATCGATTGGAATGTCTTCTTTCTCTCCAATGTTGGCAAATTGAGAATTTTTTCATAATCAAATGGGATGTCTTCTACGTTTTTCTCGGTACGTTTACCATGAATTTTATGTTTCTAATAATATCATCTTCTTCTCCATTATTAGAAACCAGCTCATTCAACAAAGTTATAAAAAATTTAGTTTCTGGAATTTTATAAAAAGTATTTGGAAGTGTAAGCTTATTTATACTATATTGGACCAATCAGAATCATGCATGAACATTAAGAAGTTGCAATGTTAAGAAAATATGTAAAAATATATAATGGAAATGACAATGATGATTTGTTGCCACTGTTAACATTAACTTCTTTCTATTTGTTAACCGGTTGTTGAACTTCTTTCATTATACGATTGAACTGGTCAGTTGTTTTATTAGAATAAAATTTTATACTATATTGAACTTGATTTATCATATTTTCATTAAGTTTACGATTTTCATTCAATTCTAATATTGATTTTCTTAATTCATTTTTGATAATACCAATGGTCTTATTTAGATATAGAATATCATCATATAATTCGTTCTGCGCTCTTTTTAAAGTCTCATATATGAGTTCAAATCGGACTTCTAAATTACTCATTCTTTCAGATATTCTTTTGACTGGAGTTTTCAAATATCTAGGTCTATCGTTCATATACAAAATATCCATCAACACTGCTGTATCAGGACATATGCATCTTGTTGAATTTTTACCTTGAACGGTTACAACAATTGAGTTGATCATATTAAAAACTAATATTATTATTAACATTTCTTTAATCATTTTCAAATCTATATAAATTAATATTTATTGTTTCAAATTTTTATCATTAAAATGGATGTCCCGAGTGCAGTTCAAGCTATGAACGAAATTGAACATTATGGTAATTTATTATTATTATTTTTATATTTTTATTTGTTTTATATATTAGTATTTTGAAGTTATCAAAGAACGTCTGGAATTCTATTATCCAGATATACATGAAATATTGAAGGATAAACCAGCATTAATAATTCCAGGCTTGGTCTTTAATTATACATCTATATGGATATTTTCCGTAATAGATGAGTTCCTATGGGACGTCAAGCAAAACAAAATGTCCAAAGATATGGAACCTGAATATCCATTTGGGGATAGATGCCATTGCTGCGCTGCCCGATATCGGAAGTATGTGGAATGGGCTTTGAATAAAGCTCTTCGACAATACTACTATAGTCGAATTATTTCTTTATAATAAAAGTTTTATATGGTTTTTTATTATATATTAATAATGTTAAGGATACCCAAATAATAGCGATTAAGATGTGGTTCTGGAGCTCAATAAAAATGGAATGAAAAAGAAATGTCGAATAACGAGAAGGGAATAAGAGAAAATCAATAAAATTGAAATATTAATTTTTATTAAAATATTGAAATAGTTAATAATTATCATCATTTATATATTATTATTTGATTCATATATGATTTAAATAATAATAAACATTTGATAATAATTTACATATACCTCAGGTCGATTATATAAAAACTATTGCCAATATGCAATTGGACATAACTCGAAATGCCATAAGACTATGCAACGTTACTACGGTCATAGATTCTATGGCACCGACCTTTTTATTTGCCCTAAATGCGATACCGCCCATGATATTGAATATCTAGAGTTTTATAAGGAACACTACCTATTTAAATCAATTTAAAATTAATAAAAAGACATTATTTCAAATGATTAATGAGAAAAATGTTAATAATAATAATAATAATAATAATAACACAAATAATACAAATAATAATACAAATGTTACTAAAAACACAAATAATAAAACAAATAATAAAAAATCAAAAAGACCTGCTGATAAAATCGTGCCGTGTCTCCCTGCTAAAATTAAAAAAATTGAAACTATTGTTATTAGTGATGACGAATCTGAAAATAATCAAATAGGGGGTTCAGTAAATAATGAAATAAATGTAAACGATGAACCTGAAATAGAGGTTGACTTAAGGGGTTCCCGTAAAAATATTCGATTTGATTTAGAAAATCATAACATTAATCAAATCACTCTAACTGATAAACTTATAAATAAATTAAAAAATGAAATAAAGAAAATGGGATCTTAAAAGTCCAGTTTACAGTTCTCATTCAATTTGAAAAAGATGGGGAAATAAAAGATAATTTCTATTCTAATAGCGCGAGTGTCTTCTCCGACAGTTTTGTTGCTTATGGGGTGAGTCGATTTAATGAGAAAGTCGAAAAATTCACATATTTGGGAAGTGGGTGGCGCGTAGTTAAGATTCGTGAAATCGATTTTATTTTAACCACATATTATCCGATAAGTAGATTAGCTGGACATAGTTTTATCCCTACACCTGAATCTCTAGTGGGTAAAAAGGCTATTGTAAATGTTAAAAACACAGATCATTCGTGTTTTATATGTATAGTGTTTAAGCAACTTTAAAGCGTGATATAGTTTTAATGCAAAAGGAGCGTGTTTCTTCTTACACTACTTTTATGGATGAATTAAATTACGATCAAATTACTGATTGTCCAATGAGACTCAGTAGCATCCCGAAATTTGAGAGAAACAATAGTGAGTTAAATTTGGCAATCAATGTTTTTGAATATAACACCGCCCCTTCTAAAAAATTGAATGGTATTGATTACGTACCTCACCATCCTCACCTCGTCTTAATTCATCGAATAAAGGTTATCGGCGGTAACCCAATTAATCTTTTATTATTACAAGAGTGTGATAATTATCATTATACCGCCATTTTTAATTTGAATAAACTGATGAATTGTTATTCTAGTAGTAAATGTAACACCAAAATTCGAGTAAAATGGTGTCCCCATTGTTTAAACGGTGTTTGTTATGATAAAACCTTTAAGGCACATGTTGATTTGTGCGCTAAAAATCAAATAGGAACAACCCTATACACGCTCCCTGAAAATAAAAACTTGATATTTAAAAACTACTCTAAAATGATTACCCACCATTCGATTTTATGCGGAATTTGAGGCTGTTTTGCATAAAGATATAAAACATCACCAAATACACATGCCGATATCAGCAGGCTTATTATTAATAAATAATTATACAAACACTACTCAATATTTCAATTTTATAGGCTTGGAATGTGTTTTGGAATTTTTAAAGAAAGTAGAGGAAATTACTGTCACAATTGTCCTACCGTATTATGAAAATCATGGTAAAAAACCTATGAATAATCTTACTTCTAATGAGGAACAGCAGTTCATCGCATTTAGAACTTGCTATCTTTGTAAAAAACTTATTAGAAATAAGGTTAAGGACCATGATCATTTTACAGGTCAGTATATTGGTGCTGACTGTCGTAACTGTAATATTAATAGAAAATATGTAAACAGTTACCTATTGTCTTTCATAATTTGAGAGGGTATGACCACCACATTGTAAAGTATGGTTTGAATGAATTTCCATCTTGGAAATTAAATATCATTCCTACAACCACTGAGAAATTCATATCGTTAATTGTAAATATAAAGAAATTGGCTGTTAGATTTATTGATAGTATGCAATTTCTAAATTGCTTTTTAGCTAAAGTACTAGGATGTGAGCCCGTCAGATAAAACCCCCTTGGGTTACGTAATTATTACGTAACATTTGACCTCTGCACGCACTGTTGCTACCTGAAGATTGACTTTTGTCCACTAGTTGCTACTTAGTAATTGACCTCTGTGACCTCATGATTACGTCACTTGACCACTGGTCACTTATTATGTCACTGGTCACTACTTGGAGACTAGTTACCTAACTGTTATTATGTCACGTAGTTGTGGACCAACACACCTACCTTCTAGAACCTTCCACACACCTACCTTGTAGAACCTTCCACACACATACCAACTTCCACACACCTACCTTCTAGAACCTTCCACATACCTACATTCTAGAACCTTTGGTTCTTAAACATTTCACACACACACATACCAACCAACGATCCGCACAGATCCGTACCCATCCGTACCCATCCGTACCCATCCGTACCCATCAGCGCCCAACACGCCTACAACTACGTCTACGACTAAGTCGTAGACTTAGCAAAATCACTCACTAGTACTATTGGTATTATTATTATACTTTTTACTTCATATAAACGTATGAATTTCGTTTACCTCATAGATTCATGTTACTTGCATGTGATATATTAAAAAATTATATTTACATGAAATTTTTAATTGTTAATTATATTTTTACATAAAAAATTATAAAATAATCATTAAACATAATAAATTAAGATCAAACTCGTCTTAAAAATAAATGTTCAATCTTAAATTATTTAGCTTACTGACTATTTTGTTAGTAGTATATTATGTAACAATTTTATCAAAATAATCATAAAACTTTAATAATTATTAAAAATTATATTTACATGAAATTTTTAATTGTTAATTACATTTTTACATAAAAATTTATAAAATAATCATTAAACATAATAAATTAAGATCAAACTCGTCTTAAAAATAAATGTTCAATTCTAAATTATTTAGCTTACTGACTATTTTGTTAGTAGTATATTACATAACAATTTTATCAAAATAATCATAAAACTTTAATAATTTTCATGAAAATTTAAGTTTAAAAGCACTATAGTATATTGATAGTTTATTTATTTAAAATCAAGTCACTCAAAACTTAAATTTTATCACTGGATTTACAAAATTTTAAGAAAATAATTCAACAAGTTTAAAATTTCAACTAAATATAAAAAATTATACAAGATTT
The DNA here is from genome assembly GCA_022537955.1 of Schmidtea mediterranea. Classification (NCBI taxonomy): domain Eukaryota; kingdom Metazoa; phylum Platyhelminthes; order Tricladida; family Dugesiidae; genus Schmidtea; species Schmidtea mediterranea. The sequence goes on from CM039679.1 coordinate 234,512,172, forward strand.
ACTTTACCAATTTCTATAAAATTTTAAATTTACAGCAAATAAAATATATAGATTTATATTCTATTAAAAAATTTAATTTTTAAAATAAAAAATAATTCGCCCACGATAGGAGTTGAACCCCCAAACGAATTATTACCGACACCACTGATGTAAGAATTTTAAAAATAACTCATTCAAGATAGGATTTAAACATTGGATTAGTTTATGAAAATAATTAATAGGATTATTTACATGTAAATACTTAACCAAATTCTGTAAATTTATAGCAAATATACTGTTTCTAATGAAAATTCAATATTTTGATAATAATTCACGTTGTTAGTCGGATACTAATTTACAAGTTCATTCGACTCTATAAATTATTAGCGATACCATCAACTAAATTCGTTGTGTTTTTAGTGTTTTTATAAAAATAAGTCACTGGGTTTACAAATGAAAGTAACCGATAATTTCGGACATTAAAGCTTTATGTAGCCAAAACTGATTAAATAACCATTAAAAATTCATCAGGTGATACCTATTAAATATTTCAATAATTTATGATTCAAACTAGGTATATTATAATACTTTTCGATAAATTTATGGATAAACTATTACATGGTTTGTTATAAAGTTATTTAAAAGGTTAAGAATTTTAACCCTAAATAACGAAAGATAACTTTTAACCCTAAAAGATGAAATATAACTTTTAACCCTATGTGATTAAAAGTTATAACATTATGTAAACCAATAATTACTAAATACCAAGTAAACACATGTCTTTAATAAAGAGTAGTTGGTAAAAAACATACATATATTTAAAAATCGTTGACAATTTTTAAGTACCTGTTAAAAATGGTTTGAAAATATGAATAAATATTTGAATATTAAATTGAAAATCTCTATTAAAATTAAAAAGTATATAAATTCGTTAATCGTCAATAAACTCGTAAAATTATTGATTGATTAAATGCAATTGTTAATTAGAAATATTATTGACTGAACTTATTTTTTAATAGAAAGTTATTCTTGAAACAACATAAAAATCATATTTCAATAACTTTTCTTTAAATTAATTTTGAAAAAGTAGAAACCACATACTTTATTTTGATTGGCTGTTACTATTGACGACGACATTATTTTGTGATAAATTTAATCGCTAAACTCAAAATACTAATAAATTTATTAAAATTATTACAGTTTTCTTGAAAATAATTTGAAAACATACAAACTATTTTTCAATAAACTTATTATTATTTAACTAAAACCGGTTGTTGAAAATACTAATAAATTTATCAATTAAAATAATTAAAATTTTAATGAAAATAATAATTTGAAAATGAAATTATAGAATACTTGATTTTGATTGGTTAATTCTATTTATTACCAATGACAACGACTCAAATTAATTCAAATTTTAATGTTCAAATTATTTTCTAAATATTATTGGTACCGCATTGATAGGAAATCATACTATTCAATCGAACATAATTTCATTAATATTTTTAAATAAATCAATAAAAGTCATTTAAAATTAATATAATGTTGAACTTGTTGCTAATCACCGACTTATTCAAAAAATTTATCCGAATCTAATTATATGCATTGTAAAACACTAGAGGTAATAATTCTTTAATGCTCCTATTAACATTACAACTTTTACATGCTGGACCAATACATTTTCCTGTAAAATGGTCTAACCTTATTTACTATGTTCTTATTACACAAATAACAATATTCACAATTATCAAATGAATATTCTTCAAAATTCATAAACGTAGTTTTAGACAATTAAATGATGGTAACTTGTCATATCAGTGAAGTTGTTGATTAATAAGAATCCATCAGAAATTGGCAAATGTTTTTGAAAATGTTATCTTTTGGTAAAATAGATAACGAAACTAGGTGTTTTGACCAGTTTTTGAACTCCAAATATTTATCTTTTGGTAATGTATATAGCGTAGTACCCAACTGATTTTTCTTACATAATTGGTGTTTTTCAAAGGATTTTGGCTTACGAAATCCGTTTAGACAATTTTCACACCATTTGCAACAAATTCGAACATTACAATCATTATTTTTATGACAATTCATCAAGGACTGTAAATTAGTTACTGCTGTATAATGATATTTTTCACCCTCCTTTATCAATAATAAATAAATTTGATCCAATCCAGTTACTTTTGTTCGGTAAATTATATTTAAATATGGATGCTTCGTTATAAGTTCTTCTCTATCCTCAAAATTTTCGTTAAATCATTACATTAATTGCTAAACCAGGATATTTCTTCACAAAAGTTGGGATATCGTTAGGATCGTATATCAAGTCATTCATATACGGTAAATATTTTCTTGGTCTATCTTTCTTGATTTTATCAGATTTCAATACAGCCAAAACACTATATATGAATCATAAATTATTGGTATTTTGTACGTTAACTATTACCTTTTTACATATTAGAGCTTTAGGTGTTGGAATATAACTATGTCCAGATAACCTAGATATATTAGAAACTTTGGTTACCTTGAAATTTACTTCTAATATTCGGTTTATTTTCAAACTACTTCTGTTCATTCAACAATCTTTTCATTTATTTTCTTTGTACCAATGTCAAGAAAAGTTGTAGTCACTGAAGCAGCGTGATTTGATATACTATCTACTTTGAGTTCCCCATTTTTTCAAATTCTACTTGGACTTCAAATTGAACTTTTGAATGTTTCATTTCATTTAATGTAATTTTTAATATTTCCAAAAGAGAAGAACTATTTCCTTAACATTATATCTTCCGATGTTCACTTTTATAATTGAATGTGAGCGTAGTAAATCATATTCAATTTCTGGTTCAACAATAATGTCGCTTAACCCTAGTCCAATTTGTAAATCATCTTTAATAAATATTTTTTCAAGTATTTCAATTTTTATGGTGGTTTTTTGTTTCAAACTGTGTTTAAACAATGATTTTTTATCCGTATAAAATTGATATATTACTGAGCATTTCATGTAAAACTCTACATTTCTCTGCACATACTTAATATTTAGCGAAAATATCTACTTTAAATCGATATATTACTGATCATTAAAACCATATATTTATCTACACAAACTCAATATTTAGCCATAATTTATCCCTTAAAATTGATATATTACTGATCATTTTCATTAAAACCCCTATATTTATCTGTACAAACTCAATATTTAGCGAAAATATCTACTTTAAATCGATATATTACTGATCATTAAAAACCCTATATTTATCGATACAAACTCAATATTTACCCATAATTTATCCCTTAAAATTGATATATTACTGATCATTTTCATTAAAACCCCTATATTTATCGATACAAACTCAATATTTAGCCAAAATATCACACGTTAAAATTGATATATTACTGATCATTAAAACCATATATTTATCTACACATACTCAATATTTAGCCATAATTTATCCCTTAAAATTGATATATTACTGATAATTTTCATGTAAAATCTAACATTGAATGATTATTTCTACTCAATATTTACCTTTGATTAATTTCTTTTAACACTGTATAAAATGATATACAAATTATTATTACGTCATAATAAATCGATTAAATTTCTCACTCAATATTTCCCTTAGTAACTTACTACATCTAAACTCGATATTTAAACTTGTAAAGCATACTAGAATTGATCAAAATCCCAATCCATAGTGATAAATCGAACCTTTCAATTATATCTAAAACTCTGAAATATTCATATGTTGGAATACTCTCTCTAAAATTGATGCAGTTCTCTTAAAAGTTTACGTCAAATTCTCAATAAATTCTTCAATTGAACTTCGATTAGATATAAAATTCATGAAAACTATATCGAAAATCCTAAATTTAAACTAAATTATTTAACAGGCTCTATATTATACTAAGTGGACATATATGATAAATTAATATACTAGCTATTATTCAATACATTATTACAAGTTTTAGTCTAATTAAACACAATTTCCATATTGAAGCCAATTTAACGATAAAAAATATTTAATCGAATATCAAAAGTTGATAACTAACTCTTAAATAACCAAAGAAGTAGTATTTTCAAATTGAATACTAGTATTATTATCGACTTTTATCAATTTTAATGATCAATTTATCATTCGGATAATATTTTAGTATTCTAGTAACCTATGCTAAAAAATATATGTTAATATTCTTAATATATTTTGTGTTATTTATTAAAATTTCTAGTAATTTATGTAGATAATTTATTGTGAAGATTTAATTAGTTTCGAATTTAAAAACTGCGGTAAATAATATTTAAAATTTGTGATATAATTCTATTAAAACAACAAAAATATTCAATTATTATACCTAATTAATTAATAAAAATGATGTTTTAGAAAGAAATTAAGTTTTAGTTCATAAGAACCATTCCAAGAAGCTTGTGTGTGTGTTATATTTTAGGTAAATTTCATATAATTATGTAAATATTTTATTTGTATCAATTATTTACAAATATTTAAATATTGCGGTTAAATAAATTTAAAAGTTTGCCTCAAAAGTAAACTAAAACAAAATAAATTATCAAAATGATTATTTTCAACTATATTATTTCAAATAAATAAAATGTAAATGTAAATGAGATTTAATTATTTGCAAATATTTAAATATTGCGGTTAAATAAATTTATAAGTTTACATCAAAAGTGAGCTAAAACTAAAACAATTATCAAAATGATCCATCAAAATGATTACTTTCAACCATATTATTTGAAATAAATAAAAGCTGATCTTAGGTTGATGACAATAATTGTACAGATTTTAAATAATTTTATGGGTACATGTACGCAAATGATACTTATTTAGAAATTTGAGTAATCATTTAGAGGGAAAATTTGATTAAGAAAATTAAATGAACCAAAATTTGGACATTAAAACTATTAAGAAATTATATTTTCAAATTTAATACTAGTCCAATTTAATGAAGTCCAAGTAGAATTTGAAAAAGATGGGGAACTCAAAGTAGATAGTATATCAAATCACGCTGCTTCAGTGACTACAACTTTTCTTGACATTGGTACAAAGAAAATAAATGAAAAGATTGTTGAATGAACAGAAGTAGTTTGAAAATAAACCGAATATTAGAAGTAAATTTCAAGGTAACCAAAGTTTCTAATATATCTAGGTTATCTGGACATAGTTATATTCCAACACCTAAAGCTCTAATATGTAAAAAGGTAATAGTTAACGTACAAAATACCAATAATTTATGTTTCATATATAGTGTTTTGGCTGTATTGAAATCTGATAAAATCAAGAAAGATAGACCAAGAAAATATTTACCGTATATGAATGACTTGATATACGATCCTAACGATATCCCAACTTTTGTGAAGAAATATCCTGGTTTAGCAATTAATGTAATGATTTAACGAAAACTTTGAGGATAGAGAAGAACTTATAACGAAGCATCCATATTTAAATATAATTTACCGAACAAAAGTAACTGGATTGGATCAAATTTATTTATTATTGATAAAGGAGGGTGAAAAATATCATTATACAGCAGTAACTAATTTACAGTCCTTGATGAATTGTCATAAAAATAATGATTGTAATGTTCGAATTTGTTGCAAATGGTGTGAAAATTGTCTAAACGGATTTCGTAAGCCAAAATCCTTTGAAAAACACCAATTATGTAAGAAAAATCAGTTGGGTACTACGCTATATACATTACCAAAAGATAAATATTTGGAGTTCAAAAACTGGTCAAAACACCTAGTTTCGTTATCTATTTTACCAAAAGATAACATTTTCAAAAACATTTGCCAATTTCTGATGGATTCTTATTAATCAACAACTTCACTGATATGACAAGTTACCATCATTTAATTGTCTAAAACTACGTTTATGAATTTTGAAGAATATTCATTTGATAATTGTGAATATTGTTATTTGTGTAATAAGAACATAGTAAATAAGGTTAGACCATTTTACAGGAAAATGTATTGGTCCAGCATGTAAAAGTTGTAATGTTAATAGGAGCATTAAAGAATTATTACCTCTAGTGTTTTACAATGCATATAATTAGATTCGGATAAATTTTTTGAATAAGTCGGTGATTAGCAACAAGTTCAACATTATATTAATTTTAAATGACTTTTATTGATTTATTTAAAAATATTAATGAAATTATGTTCGATTGAATAGTATGATTTCCTATCAATGCGGTACCAATAATATTTAGAAAATAATTTGAACATTAAAATTTGAATTAATTTGAGTCGTTGTCATTGGTAATAAATAGAATTAACCAATCAAAATCAAGTATTCTATAATTTCATTTTCAAATTATTATTTTCATTAAAATTTTAATTATTTTAATTGATAAATTTATTAGTATTTTCAACAACCGGTTTTAGTTAAATAATAATAAGTTTATTGAAAAATAGTTTGTATGTTTTCAAATTATTTCAAGAAAACTGTAATAATTTTAATAAATTTATTAGTATTTTGAGTTTAGCGATTAAATTTATCACAAAATAATGTCGTCGTCAATAGTAACAGCCAATCAAAATAAAGTATGTGGTTTCTACTTTTTCAAAATTAATTTAAAGAAAAGTTATTGAAATATGATTTTTATGTTGTTTCAAGAATAACTTTCTATTAAAAAATAAGTTCAGTCAATAATATTTCTAATTAACAATTGCATTTAATCAATCAATAATTTTACGAGTTTATTGACGATTAACGAATTTATATACTTTTTAATTTTAATAGAGATTTTCAATTTAATATTCAAATATTTATTCATATTTTCAAACCATTTTTAACAGGTACTTAAAAATTGTCAACGATTTTTAAATATATGTATGTTTTTTACCAACTACTCTTTATTAAAGACATGTGTTTACTTGGTATTTAGTAATTATTGGTTTACATAATGTTATAACTTTTAATCACATAGGGTTAAAAGTTATATTTCATCTTTTAGGGTTAAAAGTTATCTTTCGTTATTTAGGGTTAAAATTCTTAACCTTTTAAATAGCTTTATAACAAACCATGTAATAGTTTATCCATAAATTTATCGAAAAGTATTATAATATACCTAGTTTGAATCATAAATTATTGAAATATTTAATAGGTATCACCTGATGAATTTTAATGGTTATTTAATCAGTTTTGGCTACATAAAGCTTTAATGTCCGAAATTATCGGTTACTTTCATTTGTAAACCCAGTGACTTATTTTTATAAAAACACTAAAAACACAACGAATTTAGTTGATGGTATCGCTAATAATTTATAGAGTCGAATGAACTTGTAAATTAGTATCCGACTAACAACGTGAATTATTATCAAAATATTGAATTTTCATTAGAAACAGTATATTTGCTATAAATTTACAGAATTTGGTTAAGTATTTACATGTAAATAATCCTATTAATTATTTTCATAAACTAATCCAATGTTTAAATCCTATCTTGAATGAGTTATTTTTAAAATTCTTACATCAGTGGTGTCGGTAATAATTCGTTTGGGGGTTCAACTCCTATCGTGGGCGAATTATTTTTTATTTTAAAAATTAAATTTTTTAATAGAATATAAATCTATATATTTTATTTGCTGTAAATTTAAAATTTTATAGAAATTGGTAAAGTAAATCTTGTATAATTTTTTATATTTAGTTGAAATTTTAAACTTGTTGAATTATTTTCTTAAAATTTTGTAAATCCAGTGATAAAATTTAAGTTTTGAGTGACTTGATTTTAAATAAATAAACTATCAATATACTATAGTGCTTTTAAACTTAAATTTTCATGAAAATTATTAAAGTTTTATGATTATTTTGATAAAATTGTTATGTAATATACTACTAACAAAATAGTCAGTAAGCTAAATAATTTAGAATTGAACATTTATTTTTAAGACGAGTTTGATCTTAATTTATTATGTTTAATGATTATTTTATAAATTTTTATGTAAAAATGTAATTAACAATTAAAAATTTCATGTAAATATAATTTTTAATAATTATTAAAGTTTTATGATTATTTTGATAAAATTGTTACATAATATACTACTAACAAAATAGTCAGTAAGCTAAATAATTTAAGATTGAACATTTATTTTAAGACGAGTTTGATCTTAATTTATTATGTTTAATGATTATTTTATAATTTTTTATGTAAAAATATAATTAACAATTAAAAATTTCATGTAAATATAATTTTTTAATATATCACATGCAAGTAACATGAATCTATGAGGTAAACGAAATTCATACGTTTATATGAAGTAAAAAGTATAATAATAATACCAATAGTACTAGTGAGTGATTTTGCTAAGTCTACGACTTAGTCGTAGACGTAGTTGTAGGCGTGTTGGGCGCTGATGGGTACGGATGGGTACGGATGGGTACGGATGGGTACGGATCTGTGCGGATCGTTGGTTGGTATGTGTGTGTGTGAAATGTTTAAGAACCAAAGGTTCTAGAATGTAGGTATGTGGAAGGTTCTAGAAGGTAGGTGTGTGGAAGTTGGTATGTGTGTGGAAGGTTCTACAAGGTAGGTGTGTGGAAGGTTCTAGAAGGTAGGTGTGTTGGTCCACAACTACGTGACATAATAACAGTTAGGTAACTAGTCTCCAAGTAGTGACCAGTGATGTAATAAGTGACCAGTGATATAATAAGTGTGACCAGTGACACAATAAGTGACCAGTGGTCAAGTGACGTAATCATGAGGTCACCAAAGGTCAATTACTAGGTAGCACCTAGTGGACAAAAGTCAATCTCCAGCTAGCAACAGTGCGTGCAGAGGTCAAATGTTACGTAATAATTACGTAAGCCAAGGGGGTTGTATCTGACGGGCTCACAACTTACTATTAGCTAAGGCTGTGAAAACTCTAACTGATCTACCTCTAACTTGTTCTGTTTTTGATAGTCTTATAGTTAAGGCAAAGGCTATCTTTCCTTATGATTTTGCAATATCACTAGAGGTCCTTGAATAGACTTACTAACTAACCTATCAAACTAACACAGTAAAAATGAAAATATGAAGAAAAACCGAAGAAATTTCGACGCAATAAGTCATTTTAAAAATCTTTATTGAAACATTGGAGCCGAAGATGAAATTGAGGAAGATAAATATTCATAACAAACGGATAACTCTTAATAGTATCACTGATACTATAAGAATAGAATCATGAACAACCATTAAATATTTTGTATAGTGATACTATTCGGAGGTTTTGTATTTAAAAATATCAGTATTTTTAAATTTAATATATTTATTCATCAACCGCATAAATTTAATCTTTTTGATCACTAATTTCCATTTAACTAACATCTTTTCCGTTTAACTCAACTGTTTCCCACAATTCACAAAACGGGCGGCCATATACATCATGCTTAGAAATATGCCAATCTCTAAAGTTTTCAATAAACCAACCAAAAGAGCATAATACTGATATTTTTAATGGAAATTCGATTCCATGTTTCAATTATTCAATTTGACATTATTTCAGCATTTTGTAGTTTGGGATTTCCACCTTTTGTATATTCTAATTTTCACCGTTTTCCATGTATTAGTCTTTTCTGATACTTTAACTTTAAAAATTTTAAAAATTCCAATATCGCCAACCTGTAAATAAAGTGTCAATCCCCCTAGTATTATAGATTGGTTGTCCGATACAATGAAAAGTTTTTTTCTGTTAATAAAGTCGATAATTCAACATTCATTAGTCCTATCATCTATGAACGATCTTTTAACTTTATCTGTTCTAGAGCCTCAATCCTTATTTTACTTTCACTCTATTAAACCTCTTCAAAGCAGCACTAGTTGAGAAAATTTTGTTTTTATTTTTCTCCCATTGATAAAACATCGACGGACTTTAAATATAGTCATCCCAGGACGAAAAGTATTGCACTGCTTTGTAGGGGTTTTCCTTTGATCTATATATCCTAGGACTTCTTTTTTAAAAGCAATCGTGTAAGTTCTTTTGTATATATTTATGGGGTAAAAATTTAAAATTAAAAAAGCATTACTGTCGTAAATTCAAATAGAATACTTATAAATTTTATTGAAATATATATTTGCATAAATAAAATTTTTCGCATGAAAAAATTTAATGATACAATCAGGATAGTGTTAGTATTAAAATTGTATCACTAAACGTTATTGAAAAAATGATACTATTTGGAATAGTGAAACTATTAGGAGTTATCCGTTAGATATTAACTACACTTTATTTATCCCGTAACTATGATAACGTGAAGAAAGGATGCAAAAACACAACCGAGCTAAATCAGATATCTCCAGGGTCAGGATAAAATTACGAGGCTCATTCCAACTAATCTAATGAATACTTTTGTGGTTAAATCACATTTTAACAGCTAGGAAAACAGAGGGATCATTACGCGGTATAATTAATTGGAATATGCTTTCCTATTTGATCATTAACATTATAGTTTTACCTATTTCCTGTTTCCTAGGTCAATTAATTTTGTATTTTGTCTGAGTTTGAATGAAGATGACTGTAAAATGGGAATTGCATGAAATCTTTATAATAATTTTAGTCTTATTTACCACAATTTTAAAAGATAAAAATATTGGAGAATAACGACACTGTATACGCGTCTCCTGAAAGGAAACGGCTCGTCTTCGTCAAGTGCATTAGGACAGAAGGTATTGAGTCATTTATTGATGATCCCGACTAACAGCTCAGCCCAGATCAGTATGAAGATGACGTCTTGTTAGCCAGCACCGCTATCAAATGGAAGCCATCGATAAATGTGACAAAAAGGATGAGTCAATAGGCAGAAATTCAACTGCAAACTGTAGCTTGAAACTTGACTCAGGTAAACAGGTTTATCGTAGCAAGAAAAATATCTGAATTTGTAAAGAAAACTCAAAGATATCCAACAATGTTTCGTCATTCAGAATCCCAACTAGAATAATTGCAGGCTCTAGCTGAAATTGCTGTTCTAGAAGCGATTCTCTGACCGAACCTGAAATAGATTAAAACGCCCTGAACAGGTCATTTGGACCAACATTATTGACTTTGCAACTTGATCCTTGCAATTTAATATATTTTTTGGGAATATTAAGTGTAATTACAAATATCTTGACGAAATTATTATTAATATTCTGCTATATCTTAAATTATTTATGAAAAATGAGCCTGAAAATGTTCGAAGGCTGGCTTCATTCTCATCGTTTGCCATTCGGAGGATTTAATGTTTTCTTCTCTTGCTGAATATAATGCATTTCATTACCAAATGGTCTTCGTAAGAGATCTTGATGACATGTACATTGAAATTGAGGAAACGAATACAGAATGTCTTAACCGAATCTTTCCTAATCAAAAGTACAATTAAAAGGAATCAAACATTGGTCTTTCCACTCTGATAGTCCTCAACATTTAGTGTCTTTACTTTACGGCTTTTCAATTAGTACCAATGATGTATTCTGTGTGTCAGCTGCCACTTTTCTTTCTACTATTTAATAAAGGCTGTTAATTAAACATTATAAAGCTCCTTAGAATTCAATGTTCATTGGTGTTGAATGTGACAATTTTCAATATAAATGTGTAAATAAAGGGACAGAAAGGCATCTTTCTCTATATTCAATATATATATACGGGGAAAACTTTATCAGCGAAAATTGGTAACCCTCGCGAATAACCTTCTCAACACCAATTGTTATTACGGCATTCTATAAGTTACCGATGAAGTTATCCCTTATTACTAATTTAATGCCACACAACGTTATTACCCACTGTTGAATTAAATACTAGCTATTAATTTATTCGTGTAATTAAACAATAATCGATTAACTAGTACATTGATTATTAATTATGTTAAGAAGGTAGAAGACAAACACAAAGATTAAACCGTATAATCCTTAACCACATTTACTAATAATACGAAAATACGATAATAGAGCGATACAATGGGAAATACAATTAAAATAAAGACACAAGGAAGATGAAATGATAAGTAACACACAAAGACATGTCTATCAAAATTGTAACACTTGATTGGGTTGGGACCGAAATTTCCGCACTTGGTCGCGAATCAATCTTCCGCATCGATGTCGACCGGCAAACATCGACGTATCGGGTAACGGGTAGAAGGAGTCGTCGTCACTTGACTTGGTTCTGCTCTAGATGAATTGGCCGATTCTACTCTGGGCTGGGGATCTGGAAAGGTCCGTTCACTTAGGATGCCTATTTCGATAGGCGTAAGGTTGAGCATCGTAGAGATGCGAATTCGGTTGGGCTGGTCATTTTCTGCCACGTTTAGATTTATTTGGACAGCGGACGAGCGATGAAAGAACGGAGATGCCGGGGCATAAATCACATCTGGATCTAATGTGGGGAACTCCACTTCCTCGTAAGCTGGAGGCGGGTCGACTATTTCCACTTGCTCTCCTACTCTCAAGTTCGACTGTAGGAGAGCATTTTCTGCCCGTCGCCTCTCTCGACGACGACGATTCCGGTTGGGCCGACAACTTTGAATTCCAGTTTCATTTTCGGCACTCCCACTCGGGGGAGGCCCATTTTGCGGTTGAGCCACTTGATGGAGAGGGAGATTTTGCGAGCGGGATAATATCTAATTCTTGTGCCCATCTTGGACTCGGTAGGCGAGTCCTGAGTTCATTCTCGGTGAATATCTGCCAGAGCGCAGCGCTCTGCTTGGATATGGTGATCCGCTGACTCCGGGTTTCGATTATTAAATCATCTCGGGCCCGAGAAAGACGAGAGATTCTCTGATGCAGGCCATGGGTAGTCTCAGGCGAACTCCATATGCCCTTGATTTTTTGGTATTTGGCCTGCAAGGTGGCAAAATCTCTTTCTAATTTGTCGAGCTTCTGCATTGTGGCCATGACGGATGGTGAGATTCGTGGTATGTCGGGTAAATTTGACAGATTTGACATTTCGAAAATCGGCAGAGGTTTCTTGAGTCTGTTGGTAGTAGTGGTTGAGAGTCCGATAGTTTTAGGAGACGTTGAGATGATACTTTCAATTAGACAGCTAAAAAGGGGAAAGAAAAACATTATGATAAAAACGTACCTGTTCGAACAAATTCATTAGGCGACTCTGGGGAAATAGTAGTGCTTGCCTGCGCGTCTAGATTTAGAAGGCCACCCTTGGGTGTTTCGCGAGTTACTAGGGTAGCAGATCTTAATTTCGTCAAACTGTCTCTACCACCGTTTCGGGGTTGATATATTAATTCCTATTTATGATCGCGCCATAGATTCGTTTAATAATACTGGTAAAGAAAAGTTTCGGTCATTAGCATACTGTCAAAGTTTGCTTAAGCATTCTCGTATTCCTCATTTGGATCTACGTTATTGTCGGGAAAGTTCTGGGTGGGTTTGTCGTATTGTTGGGGAAATAAGTGACATCATCAATAAAATTACAAACAGTACTAATAAAGATAATATTACTAACAATTCTCACTGACATTAATGTACAACAAGGATGGTTGACATAATTGGCATTAATCATAATTATAGCGCTGAAATGTTAGGATTGATAGTGAACTGGAATTGGTCATGGAGTTAATTGTATCGGTAACGATATTAATATTAATAAGGCTAAATATAATAATAATCATAACAATATTACAGAGATTAAAATTGAATTGAATTAATTAAAATGGTTAGTGAGGTGGGTGTTATGTTAGGGTCGTTATCGGAAGTAATAATGGAAGATGTTGGTCTACATCAGGTTCCCTGCCTACGCCATTTGCTCCGCTCCAATATTCTAATTGATGATCTGATTTATTGTCAGGGTCACACAAACTCCGGACTAATTTGATTCAAGTGGTGAATACGGGTAAGTTGACGGTCAATCACATGTATTTAAGGTATATTGATTTACTGCGGATGACAAATGCGATAATAAAAAAAAATCTTTTTACCTTAATGAATAATTTACTTACGGATTTTTCAGGAGGTCCTATGTGAGTAGAAAATTCCAAACGTGTCGTTTATCTCCACTTATAATTTTCAGTTGTCAATCACCCTATTCAAATTTGTAGACATTCGATTAATTTGTGATTCATTTGGTTAGAGAATTATTTATGCCGCTTGTATGACAATCTGCGGTTCGCATATTGATTTTCATGAATTCGATGTATTTGCGATACGTATGCATGTGCGGATTCTAACTAATATCTTCAACAATCTATGATCGATCGCGTGCATGAACAAATTTTTGGTTTAGCATTAATCTAATGTCTCATCTATTTTGTGATATATTATAGAGATTTTGTTCGATTTTATGAGTTTCTATTTGTTTGTTTCTGAGGGGTTGTTTGTTGTTTAGAAAAATCGTACAAGTTGCTTGACACTTCCCCAAAAAAATGAATTCTCGTTTTGATGTTGTCTATTCTATTTTCATTTTTAACCTATCCATGCTACCCGGTCGTAACATGATTTCGAGGTTTACAAAAATCGACTTATGATCGTCTAACGATCATCCCTAATCCTCTTAACTGACGGCGCCCTTCCCATAATTTAAGATTTTCTGCTCCATTAGCCGCTGCGAGTTGTTAAACGATGCCTGCGGGTAGAGTCCTAAGTCTTTCGACCAGACCTCGCCGTGGACGACAAAGATTTTAGGAATGCGTGGCCCGCGATCTCAACTAAAGGAACTTAATTCGTCATCCGGATTACCGGCCTGCCCTCCCGATAGCTATTGCAATACGTAAAATATATATATGATTTTATGGGACCTCAATATACTTAATTAATATTATGCATAAGAATTAAATAAATTAAATCATTACGAACATCTATTGAATTAAGACAAAATCATGCTTACGATTTCATCATATAAAAATTCAAAAATCCTTACTTATAAAATTCGAAATGATTTCAAGTTGAATTAAGCTAAGTGCCGTTAAATTTTTTGTAAAGTCAAATAATGAACTTGGTCACTGCTTATATAGTAGTTTTATGCCTGTGTGTGAACAATAGGCGTTTTTCGCCAATTTTGGGTTTTTTAATTATTTTATTAATTTCAAATTATTTTTATAATTTTTTATATATTTTTCCTTAATTTTTGATATATTAATTTTATGCTGTTGGATTTTATTTTTATTATTATTTTTCAATAATACTCATTTTTAACCCTAATATTTTGTTTCTTTGTCGCCGCGTCTGCCTATATTTTTTCTAAACCTTATTTTGCAAGGTTTTGGCAGTTTATTTTGTTTCATGTATGTTTCTTTCTGCATCTGTAGGCTTTTCAATGATTTTAATTAATATTTGTTTTATTTAATTGTATTATATTTTTATTTTGTTTTATTTAATGTTTTATTTTATTTTTGATCTCTTCTTGCGGTGAGTGTGTATGTACAGTGATCATTTTCCTTATTTTTATTTTTTCTTTTAATTTGCATCGCCATTTTTGTTTTACTTTAGGCTCTAAGCCCAACAATATATATATATCCAATAAAATAGTTTAACATTATCATAGGATTGCTTATACAACAGAACTTCATTTCAAAAGAAGTACAACTTTGTTGATGACCAATGGTTTCACTCACCGGCCCAACAATTGCTATTTATAAAAATATTTACAGTTTTGTTATGATAAATTTATTCTAGTATTCCTGAACAAATGCTAGCACCAATTATCGAATTTTCCCTAATCATGTCTGTATGCATGGTGCTGCCTCTGCCATTCCGGAAAATTGGAATATCATCAATAACAGACAAATGCCAGACACATCCAGTCCAGCGACCTTTTAACATTTAACTCATACCTTTCAAGTTATGCTTCGCTAGGTCAACGTGAAAACCAAAACACTTGTAGTAAAATATTTCTGTAAACAAATATAAATATTGAAAACGTGATGATAAACAAACCTACACAGAAAGCAGTCCAGAACCAAATTCTAGAGGGCCCACTCAGTATTACCTAGAGCTATAAATTGAGGTGAAAACTCAACTGTATTGTTGTTGAGAAATGAAATTTATTTGCATATTTTTGTTGGCGCTCTGCATTCTATCAACCAATGCAACCTTAAAGGAAAAGAAATTTGTCGGAGAAATTATAGGAAATGTTCAATGTACAATAAATAGTGTGGTTTGTACTGCGTTCTATTTAGGAACCGATGCGGTCTGCCTGCTTGCCATAACTGATGCTACTCGAGATCGCTGTGCAGATGTGGACCAAGGAATAAGGGAGAAATGTACCAGTCTCAATGATGTCTGCGACTGGAGAAACCGAGGTTAAGCAAATGTATTCTTTCCTCGCTTTGTGATGCGTGAAATAAATTTTAATTTTTTAAAAAATTTCGTTTGAAATTCGGTAGAAAATATAAATTTCAAAAAGTGAAAGAAAGTTATTCAAAGTTTGAAATATTTTCTTTTAATTTTATTTCTTATTTTAGACTCTTTCAATATTTTGTTTTTAATTTAT
This sequence comes from Schmidtea mediterranea, assembly GCA_022537955.1. Taxonomy (NCBI): domain Eukaryota; kingdom Metazoa; phylum Platyhelminthes; order Tricladida; family Dugesiidae; genus Schmidtea; species Schmidtea mediterranea. Next base: position 234,528,565 of record CM039679.1, read on the forward strand.
CGCGAATTATTCAAATGTTAAAATCTCTGGTTAGATAAAACAAAATATTGATCGATAAAATAAAAAAGAAATTAAGATAAAGGAGCAATGGTGACATTTATAAGACGTTTTACTAAAAAATGATCAATATTTTATATAGTTTTTGAACCATAGTTATTAGTTATATTTATCATATTAAGAGCATAAACACGAAAGCTTCATGGCCGGTGTGAATTATGAGCTTTTACCAATTAAGATATTCTCTAAAATACATAACAGCAAGAAATAATTGTCTAGATACACGGAAGCCCCTTATTTGTGCTGTCATACATCTCTGAAAATAAGCTATTACAGATTTCTCTCCAACTTCTAAACTTTGGCTCAAAACCGCTCCAATGACTTCAAAGCTAGCGTTTGTGTCTAAGATAAATATTTACCTCTTGATTATTCAAAAATAGGTGACTAACACAACTTTTCCTTCCGTTCTTGGAAATGTCATTGCATTCTTAAGTTAAAATTACATCTTTATAGTATCAAAATATTGCAGCATATAAAAGTTCAACAATGCCAACATAAGACATCTTTGAATCTGCTGGAGGATGAGGTTAATCATATAAATGATTTTAACTGTTTTAAACCTTTTATATTTCTGCTTTTACGACCTGTTTAACCTTATTTTTGTTGATTAGAATACATTTTTCATGAATTGTGTACCTAAGGATGCACAATTCTTTTATAATGAATTCACATTTTTCTGTCATCAAAATTCTTTCAAATATACTTTTTTAATACTTTTCACTTTTATCAAAATACCATCTAAGTAAACTTTTACTGCTTTGAATAACATTCCATTAGTCTGTCTACATCAGTCTCTGAAGTGTCACAGGTGCTGTTACTCATTGAACCTGTAATCTAACCTTTTTATCTTACACCGAGTACTATTCAATATTGTTAAATTCATTACAATTATTATTATTATTATTATTATTATTATTATTATTATTATTATTATTATTATTATTATTATTATTATTATTATTATTATTATTATTATTATTATTATTATTATTATTATTATTATTATTATTATTATTATTATTATTATTACTATTATTATTATTATTATTATTATTATTATTATTATTATTATTATTATTATTATTATTATTATTTTTATTATTATTATTATTATTATTATTATTATTATTATTATTATTATTATTATTATTATTATTATTATTATTATTATTATTATTATTATTATTAAAAGTATCGATAGTCAGATATATAAAAATAGAAATATCTAGAATTGAGAAAAAAAATTGAAAGATTACTATACAAATATTGTATTCATTGTATTGATTGGAATAAATTTGTTATATAATTTTTAATAGTTTCTTGTTTGTGTGTTTATTTATTTATTAATACTCACGCGCAGCCCTATTTATCAAGCATTCCAGAGAGTCCCAATATCTTTTTACATGCGATTCCACTTGGCTCTTCCTTTATCTACACAACATTAATTATTGCAAAATAAACACTTAATATCAGTATTGGGATTGTGTCCCACTAACTCAGTGGCCCGCTGGCTCACATACCCCCACGGCAAAATTTTTTTTTCTAAGTTTAAAAGTACAAGTTTTTTGTAAAACAAAGACTATGAATAATAAAAAAATTACAAAGTCATTTAAACAAAGACCATGACTCATTCAAGGTCATTCGATGAGTCATAATCTTTTCAAGAGCATTCAAAAGTAGGTCAAGGTCATTGGATGACTCATCAAAAAATTTTCAAGAGCATTTAAACAAAGACCATAGCTTATTCAAGGTCATTCTATGAGTCATCATATTTTTCAAAGTAATTCAATTTTTTTCTAGATCATTGGATGAGTCATAATAATTTCTCAAGGTCATTCAAAAGTAGGTCAAGGTCATTGGGTGACTTTTCAAGGTCATAGTATTTTTAAACATTTTTTAATTTTAATTTACTACTTATTTTTTTAAGTAGTGTTTTAATATTTTAAAATTTTTATTCTATTACTTATTTATATAAGTAATGTTTTAATATTATTATTATTATTATTATTATTATTATTTTTATTTTTATTATATTTATTATTAATATATAATAAAAAACAACTACATAAAACTTTTATTATTAGTAGCACACTGCGACCACACACAGAATTCTTATTAAAAATAGGGGGCTGTTTATTTAAAGATTATTTCCATTTTTTAGTGATTGCATAACAAAAAAAGCTGTGGGGAGGGTTTTTTTGGTGATTATTTTCGGTGTTTATTGATTACACAATGATGTAATCAAGATAATTAATTTTAATGTGTGCACATTTATTTTGATAATTTTTTGTGTGAATTTTTTTTCAAATCTTTTGTGTGTGTGTTTTAATTAATTTTTTTGTGTATTTTTTTTTAAATTTTTTTCGAGTTTTAGGCCTGATTTTTTTTAAATTCAAATTTTGGCGAATTTTTGAAATAAAATTGAAATATTTTTTGATTAAATTTTTTTTCAATCACACTATAGTCAGGGGGTATTTTTGAAATAGATTAAAATAAATTGGCTTGAATCGCCTAACGATAAAAAAAGCATAAAATTAAAATTGGCTCAAATCGCCTAAGATGAACACACTATAGTCAGGGATATTTTTAACTCGTAATAATAACAATGCAATATTTGGTGTCAATACTTTCTATAGGTAAAATATAGGCATAAAATAAAAATGGTTTGAATCGCCCACTGATAAAAAACTGACAGGGGTATTTTATAGGCTTGCTAAAAAAACACGTGAAATATTTTGTTCAACCAATTTTTATAGGCAAATTTAGGCTCTAGATAAAAATAATTTAAAATACCTAAAGTAAATTAAGATAAATTAAAGTACATTAGGATACATTAGAGTATATTAAAGTAAATTAAGGTAAATTAAAGGATCTAAAGTAAATTAAAGTACATAAGAGTATATTAAAGTAAATTTAGATAAATTAAAGCAAATTAAAGTACATTATAATACATTTAAGTATATTAGAGTAAATTAAGGCTCCTCTAGTAAATTAAGATACATTAGAGTACATTAAGGTAAATTAAAGTAAATTAAAGGATCGAAAGTTAATTTAAGTACATAAGGGTACATTTAAGTAAATTATGGTTCATAAAGTAAATTAAGATACATCAGAGTAATTTAAAGTACGTTGGAATAAATTTAAGTAAATTAAGGTTCTTAAGGTTATTTAGGGTGCCTAGAGTAAAGTATGGTAAGTTAGGTAAGAATTTTTTAAAATTAAATAGAGAGTCAACAGTTAAGTTACATAAGGGTAATTTTTAAAGCTGAAAATTTAAAAAGCAGTTATAGTAGGCAAATTACATGAGGTAAGAATTTTTTAAAAGTAAATAGAGGATCAAAAGGTAAATTACATAAGGTAAGAATTTTTAAAGTTAAAGAGTCGACAATATTGCATGATAAAATTTATTAAATAAAATTTTTAGTATAGTTTATTCGATATATTTTCATACATATTTTTAAATGATAAAATTTTTAACATAATTTTTAAATAGAATTTTTAGAATAATTTTATCGATGAATTTTTTATACATGATTTTTAAATAGAATTTTTAGTATGTAATCTTAGTATGTAATCTTACAATCAAAGTTTTAGTATAATTTTTACTATGACTTTTTTATACATGTTGATAACGATCAAATTTTCAAAGAAATTTTTCAAAACATTTTTTCAAAGAATTTTATTAAATTAAATTTTTGAGTTTCAGTGTTACATAGTATTGGTTATGGTAGGTAGTAGTCATTCGCAAAAGCAACACATCTCCTCCACTCTGCAGCAACTCATCCTTAATAAAAAAAATAATAAAATAATAATACTAATAATCATAATAAATATATTTATGATAATAATAATAATAGTAATAATAATAATAATAATAATAATTATAATAATAATAATAATTATAATAATAATAATAATAATAATAATAAAAATAATACTTTCAGAAAACATAAAAATTTAACTTACTTGGTATCAACTTCTGAACACTGATAACCTATTACACTGCATAATCCATTAATAACTGAACAACAATAACTAGGTACTATATGCAGATGACTGAGTACTGTACAACTCACTATATACATAATAGGCATTGAATAATTTACTTATTCATTAAAATTCCCTATTTAAATAATATTTACCCATTGAACACCGATATTCAACCAACTTAACCCTCTTAAAAAATTAAAATTTTCTCTCAATCATTTCCCCTTAAAATACTTGGTTATTCACACACTCACAATATGTTATCAATAACTAGTTACTGAACAAATCAATATCAAAAATTGTTTACTGACCAAGAAATCTTTAAATAAAAACACATAAAAATTTGAACAATCAAAAGAAATACAATTTCAATTACAAATTTTATTAACTTCTCCACTCTTTTATCGATCATCGATGTCTCCAAATTGTTTGGTTGCTTAGTTACCTGATTGCTATCAAGAAACTATTAATCATTGAAGCCTAATCAAGTGTTGCATTTTCTCTGAATAAAAATGTATTGCTTTACAGTCTTGTATGTGATTTATTGAAATTATTTTGTAAAACTTAGTTAAAAAACTTTGAAATTTTTCTACTATTTTTGTATTATTTTTTAATTGCGTCCAACAATGAACAATTACTAAAAGTTATTTTCAAAGATTAATGTCAACCTTTTCATTTAATTTTCACATTCCCCTAAATAAATTAATTGCTAACTCATCAAATAATTACTTTAATTTATTTTTATACATTTTCTTTTCACCCCCAACTTTTATTGTTTACTGAATGATAAATTAATTAGTAACTAAGTAGTAAGTTAATAATCTAATCTAATTGCTAGTGAAAAGAAACTTGATTAGAAAAATATTCTTAAATTAATTTCTCAAAACATACATTACTTTCATTGTACATGGAATAAATTTTCATATATTTATTGAAAATGATTCAACTCTTAAAATTATTAACTCAAAGATGATAAAGGTTTGAATAAAACTGATATAAAAAAAATAATATCTACCACATTACTAGAAATTAAATTATTATCGACCAACCACTAAATAAGTTGTATTTCTAACAAAGCTTAAAAAACTTCACGGAACAGGTACTTATAGATACCAATAAAATCTACTAAAAATCCAAATATGTATGTTTAATTATTGTAAAATACTTGTTTTTGTAAAAATAAGACTTATACCTGAATTATGATTATCGTGTGATTAGAATTTGATTAAAGTTGTGAGAAATATTTTAAGTTGTTAAATTTTAAATAAAACTGCTTAATTTGTAAATAATGTTAGTATTTTGAAAAAATTTTAAAATAAGACCTTCAGCAAATTGGTAAGAAAATAGTAGTTATTGAGTAATACTTATTAAAATTACTAAAGTTTTATAATTTTTGACAAGTCTTGATATATCTTTAATAAAATTTGTTAGTACTTTGAATAAAATATTTAAAAAAAGTTTCAACACAGTAGCAAATTGTAAAGAAAATAGTACTTATCAATTAATTAAATTAACTAAGTTGTAAAATAATAGAAAAAAATTTGTTAGATTTTTAAAAATTTTAAGATTGTTAGGTAATTGTTCTAGATACTTGTTGAATGAAAATTAATTGTACAATTTCTCTTCATTCGTAGAAATAATCATATATATTTAAATTATTCAGAAAATTGTCAATAACAACATAAGTAATGGGTAACATAAAAATTTTTTAAATACTAGTCATTTTTAATTAAATAACAAATAATAAAATCAAATAAATACTTGAATACAAATAATTACATAAATCAAACATTTTTTTTAGAACCGAACACGTATAGTATATTTTATTCAGATTCCAATATCATTAAAATTAACCAAAATCTTACTGATATATTTTGATAACCCTTACTCTTAACCAATCATTTCTCTTTAAATGACAATATTTCCAGCTATATTCATTATTTTCATAAAAACACCGATTTATAGCGATATTCAACCGAATAAATTTCTTGAAATTCCCTTAAAATAAATTCATCTCTTGAACAATCATTTCCCTTTAAAATAACAAAATTCAACTGACACAACCTCTTAAAAATATCAAAAAACCTGTTCTTATTCGATAATTTCCCCTTAAAAGATCATAAATTCTCTTCTTAACAAATCATTTCCCCTAAAATAAAATAAAATTTACTCTCAATCAATCATTTTAATCAATCTCTTTAAATGACGATAATTCCAGCTATATTCATTATTTTCAAAAAAATCACCGACATATCGATATTTAACCGAATAAATTTCTTGAAATCCCCTTAAAATAAAATCCATCTCGTGACCAATTATTTCCCATTAAAAGATCATAAATTCTCTTCATAACCAATCATTTCTCTTTAAATGACAATATTTCCACTCTCACAAAAGATTTATCCACATATTAATATCTATCTGAACAAAGCCTTCTAAAAATATTATAAATTACTGCTCTGTATTCTCCATTTAGAAAATATTTACCCTTTGAACATAGATATTCAACCAACTCAACCCCTTTAAAAATGACAACAAACTTGTTCTTAATCGAGTATTTCCCTTAAAATATCATAAAATTTCCTCTTAACCAATCATTTCCCTTGAAATGATATTTTCCCCACTGCACCAACAATATACATATTTTTTGTAAAAACCTACAAGGTAAATTTTCTTTAGAAATCTATATTTAACCGAATAAGATCCTTAAAAATCCATCATTCGAATCATATTCACTATATGTATTCAACCAATTAAATTCCCTTAAAATTATCATAAAAATCTGATTTTTACCAATAAAAATAAATTTTCTTTAAAGTGTTACATAACTGTTATCGATACCCAACATTTTCCGTCGAAAATCACCACAATTTGATTTTGACAACAAATTCTATCAAATATAAAATTCATCAAAAATAACTAAAATCGAATAAAGTTTATGTTTCCCACATAAATTAAATTTTGCTAAATTATTGTAAAATCATAAAATATATATCATGTTGCTCAAATAATTATAAATTAATCAGTAAAACAAGTATAAATTCAATAAAAATTCCCAGTCAACCCATAGATATAATTTAACGATTTTCATATTGTTGAGGATACCTAAATAATGAAATAAAATAATTAATAAACATGGAAAATGATTCGAGGAAACAATGAGAAGTGAGTAAGAGGTGGTTCTGGAGCCTCATAAAAAGAGAATGAAAGAAATGTTGAACAACGATAAAGGAATAAGAGAAAATAAATAAAAACAGACAATTAAATCAAAGAAGGTAATTTATAATTAACAAGTGCAAATTTTGGAAAACAAAAACAAAAACAAAAACAAAATTCGCAAATCATCTCGACAGCCCTTTCAAGATAGGGGAAGAAATAATTTTGAAAATCAGGGAAAGGACATCTCCAAAAAACTATATTTATCTGGACAACTGTCATCGATCATGGTGGCCAAAAATGAATTAGCGTTAAAGGATATCAGAAATTCTATTCGACAGCAGTAAGTGTTATTGAATGATGGAGTATAAAATGGAAGCGCAATTGAAATCAACAACACAAAAAATTTAAGAGTAAAACTTGCGAAAGGACAAACTACGAAAGACAAAAATTGTGAGAGACAAGAAATTTGCAGGAGCCAAGGGATTGCAGAAGATAAAGAAAGAGAAAAAAGAAGTTAAAAGAGAAATTTGAAACAGAAATTAAGCAAGGTCAAAGCAAAGCGAAGCAACTAAATCGGAGTTACCGATCTCAGAAACCCACCGCAGTAGTCAGTTGATTGTAAAACCAATTGATCCGAAAAGTGCTATTCTTCCCGAATGGTCGCAATAAGCACTAAGTGTGATCGATTGATAATTCGTTGTGTCATTTTAAAGTGGAAATAAAGTGTATTAATCAATAAAGTTTATATCGTTTGGAGTTCGTTACTGTTGTTTAAAGCACGCTTGGAGTCAGATCGACAATAATTTCTATTCGAATTCACCGACAACCCCAACATATTTGGTGAGCCCGACGTGATCAAGGTCGGTGAAAAGTGATTAAAAAGAAACATTATTATAACCAGATTAGAGGTAAATTGAGGATTCTGAAAATTTTTGTATTGAAGCTTGAAGCAGAGGTAAAATATTAATTGTGTTAATAAAATTGAAATTCAGATTGTGTGATTTGAGGAAATTTATTAAAATGAATCGTTATAATTTACGAAGCAAAAGTAAAAAAGAACTTGTAATGAGTATTGAAGACTTACTGGTTTCAATCGCTAAAGAAAGTAATGATTTTGCCAGTTATCAAAGATTACCCGTTGAACAATATGGAGGCGATCCAGTTATTTTTATTGATTTTATGAGTGACTACTTCATGTATGCGACAGCATATGGATGGTCCCAAGCAATTATAATTCAAAGGCTACCTTTATATCTAAAAGGAGCAGCGAGAGAGGTGTGGCAGCAAATTGACAAGAAAGCGGTTGGCAATGATTGGGCCAAGTTAAAAGATGCGCTAGCAGCTAAACTCATTGGAGGAGATATAAAGAGACTAATGCGTCAAAAGTTTTATAGTCGAGTTCAAAATCCAAATGAAACAGTGAGCGAATTTGCCTACCATTTATCAACTTTAGCAAGTAAATCATTCGATGACGACTCAAAACAACCAGGTCTAGCGAAACAGATGCAAGAATTGGTGCAAGATCAGTTTCTCTCTGGAGTAAACAAAGAAATAAAAACAGCATTGTGTTGCGTAGATTATGATAATTTCAATGATCTTGTTAAAAAGACAATGAAAATTAAATTAAACTTAAAAAGTACGAAAGAGAAAGCTCATGCATTTGCAATACTTCCAGTTAAAAGAGAATGATCGATCACCCCACCGCGAGGCAGTAGTGAGACAGTGAATACACTCCAACAATCAAGAAGTCCATCGCCAAGTTGGAGAAATGAGAATAGTATAAACAGATCAAGTGGTAAAATGCAAAGTAATGAAAGAATAAGTCTCATCCAATGTGAAAATTGTAAAATATTAGGGCATTATACAAATCAATGTTGGTTTAGAAATGATGGCAGCAGGACCCCAAGGAGAGTAGTTTCTAACTGGCAGAGAAATGAGATAGAAAATAATTATCGAAGAATAGCGCTTGATAAAAAGGCTAATGTTAATGATGTTCAATGTTATCACTGTGGGAAAAGGGGGGGCATATTTCAAGGAATTGTTTCACACGTGAATATAAATGGACAAATTCAATGTCATGCATGCAAAGGTTATGGGCATATGGCGAGATCTTGCCCAAAAAATTCGAATAAATTTCAAAGACCAATATTAAAGAAAACAATAAGATTTCAAGATGAAAGTCAATCTTCCAGCAATGTAGCCTTGGTTCAACAAGAAAATTTATAGAAAAAATCAAAAGCGATGTGGAAATCCTTAATCAGAAATTGAATAGACTGTTATCAAAATTTGAATCAGATGATGAAGCTGATACTCATATGGTAGACCGGGGAGAAGTATCCGGTAGTGAACCCGAATCAAGCAATGAACCAAGTAGTAAAATTTGCGATGATTTACAAAGTGAAATAAGCACAGTATTCATTGCCAAAGTTCGACGGCTGAGTGCAGATCCAGAAGCGAATTCTCAGAGGTTGATTGAAATCTTAGAAAAATTGGTTAAGATGCCCTTGAGTTTGAGAAAAACCATAACTGTTATAAAATTTTGTGTCAAGTGTTATAAAGTAAACAAGCGAAAGGTATTTAAAGATATAATGAGACTATTGAGGCAATCGCTGCGAGAGCATAAATGGCTAGATCCTATAATTGTTAAAGTAATTGGATTAGACAACACAACGTCGTTTTGCCAAATTGGAGCGTATGAAAAAGTAAATGAGTTGCAAAGGGACGTTATGCACAAATGTAAAAGTTGGAAAATAGAACTTGAATTTATGGAGCAAAGGCTAGAGGATGATGATTATTTGATCGATTGTGGAATAATCCCTGGAGTGGAAAACGAAATACAAATCCTGAATATAATTAAAAATAAAGAAACCGTTAAAAATGATTTCGATGAAACTAAAAGTGATTTAATAAAAATATTGATCAATGGAAATACAGTTGAGGTTAATGATAAATTAGATATAATTTTGAATTCAGAATTTGAAGTGGAAGAAAAATTAAAACTTTTGGACTGTATTAGGCCTTATTTGAGTTATGAAATTGGTTTTGGAGAAACAATAAAAACTGTTATTCGGAAATTTGGACAAGAATTTAGAGAACAAGGCATTTATATTGAACCATTTGTGATATTATTAATGATAAATGATCAAGGTGTAGAATATATAGATGAGCATTGGTGTACAAAAGTAAGTAAACTCCGACGGAGGGCAGCAGAAATCATGGGTAATGACGGAATCATTGTGTTGATGTATAAGGGTTTTGAGTTAGATGATGACGAATAATTATTCGATTGTGGCTGTGTACCACGAAAGCGTGACAAAAATGGGTATTTTACGGGCAAGGAACCTTTTACAAATTTTATTAATGAGATAATTGCCGTTAAACAATTAAATTATAGCGAATCAACAAATTGGAGTAAATTTGTGTGGCCAAATCCTAATTATGAAACGAAGAGTAGTAATGATGAAGTGTATGAGAAAAGTGAAATGACAAAAGATGAGGTAGAAAACTTCATTGAACCAAACATAGAAGAAAGTGCGACAAAAACGGAAATTAAAAGTGAGGTTTGTGCAACAGATACAGCAACTGATGAAGCAAAGGTGGAACCGTGTAAGAGTCCATATGAAATAAAATGCGAAATAGTACAGAAACTCCAAGAGGAGAGAAGCCAGGTTAGTTTGAGTAAAACAAAAGAAATTCTAAAGTCCTTAGCTAGTGAACTGTATATTAAACCAGCATTGCGAGAACAAAGTGAAATATATATTCAAAAAATTACAAAAAATTAAAAAAGAGACTCCCTTCTGTGTTAGAATATGCGAAAGAAAATATGGAATTTTGTGATGAAGATGTGATATTTAGTATGATAAAAGATGAAATAGATAAAGAAACGGTACTGACAATTATGAGTTATATTTTACTAGAAATTGGAGCATACCTTTGTTTAAATAATGATAGAGAAGAAGAGATAGTTGAAGCGGCGACCAAGGTTCTGAAAAAACATGTTGGTAGCTGGATAAGTGAAAATGGAGGTTGGAAAAAGTTAACAAAAAACCAACGTAAACAAATAGAAGAGATAAATGAAAAATGTGGAATCGCAATGAGAAAAAAACCAATGAAAATTCCGTTTATAATGTTTATGATATTAACGTTATGTGGAATTGTAACCCAAACTGCTTCATTATTTGCATATGATTGCTCTCAAATAGAATTATGGAAGATTTATTTTGTGGTAGATATGACAGAATGCCCCGACGCATATCCGATGAAACTGAAAAGAAGTATTATGTTTATCAGGAATCGGGCTTTCGACGATCAACAGTACGAGAATGTAGTGTTAAAAGAACAGGTTTCATATTTTATTGTGGAAAGTGGAGTCATACGTCATTAATCAAGATGTATGCAATTCCAAGACCAGTTGATATTAATCCAAAAAATTGTGTAGCCGCATTTCAAACAAGAGAATTTAAAATTAGCTCAGAAATCAGATTAAAAGCCAAGTTAAATAACGCAGTACGAGAAACAATTATTGAAAGAGGAGTAATGAAAGCTAATGGTGATTGTGTAGGAGAATCTTACAAAATGAATGGAGAAATTATCTATAAAGTTGTCGTTATGGAAGAATATTTAACAAAGTTGAAAGAATTCGAGGGAGCTTTTGATGATGACACAGCTAAGTTACAAACTCATCCATTTTGTAACATGAGACAAACGAGTTGTCAAACAGGAGAATCAATCCTTGTGTATGAAGTGAAAACAAATCGGTCAATTTAGTACATCTAAAAACAATGAGTTTTAACGAAATTGTTGGAGAACAATTGAGAGAAGGATTGGAAAATTTAAACGCGAAAGTAAGAGCAAATGTGACACTTAGAATTACTCCTTTGATAACAAGAAAAACTCCAGTAGTGTTGATATCAACATTGCCAGATGATGGTATGAGATTCATTCGGAAAAACATTGTTAACAAATGTGGCCAAACAGCGTATGAAACCAATTATAAAGGAATTTATGTATCGACGAAAAACATTGAAGAAGCCCAAATTCGAATACATAGCTTGGATATCAAATTAACGAATTATTTCAATAATAAAATGGATTATTTATTTCATTATAACGTTAGTAGTAGGATGTGAGCCAGTCAGATACAATCCCTTTGGCTTACGTAATCATTACGCAACATTTGACCTCTGTCTACGCTGTTGCTACCTGGAGATTGACCTCTGTCCACTAGTTGCAACCTAGTAATTGACCTTTGGACAATGACTTCATGATTACGTCACTTGACCACTGGTCAGTCTCACACTTATTATGTCACTGGTCAGTCTCACACTTATTATGTCACTGGTCAGTCACACACTTATTATGTCACTGGTCTTTACTCGGAGACAGCCTTATTATCTAACTGTTATTATGTCACGTAGTTGTGGACCAACACACCTACCTTCTAGAACCTTCCGTTCTTAAACTTTTCACACACACACACACACCAACCAACGATCCATACCCATCCATACCCATCCATACCCATCCATACCCATCCATACCCATCCATACCGATCTGCACTGATCCGCGCCAATCATCGCCCAACACGCCTACAACTACGTCTACGACTTAGTCGTAGACTTAACAAAATCATATTATTATTATACTGTTTACTTCATATAAACGTAAGAGTTTCGTTTACCTCATTGATTCATGTTACTTGCATGTTATATATTAAAACATTATATTTACATGAAATTTTCAATTGTTAATTATATTAATACATAAAAAATTATAAAATAATAATTAAACATTATAAATTAACATCAAACTCGTCTTAAAAATAAATTTTCAATCCTAAATTATTTAAATTATTGACTATTTTGTTAGTAGTTTATTACGTAACAATTTTATCAAAATAATCATAAAACTTTAATAATTTTCATGAAAATTTAAGTTTAAAAGCACTATAGTATATTGATAGTTTATTTAATTAAAAATAAGTCACTCAAAACTTAAATTTGAACACTGGATATACAAAATTCAATATTTTAAGAAAATATTTCAACAAGTTTAAAATTTCAACTTAACTAAATGTAAAAAATTAAATTATACAAGATTTACTTTACCAATTTCTATAAAATTTTAAATTTACAGCAAATAAAATATACAGATTTATATTCTATTAAAAAATTTAATTTTTAAAATAAAAAATAATTCGCCCACTACCCCTCAACGAATTATTACCGACACCAGACTGTTACAAGTCTCATTTAATAATAATTACAAAACAATAGAATAAAAAGACAAACAAATTTACAAAACAACATTTATTTAAATAAAAGCTTCAATATCTTCATTGGCATTGATACCTAAATAATGCCCGGATGCAAAAACTTTGTTTTTACCTACCCACTGACGTTTATCATCGTTGTTACTTAAAGCAATTTTACTATTTTTAAAAGTAAACAACTGATGATTTCTCGTCCCTATTCTCGTTTGAGGAACAGAAAAAATTGTATCGTTTCTATAACAACCAAGATAAGAAAGATGCTTTATTTCAGTTCCTTTCAAAGTAATTCTCTTTGCTTTATTACTTTCAGTTTCACCTAAAAGACTATAGCATTTTGGTCGTAAGAAAACCCATTTCTTATATCCAAGTCCCTTACTCTCATCTTTGAATTTACCTATTACTGAGTCAAGTTTTCTTGAATACAAAGGATGACCAATATCATAATTCGAAGTGTCCAAAAGATTATCCGAAACCATTGCAGGTAAAAGAGTACTTAATTTACAGTTTTTAATTTCAAGGAAGAAAGAGTCAGTGTCGCCAGCAACAATGTCAATACTACAATTGAAAAGATTCCTATATTTCTCTAATTCAAGATACTGGAGCTGATACATCCGTAATTTCGATAAATCAAGAACCGTTTGACCGATATAACTAGGTCGGTCTAAACAAATTAATTCTTTATTTAGATGAGCTGCTATTAGATCATCGTCAATCTTTATACACTTTCTGAAAGACGGCTTTGATGAATAAGTAACCATCTTTTCAAATGAATTACATAATCTTAAATTCATTCGTTTTTTAAGAGTTTCCACAGGCCAAATTGGTGGTAATTCAAAAGTTGTTTTCAAGATTTCCAAACTCTTTGCAAAATTATAAGGAAAGATACCTTTACAACTCATTATTGAACCAGTAAATACCGAATCTGTCAAAGGAAAGTTAGAAAGAGTTTTAACTGCATTGTCTAATGATGCGCTAACAAACTGATAACTATCAATGAACCTAACTGATTCTTTATCGAAATGCGCTATCAACGATATAAACGTTTCTGTTGTAGTTGGAATGATATTCAAATCCCAAGAAGGAAAACTACTAAGACCATACTTCAAAATGTGATGAAGGTCACAGCCCTTAAGATTATGAAAAATAACAGGTAAATGCTGACGATTTCTTCTAACATTACGACAAAGACTACAAGCAGCCCCAAGATAACGACCTGAAAAGTGTTCGTAAAGTTTAACACGATTTCTAATGGGTTTCTTACAAAGATAACAATTCAATCAAGACTTAAAAGCGTTTTCCTGAATAAATGATAGAGGAATAATGTTTGAATCACTAAAAAGATCAAAATAAGGTTGTATAATTGTCACCGCAATTTCCTCTATCTTTTTCAAAAATTTCAAGACACACTCTAAACCAATGAAACTAAAATACGATTTAGTATTATTAAAGTTATTAATTAATATTAGTCCTGCTGATATTGGTAGATGTTTCTGATGAAATCTTATGTCAATGGGTAAAATTGACTCAAAGTCTGCATAAATTAAAAATGGTGGGGTTACTGTTTTTGAGTAATCACTAAACTCTAAATATTTATTTTGAGGAAGAGTGTATAAAGTTGTTCCTACCTGATTTTTGGTACATAAGGCATAATAACTGTTAAAAGCATCCTGCAAACGAAAACCATTAAGACATCTAGGACACCATTGACATTGTATTCGTACACTAACAAATCATTAATATGTGAATTCATTAAGCGTTGCAAGTCAATAACAGCAGTATAATGATATTGGTCATTTTCGAGAAGTAAAAGATACAAAGGATCAACGTCAGTCACTTTAGTGCGATGAATAATATCCAAATGAGGGTGATGAGGAACAAAATCGTCATTTTCATTTTCATCATTATTAATAACAGTTGGGTTATAAGACAAGACATTAATTGCAAAACCTGGATTCTTTTCCTCAAACCTACTTATATTGCACAATCTCATAGGACAGTCATCTATCTCATCATAATTTAATTCATTCAAGAAGTTAGTATAACTATACATATTACTACAATTATTTACAAGAACGTCATGCTTCAATAAAGCCAAGATACTATATATAAAACAAAGATTGTCACTATTCTTAATATTAATAATTGCTCTTTTTCCTTTAAACGCAATAGGAGTTTCAAAAAAACCGTGACCAGTTAACCTATTTATTTGGGAATATTTAATCAAGATAAAATGAATTTCTCGAATTCTAGAAATAGTCTATCCACTACCTAATTTAGTAAATCTTTCTATTTTTTCATTTAATTTTCTAACTCCTTCAACAAGAAATTATCTGAGAAGACCTCGGCGTTATTAGATATAAATTCATCTTTAGTTATATCATCTTTCGCAAATTGGATATTTACAGCAAATTGAATTTTAACGGTCCCCATTTTATTAATTTCAATTTTTAGCCAGGTTATAATTCTATCTGTTAATGTTATTTGATTAACATTAAATTCATCAATATTAAATTTTAGTAATTTACGAGATCCTCTTAAATCTAATTCAACAATTGGGTCATTACTAATGTCGGCAGAACCACCTATTTGGATGTTTTCCTCATCATCACTAATTATTTCATTTTTAGATATTTTAGGCGCCCCTAAATTCAAACCAATATCAGATTTTCTTTTCTTAATTTTAAAATCGTCAGCCTTAAAAATCAAACGAAAGAAATCGAGCTTATTCTGTCAAGTGAACCTTATGATCAAAAAAGAAATCAAGATAGGGTTGGGCATGGTAAGTGTTGCACGCGGGACATATGAATATTTCAATGCCATTGAACTGATGACGATAATATTTCTTCATTAGGTCATGGCATTCATCACTATGATTCATGGAAGAATTGCAGTAATGAGGGTATAAATTGCCTATTTATATAAAATTAATTATAAGTTATTTAAAAGGTTAATAAATTACCAAATTTGAACCCTTTAATATGAAAAGGTTATACTATTTTCAACCTTATGTACAAGGTTATATAAATTATGTAATTAAATATTTAGAAACAGTTTACAAACAAATTATCAATCTAAACTATTTATTTTTAAAGATTTTTAATCTCTAATTTATATACCTAATTTTAAATCATTATAATAACTAGAATTTAAAAGTAATATTATTAAAAATATAAAAATTTAATTCTTTATTTAAAATATTACTTAAAAACAATTTAAAAATTCAAAGAATACTTACATTTAATTTTCTTCCCATTTAATTTAGCATTAATATGAGGCATATTTGATGAAGAATTTTGAAGATTGTTGTTAAAATTTTGCATGTTTTGAAATTGTGGAACATTTTGCATGTTTTGAAAGTTTGGATTGGTAAATTAGAAATTTGGATAATACCAAGGCATGGTAGTATATGGCATATTCTAAATAAATAATTACTAAACATTTAATTTAAATTTTAATCTTACAAAGTTAGCATTCATATTCTGCCAATACATTTGATTAGGAAAGTTATTAGAATTCTAAATAAACTTAATAATTTTCAAATAAGATTTAAAATTTACCATATGATTTGTATTTGGTATTTGTTTGGAATTATTCTTATTGAATGAATTATTATTACTGTTCTAAATAAAATATTAATAAAATTAAAATTAAAATTAAAAGTTTTACCATATTGATTATTGTTCGAAGTTGTGTATGTATAAAAAGTGACCATAAAATGAAAAATACATCCATATATATATATATATATATATATGAATAATTACGTTATCACTACTACAATAAATTAACCAATCAAAACACGGTAAATTGCACACATATATTTTTAATATTTCAAATAATCTAAAGCACCAAGTAAACAATTTTTATTAAGCACAATCATCATCGTGTTCATAAAATGGACAAGATATGTTTCTTGGAAAACTCTGATATTCTTTTAATGAATACTTTACAATTCTCAAAGATGGGAAATATATTTTTAAAATCTTTTCTTTTGTTTCATCTGTCACATAGGAAATAGCTGTTTTTCGATCAGAACCGATAGTACTTAATATACACGTTGGACAGAAAAAATTCTGACCGTTAAGTATTTGATCTTCATGATATTCGTTTGCCGAAAACACCCTATGTAATGGTCTTAAAATATTATTAGTATTGATCATACATAATTCTTTTATAACTAATCCACCAAATTCATTTTCAAAAACACTAATATCAATAAAATAACTAGACATTTTATAAAACATTTTTTTAAAATCAATACGTTTATACATTGAGTTTAGCCAAACAAGACAATGTTGACCACAAGTTGTTGTATACAATTGACTTTCCTATTGTTTGTAATTTACTAACTAATAAAGCTGGATAATAGAATCCCATTGGATCGAAAACATGGATTTTATTTGGTTTCACTAATCAGCAATCCAGTGTTCACCGCCAAGATTAGATGATTGAGTATTAACCACTATTGCATTGTTATCATCAAGATATTGAATTTTATCTAAAGGATATACACCAACAAACTCATTCCCCAACAACTGTTTTACAATTTTATCAACTTAAATAGAACTAATTAAATAAAATTAATTATTAAATAAAATCTTACTTCATGATAATCTGATTACATAGAGTTACTATATTTATACTAGTACAGTTCGATTTGCAGTAATTTGAATTTCGTTTTCAAATACGCCATATATTATTACATGTACTGGTTCTTCAACAGCTTTAGAAAACTTTATATCCAATCGTAAATTTCCATTTTGAGGTAATTGACTTTGATTTAAATCAAAATCAGGTGCCAAAACAAATGTGAAAAATGAATATTTTGATTTAAAATAATCAAGAGATATTCCACAATTTAGGTTTTTATCTAAATAACCCATATTTCTTACAATACTTTGCATATATGTGGTACAGAAATTGTTATTTTCGAAATCTTGAGTATATGTTTCGCGATAATCTGTATTTTTTGATAAAGATAATGAAGTGACATTATAATGTCTGAATTTTGAGCTTGAATCAGTATATGAAACGTTGTATTGAGATTCACTTTGAAAAGTTACAAGAATAAAATTAGGCATTCTTCTATCTCCAAATATCTGTTCCTTATAGAATGATGATGCACCTTTACCAATAGCAAACTGAACAATTTCTTTTGTTTATTGGATAAATCACATGTTTTGAATTAAGACCAAGTTGATGACCTGCTAATACCGATGATTCAACACGAACTCTTGGAATCATTAATTTAACATCTACTAATTGACATGTTGGTTCACCAATTTTTGAAAATAATGATAATGCAGAATCAGATCGTTTCAATCTAATGTGAACATTGACACCAGGAAGTAAATATTTTGGCTGATCCATAAAATTAAACTGTAGTGAGGAACACATTGTAAAAACCTTTGAGTCTTTTATCCAACTTTTTCTTTCTTCAGAATTTCCATATCCCATAGGTGTAAGACAGGTATTTTTAGTATCACCGTTATAATTTAATATAGTTTCAATCAATACTTTGTGTGAGTAATTATTGTTACCTCCTCTCAATTTTAATAGATTAAACCCAAGAATTGCGTCTTTAAAAAGTGTATGAAACATGTAATTGTTTGGCTTAACATCTGAAGTGTCCACCAAATTTTTTCTGTCGACATTTACAACTTTAATTTGAACAGTTAATAAAGTATCATTCAAATCCAAATATTCAGTTTGGGAACCATTAATGTAAAATTCAACATCATTTCTACTATCAGTAATTGAATTCATCGGAAATACTTCTTCAAAAGCACCATATTCAATTACTGCTTGAGGTGATGGACGATCGAAAATGCATAATTCAGATTTTCCACAAATCATTTTTGAAATATATTTCCATGTCCTTTCATTCGATTGTTTATATGCCTACCATGTTTTCTACGCTTTTGCATTGATTCACCTGATGCAGTATATTCAGGTTGAGGTTCCTCACTCTTAAACATATTTGCAACACCAGGTATCATTGTTGATACAGCCGGTAAAGCTTTACTAATTTCAGACAGAGCATTTGATTTTAATTATGGTAATATTTTCTTATCATTCATTATCACATCCTTTGCTGTTTTCATTCCAAAACTGCATATACGCTTAAGAATTGGTAATGCAAATCTTCCAATTGTCCGTAACCAACCAGACCCATACTGCTTACCAATAAAATATGGTATTTCGCCACCAGTTTGGCTATTGCTATACAATGAAATTATATCTGGATTAATCATTTAATTTACGAAAATGTAATGTCAAATGTGTTTTTGAATTTTTTGGAAAGTTGATAAGTTTCCCACTATCATCACGAATATTAATTTCTATATTGTTTATACATGAAGTGCAAAGCGATAAATACATTGGATTATCCAATACAATTTGTACAACTTCATCTTGTTCATTTTTTTAATCCAGACTGCTTTCAATAAGGGGACCAAAGAATCGCCAACAATTACTGGTTCAATAATGTTACTATAGATGAACATTTGTTGATGTTGATCATATAACTTTGCTTTATAAATACTCTCAAATTGTTTCACATTATATGTTTGCTTCTCTAATCCGAGTGAACTAACCAAGTTTTTATCGAATACAATCGCTGTAATATTATCGTGAATACTGAATGTGAATATTTTATCTTTTATTTGAAGAGATGTAAAAATATGAGGACAGTTGTACACTATATAATCATACAAGTCTATAAGATTTGTCAAGTACAAATTATCACGAAATGAGAAAACTGATTGAATTACAGTGTTATATGTTAACTTTATTTTTACTACATTATTCATATCTGTATTTGGTGGAACTACTATTTGAAATGTCTCATTGGGACTTGTAATTATTGGTTCAGATACACCCATTCGTTTTGCACTTTGCGTATCTTCAAATGATATTTGGAATGGGTAGAAATTACAATAAATATGTAAAACTTCTTTAGTTATGTACATGTAACTATGCTCGTTGAATTCTTTTATTGGCATTTCTTCTTTTTCCGGTTCAATAAAGTAAAGACTGCTAACTGATTTTGATACAATTTCTTTGTATTCAATCTTCGAAACGTACTATACACAAATGTAAAATCTTGTAAAGCTACTTCCCAATTACCCTGTAAATAAATAGGGTTTTGAAGATTGACCATTAATTTACTGGCTTGATTGTTTGGATGAATTGTTGGACAACTATTGCTCGGTAAAATCATGTAGAAAATCATTTTACTAGATCTTTTGAGGATATCCATGATGGGTTTTGATATCCATGTCACTTGATATAATATTGTTTATCTTTATTCACCATTTTAGTTTTCAAAATCTTTTCAATTCTAAATACTGTTGGTGGATGAATAACTTGTAGCTCTTGTTCATAGAATTTACCAGATACCTCATTATTTTCTCCATCTTTTATAACATACATGATCGGATTTTGAGCTGTATTAATCTTTGAGATTTGAAAAACTTCATCACTCCAATTGTTATCAAAATTCTTAATGAATGGTGATGCTGATATTCTAGATATTCTTACGTAATCATCGACATTATATTTTGGCTTTTTAATTTGTTCTTCCTGAATAAAACTATCTTTTGAAGTTATATCTATCGGTTTCAATCCCTTTAAACCTCTATGAGACGAATGATTGTAACTGTAAATCAATTTTGGTAAAACATTTATCCATGTTTTATTACCCTGATGCACGAAATACCTTTTAAGTTTATCCCTTAATGTTCGATTAAATCGTTCAACATGTGCTGCTTTGAATTGTGAAAATACTGAGTAATGATTTATTTCTTTTAATATTTCTTTAACTTTACTGTTGTAAAATTCTTTACCCAAATCAGTTTGTAAATTAATCGGTTTTTCATTTTTAAACATTGATTTTATTGCTTAAGCCATTTCATTTGCAGATTTTGTTTTGACTGGTATAGCGCGAACAAATCTACTAAAAACATCAATACATGTCAAAATATACTTGTAGCCCTTGTTAATTTTAGAAAATGGTATCATTTCCATCAAATCCATTTGCCATAAATCATTAATTCCATATGTTTTATATGCTCTTGTTGGAAACCTTTTCAACATCGGTTTGTTCAAACTGTAAGCCATTTGACCGGATAACCATTTTTGCGTCTCTTTTTTCGAGTTTGTAACTTTTTTCTTTAGCTTTTCTACCTCACTGAAACCTGCTTCGTGTTTTGGATTTGTCCAAATTTTCTCCATTACAACAGGTAGACTTAAAATTAAGTATAAGATTAGGTAATGAAGTAATTGTACCCATTGTTTATGATAATGAATTTCCTATTACTCCAACTAATAATGATAATGCTAATGGTAGCAACGCCGCAATAAAACCACCTTGTTGTTTATATACGATTTTACGCATCTGCATTCGATTTTTTGAATTTACAAGTGATAACAGTGGTTTTTTATGTTTGTTTAATACCTTTTTACTTGATTTACTGATTTCAATTTTACCTTTGACAACTTTGACTATAATATCAAGTAAATCGTCAATAACCTAGTTTGGAAAAGATTGTAAGATATGCATTCTTTTCACACTTGGAGCATTTAGTAAAGCATTAAAAAACGGAAAACTACGATGATTTGATTTTAAAGACTTTTCATTTTTATTCTGAATTGATTTTAAATTGTATGAAAAAAGATTTTGTGTAGGAATATTTTCAGTTATAAGTTTTTTAGATGGGGTGAAACTAGTCGTTGGCGGAATCAGTGGTTCACGAGTCTTTTTAAACACTTTTCGAAGTTTTGATAATTTTGGATGTTTAACACGAGATTTAAGTAGCATGATTGGATGTATATAGTATCATTCATTTTCAACTTTGTTTATAAAACATTGCACCTTCTTTATTGAAAATATCAGTTCTAACTCGTAAATCATCTGGGCACTGCTGTGTAAAATCAAGAAAAATATATCCATGTGGAATTTTGGTTGCATCTTGAAAGGCGTTTATCAAGAAATTACGATTATTAAAGTAAGCCTGTCTTGCAAGGAAATCAATAACAGTTGCACCTCTAGGATATTTGAAAACAATCAAATATTGGACATTCAAATTGCTAGTTCTGTGAGATCCTCCTTGGTGAAAAAGATTTTGTGTTATAAAAATAACTGTAACACCTTTATGTCTAGCTATCTTTGTAAATAAATTATTAAAATCCTTTTCTTTATTCGCTTCTTGATATAAATCATCGATAATTATCACATCACCTTGCCGTAATCTAGATACCCAATTTTTATCAAACCCTTTTATAATTATCATTTTTATTTTACAAAATTGATCCTGTGTCATTCCATGTTCATCATCGGCTCCCCTATGCCAATATATTTTATTAAACTTTGATTTAAACATGTTTGATTGTAATAATTTACAAACAAATAATGTTTTCCCACTTCCGCTTGGACCAAAAATTTGATATACTGCATCATTTCTTAATTTCATTTTAAATATTAACTTTAATTATATTGTTTATATTTGTTTAAATTAATAGTTATACACGAATAAAAAATATTCAAAAATAATTACGTCATAGGTACTTAGTAACATAAATTATAAAGGAAGATGTTCAGTTACTCACATGAATTTTCCATTTGGGAAACCGCAACAAATTGTAGATCGAAGTGGTAAGTATCCAATTATATTTTTCAAGTCAGGTAAGTGTCGAATTATGGGATTTAAGCAACCTCTAAAAGTTGAAGATTTACCATTTACAATTGAAGATGTTCAAATTCAATCAATTAAAGTAACTACGATATTGGAGTAGATATTAATTTATATGATTTATTGAACAAAATTAATTGTATATATGAACCTGAAATATTCCCAGCTTTACGATATGTTAAATATAATCCTTTATGTGTTAACGTGTTTGCTAGTGGTAAAATAGTAATTTTAGGTCTTAAAACATTGGATTATCATGAAATTGTTGGAAATATTATTGATGATATTAAGTCAGTCATTGAAAACGATGAAATCTTAAAGTTTTTACTTAGCATTACCTAACGTAGATGTAATAGTTGTGTATAGTTTTAATTGGCTGTGATGTGTTTGTAATTTGTGTGAATGATTCTGATTCGACGAAATGAGTCTGGTGTGTGTTAAAAATTAGTATAAATACAAGTGAGTTATTCATTCAAATAACAAAATGAGAAACAATTCAACTGATGGTAAGTTTGTTTTATTATAAATTGATATGTTTTAATTTATGGTTTTAGAAATGGCTATTCAATTCCTTATCGATAGGATAATCCTCACAATTCCCGAACTAGGGAAAAATATGGAATTCTGGGCTCCGGAAGTGATAACATACAGAATCTTTGAGACTACTGGTATCAGTGTCGAAAAGATTCTGATGGAATATAAGAAAAGAAAAGAAAATCCAATAAAAACCGAACCCATTTGCGGATCACCCTGCAATTGTTCTAACAATTGGAGGGCGGAAAAGGCCAAAGCTGATCTCCTCTATATGCTCGCAAGATGGAGCAAAGACTTGAATTAAAAATAAATTATTTTTATTTAAATTTGTTGGCTTTTTAGTTATGTTTTAATTGGTTTTCATAATTTTGTTTATATAGTAAACCTTTTTATTAAAATGATTATGATTGGACTCACACGTGTTATTTTAAGTATAAATAATGAAATTTGTATATTATTTTCATTTTTCAGATGCAGGGACTTTTTAGCGATAAATCCGTGATGGTAAACAATCAGAACGAAACAGCTAAAAATACTCGAACAAGAAAAGATGTAAATTTGAAGCCTGTTCAGATATATCACGGTCATAGAATGTACTTCTTAGTGAATGAAATAGAATATAAATTTTCCAAAGCTGCTAAATTAAGTCAAACTCAATTTTCAAAACTTCAGGTGAATATTACAAAGGAAGATGCAGATTCAATCAATAAAATTTTACATCAAATCAATAAGAAATTATGTTGCAGTGAAAACAATTATATTAATTCTAGATACACTCTACATCATGACGCTTTTGAAGAAATCCAATTCAAAGAAATGGAAAGTTGGTACATTAATATTACTATTCAAGGTTATAAAGTTGATCAAAATGAAGTTATGTCACCAATATGGAAAATTGATAATGCTAGAATTGCTATTGTTAACTAAATAGATTTAGATTTAAAAATTGTTTATGTTTTTACTTTGTGTTAAAAATTGTTTTTGTGATTATTATATTTATTGTACTTTGGAACTTTCTTTCTTGCTCTTATTAAAAACTGTAATGTACCAAAAATCTCTATGGTTGGGCTCTTAGCCAAAGTCTTCCTTTCGGTGATTTTAGTTGGGTAATTAATAATCTTGATTCTATTTTGGATGAGTGTATGAGTACAGATATTGAAACGCTTTCATATGGTTACACGATGGAAGTTGATCTCGAAATTCCTGAAAGTATACATGAGTTTTTGGATAAATTCCCTGTGGCGCCTGAAAAGATGTGTCCACCGGATTCTAAAGTTGAAAAATTAATGCTCACCCATTATCCCAAGAAAAACTATGTTATTCATTGGAGACTTCTAAAGATGTTTGTTTTTCTTGGTGTTAAGGTTGTTAAGATTCAAAGAGCTATAAGGTTTAAACAGGCAAAGATTTTTAAAGAGTATATTGATACAAACACTTGTTTGAGAGCAGATGCTATAAATAATCTTAATAAGAACTATTTCAAACTTTTAAATAATAGTCTTTATGGAAAATCTGTGGAAAATCTTAAAAACGAATGAATTTAAGATTATGTAATTCATTTGAAAAGATGGTTACTTATTCATCAAAGCCGTCTTTCAGAAAGTGTATAAAGATTGACGATGATCTAATAGCAGCTCATCTAAATAAAGAATTAATTTGTTTAGACCGACCTAGTTATATCGGTCAAACGGTTCTTGATTTATCGAAATTACGGATGTATCAGCTCCAGTATCTTGAATTAGAGAAATATAGGAATCTTTTCAATTGTAGTATTGACATTGTTGCTGGCGACACTGACTCTTTCTTCCTTGAAATTAAAAACTGTAAATTAAGTACTCTTTTACCTGCAATGGTTTCGGATAATCTTTTGGACACTTCGAATTATGATATTGGTCATCCTTTGTATTCAAGAAAACTTGACTCAGTAATAGGTAAATTCAAAGATGAGAGTAAGGGACTTGGATATAAGGAATGGGTTTTCTTACGACCAAAATGCTATAGTCTTTTAGGTGAAACTGAAAGTAATAAAGCAAAGAGAATTACTTTGGAAGGAACTGAAATAAAGCATCTTTCTTATCTTGGTTGTTATAGAAA
Organism: Schmidtea mediterranea; assembly: GCA_022537955.1. Lineage (NCBI taxonomy): Eukaryota > Metazoa > Platyhelminthes > Tricladida > Dugesiidae > Schmidtea > Schmidtea mediterranea. Next base: position 234,554,360 of record CM039679.1, read on the forward strand.
CGATACAATTTTTTCTGTTCCTCAAACGAGAATAGGGACGAGAAATCATCAGTTGTTTACTTTTAAAAATAGTAAAATTGCTTTAAGTAACAACGATGATAAACGTCAGTGGATAGGTAAAAACAAAGTTTTTGCATTCGGGCATTATTTAGGTATCAATGCCAATGAAGATATTGAAGCTTTTATTTAAATAAATGTTGTTTTGTAAATTTGTTTGTCTTTTTATTCTATTGTTTTGTAATTATTATTAAATGAGACTTGTAACAGTCTGGTGTCGGTAATAATTCGTTGAGGGGTAGTGGGCGAATTATTTTTTATTTTAAAAATTAAATTTTTTAATAGAATATAAATCTGTATATTTTATTTGCTGTAAATTTAAAATTTTATAGAAATTGGTAAAGTAAATCTTGTATAATTTAATTTTTTACATTTAGTTAAGTTGAAATTCTGAATTTTGTATATCCAGTGTTCAAATTTAAGTTTTGAGTGACTTATTTTTAATTAAATAAACTATCAATATACTATAGTGCTTTTAAACTTAAATTTTCATGAAAATTATTAAAGTTTTATGATTATTTTGATAAAATTGTTACGTAATAAACTACTAACAAAATAGTCAATAATTTAAATAATTTAGGATTGAAAATTTATTTTTAAGACGAGTTTGATGTTAATTTATAATGTTTAATTATTATTTTATAATTTTTTATGTATTAATATAATTAACAATTGAAAATTTCATGTAAATATAATGTTTTAATATATAACATGCAAGTAACATGAATCAATGAGGTAAACGAAACTCTTACGTTTATATGAAGTAAACAGTATAATAATAATATGATTTTGTTAAGTCTACGACTAAGTCGTAGACGTAGTTGTAGGCGTGTTGGGCGATGATGGGCGCGGATCGGTGCAGATCGGTATGGATGGGTATGCATCGGTACGGATCGTTGATCGTTGGTTGGTGTGTGTGTGTTGGGGAAGATTTATTCTGCGGTAGATATGACAGAATGCCTTGACGCGTATCCGATGAAACTGAAAATAGAAAATGAAAAGAAGTATTATGTTTATCAGTAATCGGGCTTTCGACGATCAACAGTACGAGAATGTTATGTTAAAAGAACACGTTTCATATTTTATTGTGGAAAGTGGAGTCATACGTCATTAATTAAGATGTATGCAATTCCAAGACCAGTTGATATTAATCCAAAAAATTGTGTAGACGCATTTCAAACAGGAGAACTTAAAATTAGCTCAGAAATGAGATTAAAAAGCCAAGTTAAATCACGCAGTACGAAAACAATAATTAAAAGAGGAGTAATGAAAGCTAATGGTGATTGTGTAGGAGAATCTTACAAAATGAATGGAGAAATTATCGATAAAGTTGTCGTTAGGTAAGAATATTTAGAGTTGACAAAACTTAAATATCTAATAAATTTTATATCATTAAATAAACTAGCTCAAATTGGATTGTATTCTCAAGTTGATGTTGAAGAAGCACGGGTAAATTTGTTATTTCATTCAAAAAAGGAAAGAGTAATTACCGAGATGATTGATACTATATTACCAAGAGGTGAAGGAAAGGTAAATTATGATTATTTATTGACGCCAGATCACTATAAAAAAGCCACGTACAACACGATGAAAAAGATTTGGCGAAAATTCATGTTTATGGGACAAGCTTGTGCAGGTCTAATTGGGATATATGTTATTATTATGCTCAAAGTTATGGTATCTCAAATATTGACTACTCGCCAATTATATATTATTTCAGGATAGTCATGTAAATTGATTATTGGGTGCATACCCTTTCTCGCAAGATTCATAATTACTAATCATCAATACAAAGAAATGGGAAAAGTAAAGTCAAAATTAAAACACAGACGAGGTAACGCTGATTCAAGCTCAGACAATGAAAGTGGAAACGGAGGGAATGACAATGAAAAGATAGAGATACCACCATTGTACTACTGTAAAGGAGACACAGAGAAAGCACTCAAAGATAAACTAAAACTAAAATCGATAAATGTGGATCCATCAAGAGTGGATGAAACCGAAACATTTAGTCAGCTATGCATTCCTAAAATATTTCTTCCAACAGCACCAATATATCCGGTTGAGAAACTAAAAGAGATGAAGCCAATTAGGAATATTGAATTACTGGCTGAGCGAGTTGAGCCATCAAGCGCAGATATCGAGAGAAAAAACATGCTTGGATTGCCAGGAAATTATGTTTTGATGACGTTTGGAACAAGAGGAAGACAACCTAGAATGTGGATACAATTAAATAAACATCGGGTTAAAGCCCTGATCGATTCCGGTTCAAGTCATACAATAATATCAGATGAAGTATTAAATTCCGACGAAAGAAATCAAATACAAAGCACCAAGGAGATTGTAAGGTCTCTGACAAAAACCAAGTTGAGTATCATTGAGCAGATTAACGTAAAATTAATTATCGGAAATATAGATGTTGTTCATGATGTGCTAGTGATGAAAAAAAGCCCAATACAATGTCTAGTGGAAATGGACGTCTTGGAGCAACTGGAAGGGATTTCTCTTTATTTAAAAACTGGAAATTAAATTGCAGGAAAAACCGGTAAAGTTATTCATGAAGTTCGAGATGTGTTTTTAAACCAGACATTAACAGAACCACTACAAAGTGAGATCATTTGTTATGTTAATACGATGGGAGTGCCGGATGATGAGTTTATATTTGAACCGAGTAAAACGTTAATAGCGAAATATGATACTCCAATGTGTGATGAAATAGTAAAAGTGCAAAATCAACTAATTCCTGTCCATATTACCAACGTTAATGATAAAACAATATCACTAAAACCAAAAAAAAAAATTGGGAAAACTAACGAAGATGTTAAAAATTGGAAATAAAAAGTTACCAAAAAATATTAAAATATATAAAGAACCCAAAATCACTCGTAAGGAATTGTCGGAAGAGCAAATACAAATATTCACCAAATTATTGATCAAGTGTCAAGATATTTTCGCAAAACACGAATATGATTTGGGCGTGACTTCAATAATAGAACACGAAATCCCATTAATGGATGAAACTCCAATCAAGTTACGACCATATAAAATTCCATATGCACATCAAGATGAGAGTGATAGACAAATAAAAGCCATGAAGGAATTTAATATCATAAGCGACAGTTTTTCACCATTCTCATCATCCATAGTAGTTGTAAAGAAAAAAGATGGCGAATTAAGCTTTTGTGTTGATTATCGAAAATTGAACCAAGTTACGAAAAAAGATACATATCCAATTCCAGTTCCTCAAGAAATGTTTGATCGAATGGGAGAATCACAGTATTTCACTGTTATTGATTTAAACAAAGGTTATAATCAGTTCAAAGTCAAGGAAGAAGATAAAGGAAAAACCGCATTTTCAGATGGAAAAGGTTTGTATGAATTTAATGTTTTACCTTTTGGTTTAACAGATGCTCCAGCCACCTTTCAAAGGGGCATGAATTTCGTGTTGCGAGATATTCCACATGCATTAGTTTATATCGATGATATTATAATATTTTCAAGCTATTTTAATGAGCATATGAGAGATGTCGAATTGGTGTTCAAACGACTTAGAGAAGCGAATCTGAAAATCAAACCCTCAAAGTGCGAATGGGGAAAATCGGAAGTAACGTATGTTGGACATATTATATCACGAAAAGGTCTTCAACCAAATCCAGATAATGTAAAGAAAATTGAAAACTATCCAACTCCTAAAAATATCGACGATGCCAGACAATTCCTTGGATTAGCAAGCTATTATCGAAAATTTATTAAAATCTTTGCACATATTGCCCAGCCACTGACAATATTATTAAAGAAAACTACAAAATTTGTGTTGGGACAAGCCCAACAAGATGTATTTGATACCTTCAAACAAAAGTTGATAATGAACCCAATATTAAGATATCCAGATTTTACGAAAACATTTATGGTAATGACAGACGCAAGCAATTGCGCACTAGGAGCAGTGTTGGGACAACAAGTTGAAGGTGAGAAGGATCAAGTAATCGCATATGCAAGTCGATAATTAAAACCCCATGAAAAGAACTATTTAACCATTGAAAAAGAAACTCTAGCTTTAGTATAATGGAATAACAACATTTTGTCAATATTTGGTTGGTAGAAAATTCATTGTTTATACGAACCATAACCCATTACAATGGTTAATGAAACACCGAGATGCAGCTAGTAAGTTAATCCGATGGTCGTTAGCTTTACAAGAATACGATTTTGAGATCAAATATCTTACAGGAAAATCCAATGTTAATGCGGATGCTTTATCAAGAATCTCTAGTAATGAAATTAATAATAATGAAGAGGAAATAAAATTGAGAGATACAATATTCGCTGTAATAAAGCAGCAAATAATGTACATGAGTTTCAACGAGAACAAGAAATGGATGAAGAATTAAAACAGATAATAAGGCATACAGTAATATTCCTAAAGGATAGTGAATTCAAACAAATAATTGATGAAAGGCATAAATACGTTATTCATGAAGGGATTTAGAAATATATTCATAACAATGAATTGCGAATAGTAGTTCCAAACAAGCATAGAGATACATTGTTATTACAGTATCATGATGGTGCTCTGGGAGGACATTTATCTGCAAGAAAAACGCTATCGCAATTAAAGTTAAAGTATTTTTGGAGAACAATGGAGCTAGATGTCAAACAATGGTGCGGCACTTGTAAGATATTCCTGACTCGAAGAAACACTGGGAAAAAAATAAAAGTCCCACTCAAGCCAATTCCTATACCGGCAGCTCCACTGGAAATAGCAGCGATGGATATCGTAGGGCCTTTACCCGAGACAACAAATGGAAATAAATACATTATTGTATTCTGTGACTATTTAACAAAATGGCCAGAAGCATATGCTATGCCTAATCAAAAAGCTGAAACGGTTGCTCAGATATTTGTTGAAAATATTATATTCAGATACGGAGCTCCAAAGAAATTATTGACAGATCAAGGGACACATTTTCAAAGTGAATTATTCAAATCCTTAACAAAGCTATTTGGAATTCATTAATTAAATACGTCTCCATATCACCCTCAAATAGATGGGTTGGTTGAAAGATTCAATGGTACCTTGATAAATATGATTTCATCATACGTAAATCGCAAACAAAGAGATTGGGATTTATTTATTCAGCCATGTTTGTTTGCATATAGAAATGCAGTAAATGAAAGTACTGGAGAAACGCCTTTCTACTTAATGTATTTACGACGGAACAATATGCAAATTGATTTAGAATTTCAGTCCCCAACTTCTCAATACTTGGATATTCCAAACTATAAAGTTATAATGCAAGAAAGACTCCAATCAGCTTGGATAAAAGCTGGATTAAAAATAAAATATCGCCAAGAGCAATACAAAGAAAGCTATGATAAAAAAGCGCATGAGCACGGCATTACAATTGGAGATCTAGTATATCTAAATCGACCTGAGCCAGTTAAAGGTTTGTCAACAAAATTGCAGAGGCCATTCAAAGGTCCGTATACAGTGTGATGCAACAGCAACAAATCTAAAATTGCGTCAAATTAATAATAAAGAGCAGAGACAATTGTTGTTCACGCTAATCGATGTAAAAAATACCTAAATCAGAATATCCACTGCGGTCAAAACAAAGAAAAACAAAAGATGAAATTAATGTTCAACAAAAATTTCAAAAAAATCCAACTCCGTTGAGTTATTTGAATAAAGTCTTATTTATCACTGCGGTAATGATAAATATCGTAACCAATGTTAAAGGAACCAAAATCAGCCTACTCAGTGTAGTTAAAAAAGTACCATTATTGGGTAAAATCGATATCTTTTCAACAGTCCCTGGTGTAATAGGGATTTGTCTTTGCGGAATAACGGATGGAATCGAAGTTGATTATTTATCAGATCTATCCAAGTCATTTATAAATCATGAGAAACATGTATATGTGGTTCGACAATTAACGACGAATTACAAATATCCTTGGGTAATCAGACAATATAATCTTCAAACAAATATGAATAAAAACATTTACCGCTTCATACGGATTTATATTTGGACAAAAGAAGGGACAAACATCGTTAAAATTGAACCCATAGTAAATAAAAATTGGGTGTATTGGAAAATAAAGGTGCATCAGAAAGTTCAAGTTATTTTACAAAGATATACAATCAATATGCTCAACAATAAAAATCCTTTTATCATATATCAGAAATTACGAACAAATCTCACTTACAGTCTTTGAATGTACTATTATAAAAAGCTTTTGGATAACAATTTAACGTATATGGAAAATCGATGGACTCAATTTAAGGTCCATCATGAAATAATCTACCTTAGAAACAAAACAAAACGGGCAGAGATGAAAATTCAAAATAATGAAATAATGGCAAAAAATGAGGCAAAAATCGGAGAAAAGGTAAACATTTATATTAATAATAAGATTCAGGTAGTATTGTACAAGTATTACACGAGTGCTAGATTCAGTCTTCAAAACCTGAAAACAGGACTCATTCTAAATTATGTCGTAACAAAAATCCAATACGGTCATTGGAAAATCAATCTAGAGCATTGGCAAATCATATTCGTTGGAAAGAAGCTTATTCCTGTGAACAATAACTTGTTTAATGAAATAACTAATATTCATAACTTGATTCTGAATTTAACTTTTTCACTTATAAAAAATAAAAATCGCTCATTGATTCTCGGTACAAGCTCATTCTCTAATGATTTTACTGAAACATTCTTCACATGTATGCTGATGACAATCCCAAGCGCTATATTGCCTATATATACAATCATGATCTCAAAAACTGATAACAATAACAAGAGTGCTCATCGTGTACAATATCATGAACCAGATACCCTTCAGGGTATAGAGACATGGGTGTAGTAAGATGATTTTATTATGCATGATATTTATTAGTAGCATTACTATTATTATTTATCTATCCTTCATCCTTTTGATAGATCTTAAAGAAATGTACTTTTTATTCATAATCTGAAATTTGTTTAAATATTTAAAATGAAATTTTGTTATCATGTAAATTGATTGGTTGAATGATCACATGACTGCGGCGGTGGAGTTTTGGGTATAAAAAAGATGGTTGCTTCTAAAATGTTTTGATTCAAAAAAAAATTTTATTCAAAACTATTATCGACAATGGAGAAGATTTCAATAGGAACCAGGTTATTTGACGATTATTTAAGAGAAAAAGGAGTCGAACGGAGAAGAATGTCAAATTATTGGAAAATCTAAAAGTACCTAATTGGGCAAGAAGGGGAGATGAAGAAATGAGAGTGTGTTTATTTGAAATAGAACGAAACAAAAAGTTGAAATTGGCTGAAGAATTATTGAGCAAGAAGGAAGAAACATGGCAATTACATGTCATTAAAGAGTCAATCGAAATATTAAATAATGACGGAACAATATGGAATGAAATGCCAAACAGAACATCATGGCAAATTTCAAAGGAAATATGGCAAAAACAAATGACAGCAGCCAACGGGGTTGCGTGGTTAATCCTAGAATGCCGAGTAAAAAGTTCCACAAATTATGAGGTGAAAAGAAAATCTATTATATTTATGGACGCGGAATATGGTGTAAATGAGAAAAATGAAATGGCCCCGCTATTAGCATGTCTAATAGAGTATACTGGGAAAATTATATTCAATTCGTTGATAACTCCAAGAGATAAATTAAAAAATTATGTCACGCATGTGCATGGGATCACGGAAAAAATGTCAAGGAATCAGGAAGATCAGTACAAGAGTATGGAAAAAATTCATGAGTTGACGACCCGGAAAATTTTAGTTGGCCATGATCTAAGAAGTGAGTTGTTATATAGTGGAGTCCAAGCCAATGATCTCTGGGGAATACGAGATCTAGTGGCAGCTAAAGCATTAATTAAAAGAGGAGTAACAATAAAAGGATAATGGTTCAAACTATCTATTGTGGCAAACGAAGTGTGTGGAATTAAAATGCAAAAAGGAAATCATTCTGCTCTGGAAGATGCTGAAGCTGTTAGAAGAATTTATTAAAGTATTGAAAATGATTGGGAAGACGACGTGAATAATGATGAACCAATAGCAAAAAGAGTTTGCTCATTAGAAGAATATCAGAAGAGGACAGCCCTACCAAGAGTGAAGGAGTTTAATGAGTTACAAAAAGAAATTGTGCTGCAAACAAATGAACAAACTTTCCACACATTGACAAAAATTCCAACAATCAGGAAACAAGAAGCTCAGTTGCAATAAAAAAAAATTAATTCGGCAATAAATAACACAATTCGGGTACAACGAGCACTCAAAAGAAAACTACGAAGCGAAAAAGAAACTCAAACAATGGAAGAAATTTCGATAAAAAGAAAATTACAATTGATGGAAAAGAACTTCAGTTATCAAAAATTGTGGCAATTTATAAGAATGAAAATCAAAAGGTCAAAATTGTGGATCCTCAATAAATATTTGCGAATTACTTTGATGTGTTATCACCCAATTTTAAAAAAAAATAAATATTTTGCGAGTTACTTTGATTTGTCATCCCGCAGTAAAATATATATAATAAAATAGAAAATAAATAATTCAAATAAAATAAATTAAAACAATCAAATAATAATTAAAATAAAATTGGACGAGTATAATAGTAATAGGCAAATACCAATACGCTCTGTAGTAAAAACCCTATAGGGAGTTACTCAGAATATAAATAAAATATATATATAAACGGTATTAGTAAAATTGCAAACAGTGTTATTTATTAATATTCTCTATAATAATTGTTATTGTGTCTTTATTATCATTATTATTATTATTATTATTATTATTATTATTATTATTATTATTATTATTATTATTATTATTATTATTATCATATAAATTTGAGAAATATTCTTGTAAACCCAAATGCCCGAACTTCGAGATTTGGATCTCATAAGAAGAGTTAATTCGCCGCCTGCAGCACGGGCGTAACCAGCGGCGAAATCAACCCAGTAAAAAGGTTTTTTGTAAAACTTAATAAATATTTCTAATATAAAAATTTATTAAATATTTTTAATTATTATTATTAAAATATAATTTTTCAAATAGTTTTAAAATTTTTTACAAAGAGAAAATTGAATTTTCAGTTGAATAATAATTAATAAATAAATGCCCAAAATTCGACGTGGAACAATACTAAATACAAGTGGGCAAACTAATTTCATCAGCGTTTTCGTAGAGTAATTTTATTAAATTGGGGAGTACTTTGGTGCTGCTAAATTAAATTTTTAAAAAAAAATTTTAATTAAAAAAAATTAAAATCAAAATTTTTTTTGTAAATTAATAATCTTCCAAAAATAGCAGTTTAAATTATAATTTATTTAATGCAATTCCAATTAAAATCTTTTTTTTAGAGATTTGAAAATGACAAACAGAAATTATGAAAAATATTTAAGAAAAATCGTAAATTATTAGTGAAATAATGATATTGAAGGGTAATATTTTTAGGGGTTCAAAAATTGATGAAAGAATTAATCAAAGCCACTGAATAGGGAGAAAGAAACTCAAGCACATAAAAATATTAGAAAAGCTTTGAAAATATGTATTTCAACAAACATTTAATAAATCTCACCTTTTTTTTAATAATATTGCAGAATCACTTTTTAATCATATTGCAGAAATCACCTAAAATTCATAATAAATGAGAAAACTTTAATTAAAATCAAATATTATTAACATAAAATAAAATTAAAATATTTATAAAAGCTTTAAAAACGGAAATTTATTGAAAGAAATAACTGTTAACTTACAATCTACCCATAATATATGTCTTCGTTGCCCATAAACTTTTCAGCAAATAACACACACACACTCTTAACATTTAAAGCAAAAATAATAAATTTTGCCAAATGTATTCACAGTTTATCAAAAAGCAAAACATATTGACACAGAACACTGCAAATTAGCAAAAGAAACATGGCATCTCGTCTTTGTGTGTCAATAAACATTGTGTGCATATCTCACATGTACTACTTGACATCATATCTGCATTAAAACTTGTTTATATGGTAAACTTCTCTCTCCATCCAATCATATTCAAGATAGGAATTGTAAATTAATAGTCTTGTTTTACCATCACTGAATATCTAAAAATAAAATGTCTGTAAACACATACTCACAAATGATTTCTGCAATTGTATCACATATGGAAATTTTTGATCTTCGGAATTTTGTTGACAATTAATTCAATATTTGTCCAGATAACAGCAGCATGGGGGGAAATTTTTGGAAATTCCTAATTTAGTAAACGGAATATTGTTATCTGGACAAGCTGTCCAGATAACGGCGACATGAAAGTGAATTTTAAAATTTTGCACTGTTATTAATTATGTAACATGTGCAGGGCCAATCTGAATAACAAATTTCAGAGGACTTTGGACGGATAATTGTCGCTTTATTTACCAAATCAAATGATGGCAAATTCAAATAAATTAAATTAAGACTAATAATTATGTTTTTAAATATAGGAAATCAAAAAATAAATGAAATATCCAGCAAAATTTCTTTTACTTCGTGGTAACCATGAATGTGCTTCAATAAATAGAATTTATGGATTTTATAATAAATGTAAGCGACGATATAATATTAAACTCTGGAAAACGTTTACTAACAGTTAATAAAAACTGAAATAACTTTATATCGATCAGGTACTTTTGTGCTCTCAATATTGATCCTTATAATGCGTCGCAGTTATGCTGCATAAATACGTACTATTTTACATTGAAACGATTGATATTGAGATAAATACAAATTTCAAAAATATATATATAATACAACATTATAGTTAAAATAAAATAATTATAAATAATGGTAAGATGGTTAAGGGCCACGGTTGTTAATATTATCGGAGTAAAATTGAAATATACATATTATAGACTAACTCAAAAGCTAATTCGAGGAAATAAATAATGAAATAAATAATGAAATAAAATAATTAATTAACATGTAAAATGATTCGAGGAAACAATGAGAAGTGAGTAAGAGGTGGTTCTGGAGCCTCATAAAAAGAGAATGAAAAAGAAATGTTGAACAACGAGAAAGGAATAAGAGAAAATCAATAAAACAGACAATTAAATCAAAGAAGGTCATTTATAATTAACAAGTGCAAATTTTGGAAAACAAAAACAAAAACAAAATTCGAACATCATCTCGAAAGCCCTTTCAAGATAAGGGAAGAAATATTGTTTGAAAATCCTGGACAGGACATCTCCAAAAAATGATTTATCTGGACAGCTGTCATCGATCATGGTGGCCCAAAATGAATTAGCGTTAAAGGATATCAGAAATTCTATTCGACAGCAGTAAGTGTTATTGAATGATGGAGTATTGAAAGGAAGCGCAATTGAAATCAACAACACAAAAAATTTAAGAGAAAAACTTGCGATAGGCCAAACTACGAAAGAGAAAAATTGTGAGAGACAATAAATTTGCAGGAGACAAGGGATTGAAGAAGATAAAGAAAGACAAAAAAGAAGTTAAAATAGAAATTTGAAACAGAAATTAAGCAAGGTCAAAGCAAAGCAAAGAAACTAAATCAGAGTTACCGATCTCAGAAACCCACCGCAGTAGTCAGTTGATTGTAAAGCCAATTGATCCGAAAAATACTGAGCATCCTCTTAAAAATCTCTAAATTATACTACTTTTGTGATTGATATCCACGAAATCAATAAAATGGAAAATGCAAATAATTAATTGACCATCCTTTTTATTACTGTAAAATCAATAAAAATTTTAGCTTTCACTAAAATATTTTTAAAATATTTTAACACAATAGTCCCCTAAATCCATTAAAATTCAAATGAAAACCATAGAATTCACAAAGATGATTAAAATTTACTAAAATAAATACCTCGTAAAACTAGATATCACTTAAATTATCAAAACATTTCCCTAAAAGCTCTAATTGATTTACATAGCCTAAAATTATTTTATTTTTGTCGATTACAACCTAATCTATTGAAAGATGTAATTTATTTAATTAAATTTTCATTTAAAATAACAAATCAACAAATGAATTTTAATTAGTAGAAATTATATTCTATAAAGAAAATTTTCAGTGAAGAAGTAATATTGGTGAGAGAGTACATTAAGTGACTAAAATCGTTGAAATTACTGAAAAAAGTGGGATAGCTAAAGATATCTACTAAATAGATGAAATATCAATTGATATATTAAAAACTTACAAGGGTAATATACTTTGAATGGAGAAAATATACATCGAAGAGGAAAATATTCACATAAGAGAAAAATATTCGTTGAAGAGGAAAGCAATCATTAAAATGAGAAAATATGAATTGAAGCTAACAAATATTCAGTGAATCGAGAATTGCTTATAATAAATTAGATGGTAAAATTTCCCAATGATGAGATGAAATATCAATTAAATATTGTGAAATTCTTGAAATATATGGAGTCTGAATTATTCACTGATTAACACATACTTTTTTGCAGGGATGGTATGTGAGCCAGCAAACCACTGAGTTAGTGGGACACAATCCCGATACTGTTATTAAGTGTTTATTTATCAATAATTAATGTTGTGTAGAAAAAGGAAGAGCCAAGTGGAAATAGCATATAAAAAGATATTGGGACTCTCTGGAATGCTTGATATATAGGGCTGCGCGTGAGTATTAATAAATAAATAAACACACAAACAAGAAACTATTAAAAATTATATAACAAATTTATTCCAATCAATACAATATTTGTATAGTAATATCTTTCAATTTTTTTCTCAATTCTAGATATCTTCTATTTTTAAGTATCTGACTATCGATACTATAATAATAATAATAATAATAATAATAATAATAATAATAATAATAATAATAATAATAATAATAATAATAATAATAATAATAATAATAATAATAATAATAATAATAATAATAATAATAATAATAATAATAATAATAATAATAATAATAATAATAATAATAATAATAATAATAATAATAATAATAATAATAATAATAATAATAATAATAATAATAATAATAATAATAATAATTGTAATGAGTTTAACAATATTGAATAGTACTCGGTGTAAGATAAAAAAGTTAGATTACAGGTTCAATGAGTAACAGCACCTGTGACACTTCAGAGACTGATGTAGACAGACTAAATGGAATGCTATTCAAAGCAGTAAAAGTTTACTTAGATTTTGATAAATGTATTTTGATAAATGTGAAAAGTATATTTAAAAGTATATTTAAAAGAATTTTATTGACAGAAAAATGTGAATTCAATATAAAAGAATTGTGCATCCTTAGGTACACAATTCATGAAAAATGTATTCTAATCAACAAAAATAAGGTTAAAAAGATCGTAAAAGCAGAAATATAAAAGGTTTAAAACAGTTAAAATCATTTATATGATTAACCTCATCTTCAGCAGATTCAAAAATGTCATGTTGGCATTGTTGAACCTTTATATGCTGCAATATTTTGATACTATAAAGATGTAATTTTAACTTAAGAATGCAATGACATTTCCAAGAACGGAAGGAAAAGTTGTGTTAGTCACCTATTTTTGAATACTCAAGAGGTAAATATTTATCTTAGACACAAACGCTAGCTTTGAAGTCATTGGAGCGGTTATGAGCCAAAGTTTAGAAGTTGGAGAGAAATCTGTAATAGCTTATTTTCAGAGATGTATGACAGCACAAATAAGGGGCTTCCGTGTATCTAGACTATTATTTCTTGCTGTTATGTATTTTATAGAATATCTTAATTGGTAAAAGCTCATAACTCACACCGGCCATGAAGCTTTCGTGTTTATGCTCTTAATATGATAAATATAACTAATAACTATGGTTCAAAAACTGTATAAAATATTGATCATTTTTTAGTAAAACGTCTTATAAATGTCACCAATGCTTCTTTATCTTAATTTCTTTTTTATTTTATCGATCAATATTTTGTTTTATCTAAACAGAAATTTTAACATTTGAATAATTCTCGATAAATTAAAAACAAAATATTGAAAGAGTCTAAAATAAGAAATAAAATTAAAAGAAAATATTTCAAAACTTTGAATAACTTTCTTTCACTTTTCGAAATTTAAATTTTCTACCGAGGCGCCATCTCAAATTATTGAAAATGAAAGGAAATTTTAAAAAATTAAAATTTATTTCACGCATCACAAAGCGAGGAAAGAATACATTTGCTTAACCTCGGTTTCTCCAGTCGCAGACATCATTGAGACTGGTACATTTCTCCCTTATTCCTTGGTCCACATCTGCACAGCGATCTCGAGTAGCATCAGTTATGGCAAGCAGGCAGACCGCATCGGTTCCTAAATAGAACGCAGTACAAACCACACTATTTATTGTACATTGAACATTTCCTATAATTTCTCCGACAAATTTCTTTTCCTTTAAGGTTGCATTGGTTGATAGAATGCAGAGCGCCAACAAAAATATGCAAATAAATTTCATTTCTCAACAACAATACAGTTGAGTTTTCACCTCAATTTATAGCTCTAGGTAATACTGAGTGGGCCCTCTAGAATTGGTTCTGGACTGCTTTCTGTGTAGGTTTGTTTATCATCACGTTTTCAATATTTATATTTGTTTACAGAAATATTTTACTACAAGTGTTTTGGTTTTCACGTTGACCTAGCGAAGCATAACTGGAAAGGTATGAGTTAAATGTTAAAAGGTCGCTGAACTGGATGTGTCTGGCATTTGTCTGTTATTGATGATATTCCAATTTCCCGGAGTGGCAGAGGCAGCACTATGCATACAGACATGATTGGGGAAAATTCGATAATTGGTGCTATTATTTGTACAGGAATACTAGAACAAATTTATCATAACAAAACTGTAAATATTTTTATAAATAGCAATTGTTGGGCCGGTGAGTGAAACCATTGGTCATCAACAAAGTTGTACTTCTTTTGAAATGGGGTTCTGTTGTATAAGCAATCCTATGATAATGTTAAACTATTTTATTTGATATATATATTGAATATAGAGAAAGATGCCTTTCTGTCCCTTTATATACACATTTATATTGAAAATTGTCACATTCAACACCAATGAACGTTGAATTCTATGGAGCTTTATATTGTTTGATTAACAGCCTTTATTAAATAGTAGAAAGAAAAGTGGCAGCTGACACACAGAATACATCATTGGTACTAATTGAAAAGCCGTAAAGTAAAGACACAAAATATTGAGGACCATCAGAGTGGAAAGACCAATGTTTGATTCCTTTTAATTGTACTTTTGATTAGGAAAGATTCGGTTAAGACATTCTGTATTCGTTTCCTCAATTTCAATTTTCATGTCATCAAGATCCCTTACGAAGACCATTTGGTAATGAAATGCATTATATTCAGCAAGAGAAGAAAACATTAAATCCTCCGAATGGCAAACGATGAGAATGAAGCCAGCCTTCGAACATTTTCAGGCTCATTTTTCATAAATAATTTAAGATATAGCAGAATATTAATAATAATTTCGTCAAGATATTTGTAATTACACTTAATATTCCCAATAAATATATTAAATTGCAAGGATCAAGTTGCAAAGTCAATAATGTTGGTCCAAATGACCTGTTCAGGGCGTTTTAATCTATTTCAGGTTCGGTCAGAGAATCGCTTCTAGAACAGCAATTTCAGCTAGAGCCTGCAATTATTCTAGTTGGGATTCTGAATGACGAAACATTGTTGGATATCTTTGAGTTTTCTTTACAAATTCAGATATTTTTCTTGCTACGATAAACCTGTTTACCTGAGTCAAGTTTCAAGCTACAGTTTGCAGTTGAATTTCTGCCTATTGACTCATCCTTTTTGTCACATTTATCGATGGCTTCCATCTGATAGCGGTGCTGGCTAACAAAACGTCATTTTCATTCTGATCTGGGCTGAGCTGTTAGTCGGGATCATCAATAAATGACTCAATACCTTCTGTCCTAATGCATTTGACGAAGACGAGCCGCTTTCTTTCAGGAGACGCGTATACAGTGTCGTTCTTCTCCAATCTTTTATCTTTTAAAATTGTATTAAATAAGAATAAAATTATTATAAAGATTTCATGCAATTCCCATTTTACAGTCATCTTCATTCAAACTCAGACAAAATACAAAATTAATTGACCTAGGAAACAGGAAATAGGTAAAACTATAATGTTAATGATCAAATAGGAAAGCATATTCCAATTAATTATACCGCGTAATGATCCCTCTGTTTTCCTAGCTGTTAAAATGTGATTTAACCACAAAAGTATTTATTAGATTAGTTGGAATGAGCCTCGTAATTTTATCCTGACCCTGGGGATATCTGATTTAGCTCGGTTGTGTTTTTCCATCCTTTCTTCACGTTATCATAGTTACGGGATAAATAAAGTGTAGTTATTATCTAACGGATAACTCCTAATAGTTTCACTATTCCAAATAGTATCATTTTTTCAATAACTTTTAGTGATACAATTTTAATACTAACACTATCCTGATTGTATCATTAAAATGTTTTCATGCGAAAAATTTTATTTATGCAAATATATATTTCAATAAAATTTATAAGTATTCTATTTGAATTTACGACAGTAATGCTTTTTTAATTTTAAATTTTACCCCATAAATATGTACAAAAGAACTTACACGATTGCTTTTAAAAAAGAAGTCCTAGGATATATAGATCAAAGGAAAACCCCTACAAAGCAGTGCAATACTTTTCGTCCTGGGATGACTATATTTAAAGTCCGTCGATGTTTTATCAATGGGAGAAAAATAAAAACAAAATTTTCTCAACTAGTGCTGCTTTGAAGAGGTTTAATAGAGTGAAAGTAAAATAAGGATTGAGGCTCTAGAACAGATAAAGTTAAAAGATCGTTCATAGATGATAGGACTAATGAATGTTGAATTATCGACTTTATTAACAGAAAAAAACTTTTCATTGTATCGGACAACCAATCTATAATACTAGGGGGATTGACACTTTATTTACAGGTTGGCGATATTGGAATTTTTAAAATTTTTAAAGTTAAAGTATCAGAAAAGATTAATACATGGAAAACGGTGAAAATTAGAATATACAAAAGGTGGAAATCCCAAACTACAAAATGCTGAAATAATGTCAAATTGAATAATTGAAACATGGAATCGAATTCCCATTAAAAATATCAGTAATTCTGCTCTTTTGGTTGGTTCATTGAAAACTTTAGAGATTGGCATATTTCTAAGCATGATGTATATGGCCGCCCGTTTTGTGAATTGTGGGAAACAGTTGAGTTAAACGGAAAAGATGTTAGTTAAATGGAAATTAGTGATCAAAAAGATTAAATGTATGCGGTTGATGAATAAATGTGTTAAATTTAAAAATACTGAATTTTTAAAATACAAAACCTCCGAATAGTATCACTATTCAAAATGTTTAATGGTTGTTCATGATTCTATTCTTATAGTATCAGTGATACTATTAAGAGTTATCCGTTTTTTATGAATATTTATCTTCCTCAATTTCATCTTCGGCTCCAATGTTTCAATAAGGATTTTTAAAATGACTTATTGCGTCGATATTTCGTCGGTTTTTCTTCAAATTTTTATTTTTACTGTGTTAGTTTGCTAGGTTAGTGGTTGTGTTAGTTGCAATAAAACACAGTCAAGGTTATTTCTATTAACTCAATAAAATTAAAATGTGTTTATTTTAATTTATTATTTAGTAAATTGTTTTTTCCAAAAAATTATGACAAAATACAAAATTTACTAAACTTTTCCAAAAATTTGACACAATTCAAATGTTGACTTGTTTGAAAGAAAAATAATTGTTGAATTTATCACATTTAGAAAAACTAAACATTTAATTGTTTGTTTCTTTCTAAATGTTTTGTAATAGAAATGTGTAATAAAATTTAAATTTTCTCTTAAATTTGAAATTTAAAAAATCTGGTCATTTATTATTGTTAATTACTAATTTAATATTTATTTCCAATTTGATATTTAATTTGATATTTTAATTATTTGTGTATATTTAAACTTGTTCATTAGCCTAATTTTAGTTTATGACATTTTCAGAATCAAATTATTAATAATCAAAAATCTAAAAAAATAATTACAAAAATTAAAACTAAATTAAAAATTAATACTAATAAATTTCAAGGTCACAACAATCGATGAAAACACTATATTAAAATTAATTAATTAAAATCCTTCCCATAAAAATATAGAATAATATTTCTAAAACTAATTCCTACAAATAATAGATCATAATAGTTGATGAAATAGAATTTGACAAAAGTTCGGATCGGACTAATTTATTTGATGAAATTTGGGAACCCTATAACTGATGTTCAAAGAGTATGAGTTAAAGCCATATTTCTTCGTTGAATATTTAAGATTAAGCTAGATTTAAGTGTATATTAAAGAACGTTGGGTTTTTGAATAGGCCTTTATTGGAGTTTATTAAGTGTTTATTTATCAATAATTAATGTTGTGTAGAAAAAGGAAGAGCCAAGTGGAACCGCATGTAAAAAGATATTGGGACTCTCTGGAATGCCTGATATATAGGGCTGCGCGTGAGTATTAATAAATAAATAAACACACAAACAAGAAACTATTAAAAGTTATATAACAAATTTATTCCAATCAATACAATATTTGTTTAGTAATATCTTTCAATTTTTTTCTCAATTCTAGATTCTTCTATTTTTAAGTATCTGACTATCGATACTTTAATAATAATAATAATAATAATAATAATAATAATAATAATAATAATAATAATAATAATAATAATAATAATAATAATAATAATAATAATAATAATAATAATAATAATAATAATAATAATAATAATAATAATTAATAATAATAATATAATAATAATAATAATAATAATAATAATAATAATAATAATAATAATAATAATAATAATAATAATAATAATAATAATAATAATAATAATAATAATAATAATAATAATAATAATAATAATAATAATAATAATAATAATAATAATAATAATAATAATAATAATTGTAATGAGTTTAACAATATTGAATAGTACTCGGTGTAAGATAAAAAGTTAGATTACAGGTTCAATGAGTAACAGCACTTGTGACACTTCAGAGACTTATGTAGACAGACTAAATGGAATGCTATTCAAAGCAGTAAAAGTTTACTTAGATTTTGATAAATGTATTTTGATAAATGTGAAAAGTATATTTAAAAGTATATTTAAAAGAATTTTATTGACAGAAAAATGTGAATTCAATATAAAAGAATTGTGCATCCTTAGGTACACAATTCATGAAAAATGTATTCTAATCAACAAAATTAAGGTTAAAAAGATTGTAAAAGCAGAATATAAAAGGTTTAAAACAGTTAAAATCATTTATATGATTAACCTCAT
This sequence comes from Schmidtea mediterranea, assembly GCA_022537955.1. Classification (NCBI taxonomy): domain Eukaryota; kingdom Metazoa; phylum Platyhelminthes; order Tricladida; family Dugesiidae; genus Schmidtea; species Schmidtea mediterranea. The sequence continues at coordinate 234,573,781 of CM039679.1, forward strand.
GCTCCAGCAGATTCAAAAATTTCTTATGTTGGCATTGTTGAACCTTTATATGCAGCAATATTTTGATACAATAAAGATATAATTTTAACTTAAGAATGCAATGACATTTCCAAGAACGGAAGGAAAAGTTGTGTTAGTCACCTATTTTTGAATACTCAAGAGGTAAATATTTATCTTAGACACAAACGCTAGCTTTGAAGTCATAGGAGCGGTTTTGAGCCAAATTTTAGAAGTTGGAGAGAAATCTGTAATAGCTTATTTTCAGAGATATATGACAGCACAAATAAGGGGCTTCCGTGTATCTAGACAATTATTTCTTGCTGTTATGTATTTTAGAGAATATCTTAATTGGTAAAAGCTCATAATTCACACCGGCCATGAAGCTTTCGTGTTTATGCTCTTAATATGATAAATATAACTAATAACTATGGTTCAAAAACTGTATAAAATATTGATCATTTTTTAGTAAAACGTCTTATAAATGTCACCATTGCTCCTTTATCTTAATTTCTTTTTTATTTTATCGATCAATATTTATTTTTATCTAACCAGAGATTTTAACATTTAAAAATATTGAAAGAGTCTAAAATAAGAAATAAAATTAAAAGAAAATATTTCAAAACTTTGAATAACTTTCTTTCACTTTTCGAAATTTAAATTTCCTACCGAGGCGCCATCTCAAATTATTGAAAATGAAACGAAATTTAAAAAATTAAAATTTATTTCACGCATCACAAAGCGAGGAAAGAATACATTTGCTTAACCTCGGTTTCTCCAGTCGCAGGCATCATTGAGACTGGCACATTTCTCCCTTATTCCTTGGTCCACATCTGCACAGCGATCTCGAGTAGCATCAGTTATGGCAAGCAGGCAGACCGCATCGGTTCCTAAATAGAACGCAGTACAAACCACACTATTTATTGTACATTGAACATTTTCTATTATTTCTTTGAATAATTTCTTTTCCTTTAATGTTGCATTGGTTGATAGAATGCAGAGCGCCAACAAATATATGCAAATAAATTTCATTTCTCAACAACAATACAGTTGAGTTTTCACCTCAATTTATAGTTCTAGGTAATACTGAGTGGGCCTTCTAGAAATTGGTTCTGGACTGCTTTCTGTGTAGGTTTGTTTATCATGACGTTTTCAATATGTTTATTTGTTTACAGAAATATTTTACTACAAGTGTTTTGGTTTTCACGTTGACCTAGCGAAGCATAACTGGAAAGGTATGAGTTAAATGTGAAAAGGTCGCTGAACTGGATGTGTCTGGCATTTGTCTGTTATTGATGATATTCCAATTTCCCGAGTGGCAGAGGCAGCACTATGCATACAGACATGATTGGGGAAAATTCGATAATTGGTGCTAGCATTTGTACAGGAATACTAGAATAAATTTATCATAACAAAACTGTAAATATTTTTATAAATAGCAATTGTTGGGCCGGTGAGTGAAACCATTGGTTATCAACAAAGTTGTACTTCTTTTGAAATGGGGTTCTGCTGTATAAGCAATCCTATGATAATGTTAAACTATTTTATTTGATATATATATATATATATATATATATATATATATATATATACTATACTAGTGACGTATGAGTACTATGCCCCGTGGATATTTGGCTTGAAAAAATCTCGAGACCCCTTCCCTAAAAATTTTTTTTTTGAGGTGGGGTTAATTTTTTTTATTATTTGTTTTAATGAATGAAAAATTTTTTTTTAAATAATTTTTTGTTTAAATTAAAAATTTTTAAAAAATTTTAATTCATGATAAAAAAGAATTAATATTTTTTATCGATTTAAAAGCCTATGATTGGTGGTACTGAGTAGTATTTTTAAATAAAATTGGCTCAAACTTGATTAAAGAACATAATGATATCGAATGAAAAGCCTTAGTATTTTTTCATACACAAAATCCCCAAAAAAAATATTGGCTCAAATCGCCTGTCGACTAAAAATAATGAATGTTTTATTTTTTATTTATTTTAATTATTTGTTTAAGTAAATAATATTATTTATTTATATTTTGTTTATATTTTAATTTACTTTAATTGTTTGTTTAAGTAAGTAATATTATTTATTTATATTTATTATATTATTATTAAATTTAATTATTTGTTTAAGTCAATAATATTATTTATTTATATTTTAATTTTTATTAAATTTTTGTTTTTTTTAATCAAGTCAATTATTTATTTTTAAGTTATAATTTTAAATTAAATTGTTTGTTTTAATGAAGTGAATTAAATAATTATTTTCATTTTCATTTAATTATTTATTTAATATTATTATTTAATTAATTTTTTTTATATTATTATTATTTTATTATTATTAACATTTTTTTAAAAATTTTATTGTAAGTCTAATAATAATTTTTCATTGTAAAAAATAACTTTTAATCCCTATAAATATTTTTATTGACAATAAAGATTAAAAAATATTAATTTTTATTTCAAATCAAAAATATCAGAGTAATATGTTTTACGCATTTTGGCCAACAATATATATATTGTTTGGTCACGTTTGAAATCGTGGCAACATGAACATCCATTTGAACATGTTACTCTCATACTATCTTTACAAACAATGTAATTTGCAACACATCGGTCACCAGATCCCTGAACGTTGTCATAGTGAATCTCGAGAAGTTCTTCCATGTTAATCCCTGTGAAATGGTAAATTTTTGTTGCGAGAAACTCTGGTGCGCAATAATCCAACGTATTTTTAATTCTTGGATAAAGTTCCTGGATTTTATTTAAAATTACTTCAAAGAGATAAACTAAATAATAAAATGAAATACATATTTAAATATACATGATTTACCTTTTGACATTTTTTAATACTTAATAAAAAATTATACTAACCTTAAAACATAAAAATTATAAACATCAACAAAAATATACAAAAACAAAGAATATTTTCAAATAATTTATTCATTCAAAATTCTTCATAATCGTCATATTCTTCATTAAACTCGGAAAATTCTTCTGGACTGTTACCTAAAACCACATCACCTCCTCTATAATGACCATATGCTACACTTATAGTTTTCCCCACCCAAAACCCTTTTATCATCGTTATTTGTTTATGCAGTTTTACTTTTTTTAATTGTAAATAATTGATGTTTTTTACTAGTAATACGAGTTTGTGGTACCGAAAAAATCAAGTTTTTGTTATAACAATCTAGGTATAACTTATGTTTTAAGTCAGTACCCTTCAATTTTATACCCTTAGCTTTGATACTTTCCACTTCAGACAAGAGGCTATAACATTTTGTCGAAGAAACACCCACTCCTTGTATTTAAGTCCTTTATTCTCGTCTTTGAACTTTCCAATGACAGTATCAAGATTCCTACTATACAAGGAATGTTTTGGGTCATAATTAGAAGTATCGAGGAGATTATCACGAACCATAGCAGATAAAAGAATGTCTAACTTACAATTCTTAATTTACAGAAAAAAGGAATCGGTGTCCCCAGCAACTATATTAATTTCACAAGTGAATTCGTTTCTATATTTTTCTAATTCTATATATTGTAATTGATACATACTAAGTTTAGATAACTCGAGTACAGTTTGTCCAATGTAACTCGGTCGATCTAAACACACCGATTTCTTATTTAATAACACAGAGACCAAATCATTGTCGATTTTAAATGATTTCGAAAAGTTGGTTTTGAGCAATAATTAATTAATTTGTTTGCAGAATTACATAATCTTAAATTAATTCGTTTTTTAAGATTTTCAACGGATTTTTCCGTAGAGACTATTATTTAAAAGTTTATAATAGTTTTTATCTAAGTCATTGGTTGATTGCGCTCTAAGTTGTGTGTTAGTGTCTATATACTTTTTAAATATTGAATTTTGATTATATTTAATGGCTCTATGTACATGTGTAATTTTAATTTGTAAAGAAACAAAAAGCTGCAAAAGTCTCCAATGAAGAACATAATTCTTCTTTGGATAATGCGTTAGCATTAACTTCTCAACCTTAGAACCCGGAGCGCACATCTTTTCAGCAGCTACTGGAAAATCATTAAGTTTATCATGAAGAAATGTTGGGATTTCTAAATCTACTTCAAATGTGACAGCAAATGACAGTGATTCAAGATCCTTATTCAAAAAACTAATTAAATTATTTAATTGATTAGTATCAGTGACCCATTCAAAATTTCCATATGGTAATGGTCGAATTAAAGCCCAACCATAGAGATTAATTATGTCAATGTAAAGCAGTTTGGTGTTGTCATCAGATACTACGTGATGTTTATTAACAAAGGTTAATCCACCACGGATTCCCCCTTCGAAAAAATTATACATCTCCATATCAGTGAGAAGTTCAGTTGGTTCGTCAAGAGTTATAAGAGCCGATGCCCAAGACATACCGGGAATTCTATAAAAGTTAAGTGGTTCCAATCGGTTATGAGTTAAGGACTTTGAACGAAATTGCTGAAAAAAGTCAGCCAAAAGAAAAACATCAAGTTTGAGGTAAACCATCATATAATCTAGTAAAGAGTTACAATTGGTTTCTTCCCAAATAGATTGAGCCTTACTATATTCGGCTTCAGTTACATCTTCCCAAATCGGTGAAAGTTCATATGTAGTTTCTAACACTTCTTGAGAAGTTGCAAAGTTATAAAGGAAAATGCCTTTAGTATCGATAATACTACCTACAAATTCCGAACGAGTTAAAGGAAGAGTTGTCAATGTTTTAACTGCGTTACTTAATGAACTATTAATAAATTGACAAGAATCAATGAATTTTACAGTTAATCCACTGATTCTTGCTGACAAAGAAAGAAACTTTTCACTTGTTACAGGAATACAACTTATTTCTCAAGTTTTAAAATCACTCATACCATACTTGAGTATATCGTAAAGATCATACCCTCTCAAATTATGAAAAACAACAGGAAATTCAAACCTTATTTGTCGAGAAATATTACATTTTGAACAAGCTGCTCCCAAATATTTTCCAGTAAAGTGATCATGGTCCTTAACCGGTACTGATAAAATCTTATTACACAAATAACAACAAGTTGCCGAAGAAAACGAAAGAATGTCTGAGTCTGTTAATATTATTTTCTTTTTATAATTATTTTGATAAAAGAGTAAAACAGTATTAATTGAAATATTATTTATTTCTTGTAGAAAATTAACTACACAATCATCACCCAGGAAACTCTTGTATGAATTTTCACCTGTAAAATTGTTAATTAAAAGTAAACCGGCTGAAATCGGCATATGTATTTGAAAATGTATTTCATCTGAAGGTAAGATAGCCTCAAAATCAGCGTAAAGGACGAAAGGAGGAGTAACAGTTTTAGCCCAATTCTTAAATTCCAAGTTTTTATTTAAAGGTAAAGTATAAAGAGTTGTGCCTAATTGATTTTTATCACACAACCCTTTATGTTTATTTAATGAAATTATATTGCGAAAACCATTTAGACATCATTGGCATCATATACTTTGAACTCTAGTATCAGTAAAAGAATGATTCATATAATTTAAAAGCCTATCTAATTTAGTAACAGCGATATAATGATAGGAATCAAGGCTTTCTAATAAAATTAAATTAATGGGTTGTCCCCCAACAACTTTAGAACGATGAATTATTTCGAAATAAGGGTGTTTGAAAACTTCAGGGTTAGAAAAATCATTAATTAAATTATTTTCATCATACGTAAGAACATTAATTGAAAGATTTGTATTTTTAGCTTCAAATTTTGGAATGTCACAAAGTTTCATAGGTAAATCCGAAGGTGAAAAGTCAAGCTCAGATGTGTTGTAGCTAAAGGTTTCATTTCTATGATGGTTACCTATATTTTCATGATTTAAAATAGCTAAAATACTGTAAATGAAGCATAAATTATCGGAATTAGCAACATTTACAGTACAATGTTTATTTAATAATGATAATGGTGTTGGAATAAATTCATGACCACTCAACCGATTTATTTGTGAAAACTTGGTAAGAACAAAATGAATTTCTTTTATTTTATTTATAACCCAGTTACTACCTTTATCATTAATTAATGTCATTTTTTCATCAAGAAGAGTAGCACCTTCATCTAAAAATGAATCATTCATTATTCTGGCAGAGTTTGAAATGATGAAAGATTGAAATTCTCCATCTTCTTCAAACTCTACATCAATACAAAATTGAATCTTAACAGATCCCATTTGATTGATAACATTATTTAATTTATTAATTAACTGTGTGGGTACTGTAATTAACTTTAAATTTAAATTCGAAACATCCATTCTAACAATGGCATGTGATTGATTTAAATCAAAATTAACAATATGTGCTATCGAGCCACCATATTGATTAACAATAACAGAAGAAATATCAACAGGAAAAACATCATCTGAATCAGAAATGATTATTACATCATCATCCATCTTTGATTCGTCAGAGTCTGAAAGTATGATAGTTTCTATAACTTTAGGAACTTTCGAAGAGCGTGGATTATTAATATTATTATTTGTTTTTCTTTTATTTTTTGTATTATTATTATTATTATTATTATTATTATTATTATTATTATCATTATTATTATTATTATTATTATTATTATTATTATTATTATCATTCAATGGTAATTTAAAAATATATTTTCGCTTACAGTTAAACTGTGTTAAATGTTCCTTATGGTTTAAATAAAAGTCGGTATAATTCATTTTATGGGTGGTTTTACACGTGGGGCAAATAAAATAGGTGATGTGATTATAGGTATGAGAATAATAATTCTCCATAATCGTATCACAATTTCCATCATGTTGTGGAGAATTGCAAAAATTTGGGTAAAGGTTACCTATTATAATAAAATTTAAATTTAAATATATAAGTATAAAATCATTAAAATAAATCATTAAAAATCGTTAAAATAAATCACTAAATATAAACATTAAATTAATTTTACACACAATGAATAAATAAATTTGATTGGTTAATTTTATTTTGAAAATCTTATATAAGTAGTTTAAAATAGTTTAAAATCATAAAATGAATAAAAGTAAATGGTTTTTATATTATGTAATTATTCATTAATTGTTTTTATAGAAACCTCGATTAGAAAAGAAGCTATCAAGTTAATTCTTGAGGAAAATTCCATAAATGCTATCAGTTTAAGCAGAAATTCACCAGTAATGTATTTACAATATTCAATGGAATATTTAAAATTTCCAATCATCTATTCATTTAGAGTAAGTATTTTTATTAAAAGTAATATTATTAATAAATTTTAATAGGAACCAACAACATTGAAACAAAGCCTATATAATATGAAAGTTGGTGAAATTGGTGAAATTGATCGAAAAAATATAACAGAGTTATTACGAGCTATCAACAAAGATATTAGTTTTAATGAACAATTCACTTTTATGAATTGTGAAAAAGAATGTAATTATGAAAATAAAAAAGAAAATGAACATTTTATGATTAAAATAAGAATTCAAGGATATAAAGAAGGAAACCAGACTATTCGACCAATTTGGAAAATTATTGAAGCCAAATGTATTTAAATAAAATTTATTTAACTTTATTCGTCATAGTTTTTTATCATATTATTTTTAATTTTTTGTGTTTAAATTAATAAAATGTTAATATTAAATTTAATTCAAAAATTATCATTTTATAATAGTAAAAATTTAATAGTACTTACATTTAACTCTTTTACTTTTGCGACTCTGAGTTTTAACATTTTTGTTGGTAATTTTTATTAATGATTTTAATTCTTGAATTATATTATTGATAGATTCCATTTTCTAAAAATAAAAATAAAAATAATTAAATATATGATAAAAAACTTACTAAAGTTTTGTATTTGATAAAAGTGAATTTTTTAAAAAATGCATTCAGTTATATATTAACAAACATGTAAGTGGTTACATGATCGACCAATTAAAATTTAGTTTATAAAACACACTTAATTACATAACATCAAAAACATTTAAATACATATAATCCTTTGAACTTAATCATTTAAAAGGAATATTACATAATGCATCTTTCATTACATTTTTAATTAAAAAACAATTTTGAAAAGAAACTTTATTCAATAAATTCATTTATTTTTCATTGTTTTTAACCAAGCTAAACAATGCTGTCCACATGTTTTTGTCATTGGATTTTGATAACGAATTAGATTGTATTCAATTGGCATTAACATTTATTCTAGTTTATTAATCAATATAGGGGGATAATAGAAACCCATTGGATCAAATACATTTATTTTATTTGGTTTCACATAAATTGCAAGCCAATGTTCGCCACTGAGATTAGATGATTGAGTATTTACAATCAAAGCTTTGTTAACATCGATATATGGAATTTTATCTAGAGGGAAAACTCCAAGAAAATCTTTTCCCAATAATTTTCTACCAATAGAATCAATCTGAATAGAACTAATAATAATTAAAAAATAAATAATTAATAATATTTCTTACTTCATACTTGTCAATTAAAAAATCTCAATCTGGTTTATAGTTCAAACTAATACTGTTCGATTGGAAGTAATTTGAATTTCCTTTTCAAAAACTCCATATACAATTAGAGTAACAGATTCAGTTAGGGGTGATCCAAACTTTATATCTAATCTTAAATTTCCACTTTGTGGTAACTGACTTTGATTAGGATCCAAATCTGGTGCCAATACGAATGTAAAGAATGGATACTTATTTCTAAAATCTGACATACTGATACCACAATTTAAATTTTTATTAAGATATCCCATATTCCTAACAATACTTTGCATATAACTTGTACTATAATTATCATTTTCAAAATCTTGACTATATTTTTCACGACAATCACTTCCTTTACTTAAAGTTATTGACTTAACGTTAAAGTGATCAAACATAGTAAATGTATCTAAAAACAAACCACTAAATCTTTTATTTCTCTGGAAAGTTACAAGGATAAAATTAGGTAATCGTCTATCACCAAATATTTGTTCCTTATAAAAAGAAGAAGATCCAATAGGTAAAGAAAATTCAACAACTTCTTTGCTTCGCATTGGATAAATTGCATTTCTTGTAGCAAGACCTATTTGATGACCCGCTAAAACAGAAGGTTCGACACGAACTCTTCTAACCATTAATTTTGTATCCAGCAATACTATTTTAGGTACAAATGTCGTACATGTCAGACTTTTTTCTGGATTTGTTCTTGTTAATTTAATTTGGACACTAACACCTGGTAACAAATATTTGGGTTGATCAAAGAAATCAAATTGGATTGGTGAACATAATGAAAATGCTTTTGATTTTGCAATCCATGTTTTTCGCATAAGATCATTTTCAGTGTAACCCATCCCCCCTAAAGATGTATGTTTAGTATCTTGATTATAATTTATAATAGTTTCAATTAGGGCTTTGTGTGCAAAACTATCATTTGCTCCTTCAATTTTAGTAGAATTAAAAACTAATTCAGCGTCTTTAAAAAGAGTTTGAAAAAAGAAATTGTTTGCTGTTACGTCAGCTTCTTGTGTAATATTTTCACCTAAGCTATTTACAACTTTCAATTGAATATATAACAAAGTATCGTTCAAATCTAAATATTCTGTTTGTGATCCGTTAATGTAAAATTGAATCGAAGAGGTACCAGCATCAGTTATTGAATTCATTGGGAAAATATCTTCAAATGAACCATGTTCAATCACGGCTTGAGGGGATGGTCTATCAAAAAGACATAATTCAGATTTTGCACTAATCATTTTTCAAATATAGCTCCGAATCCTCTCATTCTTTTGTTTATATGTTTCTTCATAATCTTTCTACGCTTAAGTGTCCCTCCTTTTTGTTCATTTTCATGATTATATACATCACTTACTTTATTAATAACACTAGGTAAAGTTTGCATAACACTAGGTAAAGATTCTTTAATTTCAGATATTGCATTTGATTTTAAAGCAGGTAAAAAATCAGAATTATTATTTATTACGTCATTTGTCGTTTTCATACCGAAATTGCCTATACGTCTAAGAATAGATAATGCAAATATACCTATTGTTTTCAACCAACCGGTTTCATATTGTTTACCTATAAAATATGGTAATTCTTCACCAGATTGACTACTACTATAAAAATTTACAATGTCAGGATTACTCATTTATTTTACGAAAATGTAATGTAAGAAAAGTTTTATCTTCTTTACCAAATATATATTTTCCACTATCGTCACGAATATTGATTTCTATATTGTTTATATATGTTGATGATACAGACGAATACATTGGGTTTTTCTCTATAATTTGAACTAGATCATCCTTTTTATGTTTTTCAGCCCATACACATTTCAATAGAGGTATCAAAACATCACCAACAAGAATAGGTTCAATGATATTTGTATAGATCATCATATGTTGATTACTTTGCAAAATTTCTGGTAAACGTAATCCAACAATAATTTTTTCTGAATATGATTCTTCACTTAATCCCAAACTTTGAGCCAAAAATTTACTAAATTTAACTTTACTGACATCATCTTCCAATTCAATTTTGACTAATCTTCCTTGTTCAATTTCGCAAGATTTAAATGGATGCGGATAAAAAGTCATTAATTGATCATTTATTTGTGATAAATTAGTAATGATTAAATTTTCTTCAAATTTATCTGTATACTCGACATCGTAAAAATAATTTATAGTTAATCAAATTGTATCAAACTTTATTTTACCATTATTTGAAGGAATTTTAATTTGATTCAAGTTTTCAATAAAATTTATTTCTTTTTTATTAAATCCTAATTTTTGAGCTTCTGCAATACTATCAAATGAAATTTTAAATGGAAAATATTTACAATTAATATTTAAAGTATTTCCATCAATGTATACTAGATAAAATATAGAGTCGTGACTTATTGTATATTCATTCTTTGCATCGTTATAATAAAAATATTCATAACTTGTATGTAATGTACTCTTACTATATTTAATATTTGAGTTGTTATAAAATGGAAAATTATTGTATGCAAAAGTGAAATCGGTCAGAGCAACTTGCCATTCACCTTCTAAGTAAATTGGATTTTGAAATTCACCATTAAATTTATCAGCTTTATTATTTGGATGAGTAAGAAGACAACTATTACTTGGTAGATTTATGTAAAATTCTTTATTCATTTATTTTTCTAAAATGTATTGATAAATGTGCTTTGGTATCTTTACTGAATTTAATTAATTTTCCACTATCATCGCGAATATTAATTTCAATGTTGTTCATAGTTGAAGTTGAAATTGGTAAATACATTGGATTCTTCATTTCTAATTGTACAATTTCCCTCTGTTCATAGTTTTTAACCCAAATAGATTTTAATAGAGGAACTCTAACATTTCCAACAGTTATTGGTTCAATAATATTCGAATAAATGAACATTTGTTGATTATGATGTAATAATCTTGGAACTTTATTACCAACGATGTCTTTATCACTAAAAGTTTGTTTATTTAATCCTAAGGTTTTGATTAAATTGTTGTCAAAATATATTTTTGAAATGTTATCTGCAAGTTTTATTTTAACCAATTCATTGTTTTCAATTTTTAGTTCTTTAAACGGAGACGGAATAAATGACATTGAATGTCCTTGTAATTCAGATAATGTGTTTATGAGTAAATTATCTTCAAAATATTTTTCAAATATTGTTTTTTCTTCATAACTTATAATTATCCCGAATTGTTCCATAACACCATCATCTGTAAATTTTGGTAGTTTTAATCGACAATGATCATCTTCATTAATGACGGATATAGATTTTAATCCAAAACTAAATGCATGTTGAATGTCAGAGAATGTAACTTTAAATGGAACATGTGGACAGACAATAACCAAGTTCTCATATTTTTCAATAAAAACATCGACATCAGGGGTATGTTTAGAATTTATTAATTCATAAGTTTCATTTTGATTATTTATTTTCAAATATTTTATTTCAGTACCACTCTTCATTGTTTCATAACTTAGGTAAGAATTACTATAAAACGGAAATGTTTTATACACAAAAGTAAAATCAATCAAAGCAACTTCCCACTCACCATCCAAGTAAATTGGATTTTGAAATTCGACATTAAAATTACTAGCTTCATTATTAGGAAAAATAAGAGGACAACTATTACTAGGTAAAATCATATAAAACTGGTTTTCTTTCATAATATTTATTTAATTAATTGATTTTCAGATATCCAAGTTGGAGTTTCATATCCAGTCCATTTAACTTAGTATTGCTTATATTTACCAACATTCTTGGTTTTTATTATCTTTTGAATTATGAATACAGTAGGGGCTTCTATAACTTGGAGTTCCTGTTCGTAGAATTTTCCACTAACTTGATTGTTTTCATCATCTTTGATAAAGTACATTACAGGATTCTGATTCATATCAATTTCTGAGATTTGAAATACTTCATCGCTCCAATTGTTGTCGAAATTCTTGATGAATGGAGAAGCACTGATTTTACTCATTCTAACGTGATTACCCACTTTATATTTAGGCTTTTTAATGATAGAATCAGATTGTTGTGATATCCAATTATCCATATTATTCGTTGAATAAACATCAATTGGTCGCATTCCAATTAAACCCCTATGTGGCGAATAATTGAAGCTAAAAATTGCTTTCTGTAAAACATTTATCCAGGTTTTATTTCCTTTATATACGAAATATTTTTTCAAGCGATCTCTTAGAGTTCGATTAAATCTTTCCACGTGGGCAGCTTTAAATTGAGAAAATACCAAGTAATGATTTATTCCTTTGATAATTTTTTTAACTTTACTATTATAAAATTCTTTACCTAAAGAATAAATTTAATTTACTTAATTAATTTAATTCCATACCCAAATCAGTTTGTAAATTACGAGGCTTGCCATCAATAAATAATTCCTTGATTGCTTCAGCCATTTCATTGGCCGATTTGGTTTTTGTTGGAATAGCACGAGCGAATCGACTAAATATATCAACACATGTCAAAATATATTTGTAGCCCTTATTAATTTTAGAGAATGGTATCATTTCCATCAAATCCATATGCCATAAATCATCAGCTCCCATTGTTTTATAACTACGGGTTTTGAATTTCTTCAAATTGGTTTATTTAAACTGTACGCTATTTGCCCAGATAACCATTTCTGAGTTTCTTTCTTTGAATTAACTACTTCCTTCGCCAGTTTTCTTACACCACCAAAACCAGCGGGATGTTTTTGGGTCTGTATATACTTTTTAGATCTTTTTCACCGTGTTTCGATTTTTGGTTAATGTTCTCTTCATTATTACAACAAGTTGTCCAGATATTTAAATCTAAATTATGTTTATCCGGTAATGAATTCTTGGTACCCATTAAGAAGTTAATGATGAAATTGCGCTTATTGCAGATAATACTATTGGAATTAATGCCCCCAAAAATCCACCATTTTGTTTATATATTATTTTTCGCATCAAACGACGATTCTTAGTGTTTACTAAAGATAAAAGTGATCTTTTATGCTTTTGTAATACAAGTTTTTTACTTTAGTAATGTTTACTTTACCACGAACTACATTAACAATAACTTTAACTGGATCATCTATAACAAATGAAGGAAAATTCTGTAAAATATTCATTCTTTTATTATTAGGAGCCTTCATCAAAGCATTAAAGTATGGTAGACTACGTTCAACTTTCATATTAAATACATTTTTCATCTAGTTGTTCTGTTTATATTTTAATCCACTTTTTATCTTTAACAATCTTCTTACTCGTTTTTATTATTTTACGTTTAGTAACCCTTTTCTTTGTAACTTTTTTCTTTGTGGATTTTTCACGTTGAACAATAACTTTTTTAAACGTCATTTCAAGTAATTATTTTTAGATTTCAATTTTGTTTATAAATCGTAACACCTTTCTCATTGAAAATGTCAGTTCTAATACGTAATTCATCAGGACATTATTGTGTAAAGTCAAAGAACAAATATCCGTGGGGAACCTTTGTTGCATCTTAAAACGAATCAATTAAAAATTTTCTATCATTGGGATAAGCTTGTCTAGCAAGAAAATCTACAATGGTTGCATCTCTAGGGTTTTTGAAAATAACCAAGTATTGGATATTTACATTACGAGTTCTATGACCGCCCCCTTGATGAAACAGGTTTTGAGTAATGACAATAACATTAACTCCAATATGTCGAGCAATTTTTGTAAATAAATTATTAAAATCCTTTTCTTTATTAGCTTCCTGGTATAGATCATCGATAATAATAACATCGCCTTGATGTAATCTAGATGACCAATTTTTATCAAACCGATTAATTATTGTCATTTTCAATTTACAGAATTGATTTTGAGTAAGTCCATGTTCTTCGTCAGCTTCTCTATGCCAATATATTTTGTTGAATTTTGATTTGAACAAGTTCGATTGTAATAAATTGCATACAAATAAAGTCTTTCCACAACCACTTGGTCCAACTACTTGATATACAGCATCATTTTGTAATTCCATTTTATTATTAATTATTTATTTAATTGTTTATATTTGTTTTAATTTTTAGAATTACTTGATTGAAATTATTTGAAAATGTTGAGTAATATAAATTATAAAGGAAGATATTCTATACCTGATATGAAATTCCCATTCGGAAAACCACAACAAGTTGTTGATCGATCAGGTAAGTATCCGATAATATTTTTCAGATCCGGGAAATGTCGGGTAATGGGATGTAAGCAACCTCTAAAAACTGGGGATTTGAAATACAATATACATGATTTACAAATTCAATCAATCACTGTAACAATCGATATTGGGAAATTTATAAAGAAAGGTGAATTGTGTATTTGAACCAGAAATATTTCCAGCATTACGTCTTCAAAAATATAATCCATCATGTGTCAATATATTTTCAAGTGGGAAAGTAGTAATACTCGGAATAAAATCCTTGGATTATAATGATTATGTGGAAAATATTAAATCAGAAATAGCTATGTTAATAAATTAATAAATATTTTTTTTGAATTTGTTTATTTATTAAGTATCAAAAAATGTCAAAAGGTAAATCATGTATATTTAAATATGTATTTCATTTTATTATTTAGTTTATCTCTTTGAAGTAATTTTAAATAAAATCCAGGAACTTTATCCAAGAATTAAAAATACGTTGGATTATTGCGCACCAGAGTTTCTCGCAACAAAAATTTACCATTTCACAGGGATTAACATGGAAGAACTTCTCGAGATTCACTATGACAACGTTCAGGGATCTGGTGACCGATGTGTTGCAAATTACATTGTTTGTAAAGATAGTATGAGAGTAACATGTTCAAATGGATGTCCATGTTGCCACGATTTCAAACGTGACCAAACAATCCATATATTGTTGGCCGAAATGCGTAAAACATATTACTCTGATATTTTTGATTTGAAATAAAAATTAATATTTTTTAATCTTTATTGTCAATAAAAATATTTATAGGGATTAAAAGTTATTTTTTACAATGAAAAATTATTATTAGACTTACAATAAAATTTTAAAAAAATGTTAATAATAATAAAATAATAATAATATAAAAAAAAAATTAATTAAATAATAATATTAAATAAATAATTAAATAAAAAATAATTATTTAATTCACTTCATTAAAACAAACAATTTTATTTAAAAATATAATTTAAAAATAAATAATTGATTAAAACAAAAATTAAAATTTAATAATAATTAAAATAAATAATATTATTCACTTAAACAAATAATTAAATTTAATAATAATTAAAATATAAACAATATTATTAACTTCAATAAATAAAGTAAATAAAACATTCATGATTTGTAGTCGACAGGCGATTTGAGCCAATTTTTATGGGATTTTAAGTATGAAAAAATACTTAGGCTTTTTATTCGATATTTTTATGTTTTTAATTCAAGTTTGAACCAATTTTATTAAAAAATTCTACCAATCATAGGCGATTTAAGCCAATATTTTAGGCTTTTAAATCGATAAAAAATACTTAATCTTTTTTATCATGAATTAAAAATTTTTAAAAAATTTTAAATTTAAACATTTAAACAAAAAAATTATTTAAAAAAAAAATTTAAACACCCCTCCCCCTAAAAAATTTTTTATGGGGGAGGCCTCGGGATTTTTTTTTTCAAGCCAAATATCCACGGGGCATAGTCCTCATATCCCTCTACTAAACATTTAAACAAAAAAATATTTAAAAAAAAAATTTTTCATTCATTAAAACAAATAATTAAAAAATTTTTAAAAAAATTAACCCCATCATAAAAAATTTTTTTAGGGGGGTCTCAAGATTTTTTCAACCCAAATATTCACGGGGCATAGTCCTCATATGTCACTATATTGAAAATTGAAAATGTATATTGAAAATTGTCACATCCAACACCAATGAACGTTGAATTCTATGGAGCTTTATATTGTTTGATTAACAGCTTTTATTAAATAGTAGAAAGAAAAGTGGCAGCTAACACACAGAATACATCATTGGTACTAATTGAAAAGCCGTAAAGTAAAGACACTAAATGTTGAGGACTATCAGAGTGGAAAGACCAATGTTTGATTCATTTTAATTGTACTTTTGATTAGGAAAGATTCGGTTAAGACATTCTGTATTCGTTTCCTCAATTTCAATGTACATGTCATCAAGATCTTTTACGAAGACCATTTGGTAATGAAATGCATTATATTCAGCAAGAGAAGAAAACATTAAATCCTCCGAATGGCAAACGATGAGAATGAAGCCAGCCTTCGAACATTTTCACGCTCATTTTTCATAAATAATTTAAGATATAGAGGATATTAATAATAATTTCGTCAAGATATTTGTAATTACACTTAATATTCCCAAAAAATATATTAAATTGCAAGGATCAAGTTGCAAAGTCAATAATGTTGGTCCAAATGACCTGTTCAGGGCGTTTTAATCTATTTCAGGTTCGGTCAGAGAATCGCTTCTAGAACAGCAATTTCAGCTAGAGCCTGCAATTATTCTAGTTGGGATTCTGAATGACGAAACATTGTTGGATATCTTTGAGTTTTCTTTACAAATTCAGATATTTTTCTTGCTACGATAAACCTGTTTACCTGAGTCAAGTTTCAAGCTACAGTTTGCAGTTGAATTTCTGCCTATTGACTCATCCTTTTTGTCACATTTATCGATGGCTTCCATTTGATAGCGGTGCTGGCTAACAAGACGTCATCTTCATACTGATCTGGGCTGAGCTGTTAGTCGGGATCATCAATAAATGATTCAATACCTTCTTTCCTAATGCATTTGACGAAGACGAGCCGTTTCCTTTCAGGAGACGCGTATACAGTGTCGTTCTTCTCCAATCTTTTTACCTTTGAAAATTGTGGTAAATAAGAATAAAATTATTATAAAGATTTCATGCAATTCCTATTTTACAGTCATCTTCATTCAAACTCAGACAAAATACAAAATTATTTGACCTAGGAAACAGAAAATAGGTAAAACTATAATGTTAATGATCAAATAGGAAAGCATGAATTTTTAGGGGTATTTCCTCTTGATAAAATTTCATATTTACGTAATAATCAAGCCATAATCGTCAATACTCAATGGTCTCATCTCGATGGACAACATTGGTTTGCAATATATATGAAGTCTAGCAAGATATTTGTATTTGATCCTATGGGTTTCTATTATCCGGCTTTAATGGTTTCGAAACAGCAAACAATGGGTAAACCTATTGTATATAATAAAACTATCTTTCAAAAACCATGGACCCTTACATGTGGTCAACATTGTTTAGCTTGGTTATTATCCAAGCGATAAGTACATGATAAGTGCGTGATCACAAAGGCAGTGCATGATAAGGGCATTACTGCATGCATACACCCTAAAGAATGTATGTGATTTACAAAGAAAACACATACATACTTTTGTTTGTATGTGATTTACAAAGAACACATTCCTCCACGGAATACACTACATGTGTTTTACAAAAAAAGCATGTCTAACTGCATGCGTAAAAATCTCTCACCTATATGTGTGTATTGCATGAATATGATTGGCTAAATCCTGAAAATATTATTCTCTTTATAAACATTGACAATTTTCAAATTTTTCAAAATTAATTCAAAAATTTACTCGCGCGATATTCGAAAATGGAAAATAACAAATCTAATATTTTAAGAGCTTTTTTGATGAATGAGACGGGTAAATTATTTTTTTATTTTATTTTTTATTATTCTATTATTATTTTAGATTTGTTTACAATAACCGAAATCGAAAATATAATTGACGGAGTTAATGAATTTGTTCCTGGTAATTTTAAATTTTATTATTATTTATTTTAATATAATTTTAGAGAATGTTTCAAATGAGGAAATTATTTTAATAGAAGATAGCGATGATTCTGATATCGGTAAATTTATTTATTAAATTAATAAATTATTAAATGTTTTTCAGAAATTATTAATGATTTTGAAGATATCGACGAAATTATTGATACGCCAGCCACAGTAGATTTGTATGACACCTACATTTCTATGGATGCCCACATTTCTGTGGATGACACCGATGACCACATTTCTGTGGATGCCCCCGTTTCTGGGGAAGATATGCTAGTGGGCGAGATTTCTTATGAAAAATGTAAGATTTTCATTATATTTTAAATAATTTTAATGAGTAATTTAAGATTTATATAAATTATTTAATAATAGTTATATGCTAAGTCTGTTGAGAATTTGAAAAAACAGATGAATTTGAGGCTACGCAATTCAGCTGAAAAGATGATTGTATATGTTTCAAAACCGACTTTCAAAATGTCCATTAAAATAGTGGATGATTTGATTACTGCTCATCTGAACAAAGACTCTATATGTTTAGACAGGCCTAGCTACATCGGCCAATCAGTGCTAGACCTGTCTAAGCTGCGGATGTACCAATTACAATATAACAAATTGGCAAAATACAGAACCGAATTTGACTGTGATATTAATATCGTTGCCGGGGACACAGATTCGTTTTTCCTTGAGGTTAAGCACTGTAAGCTTGACATTCTTTTGCCGGCAATGATAAGAGAAAACCTTTTAGATACCTCAAATTACGACCCGGAACATCTCTTATACTCTAAGAAACTAGATTCAGTGATAGGAAAATTTAAAGATGAAAGTAAAGGTCTTGGGTATAAGGAGTCGGTTTGCTTAAGACCGAAGTGCTATTGTTTATTGGGTAAATCAGATACAATGAGAGCTAAGGGGTGAAGTTGTTTGGGACTGACTTCAAACATCAGTCGTATTTGGATTGCTACAATAAGAACGTGGTATTCACAGTTCCTCAGAGTAGGATAGGGACGCGGAACCACCAGCTGTATACATTTAGAAACAGTAAAATCTCTTTGAGTAATAACGATGATAATCGATTATGGGTGGGGAAAAATACCAGTATCGCATTGGGGAATTATTTTAGGGTTGATGCCATAGATAGTGACCAAGTAATAGTTAATAGACAAGAATTCTTGGATGAGCCGCATTTCGGTGGTTCGAGTCCCAGTTTTGATGACTCTACAGAAATCAGCGATAATGAAGATTATGGGCAGCTTTTCGGTGGTTTAAGTCCAGTTTTAACGATGATAACATTGATATTGATGACGTGTTGTTATCCGATTGAATTAATAAATATAATTTTTTTTAAATCAATTTTTTGTAAATTTTTTAATTTATTTATTTGGAAAACTTATAATAGTTTTCATTTTTTATTATGAAAATTTGTTATGAAATTTGTTATAATTTATTTGTTATAATAAAAATTTGTTATAATTTTCATTTTTATAATATTGTTATTATTATTACCATTATTTTTTATTTTCATGCCAAAGTCCCAGCGTGAAGAAACGCGAAATATAACTTATGAATTTTTGATATTTGTTTTTATATTTTACGTGCGTTTGTAAATATGTTTTATATGTAATTATTATAAATAATAACTAATAATAATAATAATATTAATAAGTAATAATAGTAATAATAATAAGTAATAATAATAATAAGTAATAATAGTATTAATATTAAAAATAAGTAATAATATTAATAATAAAAATAATAATATTAATAATAATAAGTAATAATTATATTAATAAAAGTTTTTGTTGTATATGTCTTGGGTTTTTATTAAATATTAATAATAATAATAATAGTAGGTAGTTAGTAGCACACTTCAACCACAAACACAAATTCCCCAATAAAAAAAATAAGGGGGGGGGGGTTTATTTAGAAATCATTTCAGTTTTTTTAGTGATTGCATAATAAAAAAAGGGGTGGGGAGGGTTTTTTTGTGATTATTTTCGGTGTGTATTGATTACATAATGATGAAGTCAAGATAATTAATTTTTATGTGTGCACATTTTTTCGATAATTTTTTTGTGTATTTTTTTTCAAAATTTATTTCGAGTTTTAGGCCCGATTTTTTTTAAATTCAAATTTTTGGAACATTTTTTTAAATTCAAATTTTGGCGAATTTTTGAAATAAAATTGAAATATTTTTTTTAAATAAATTTTTTTTCAATCACACTATAGTCAGGGTGTATTTTTGAAAAAGACTAAAATATAATTGGCTTGAATCGCCTAACGATAAAAAAGCATAAAATTAAAATTGACTCAAATCGCCTAAGATGAACACTTTATAGTCAGGGATATTTTTAACTCGTAATAAAAAACAATGAAATATTAGGTGTCAATACTTTCTATAGGTAAATATAGGCATAAAATAAAAATGGCTTGAATCGCCTACTGATAAAAAATTGACAAGGGTATTTTGCAGGCTTGTTAAAAAAAACACTTCAAATATTTGTTCACACAATTTTTATAGGCAAATTTAGTATCTAGATAAAAATAATTTAAAATACCTAAAGTAAATTAAGATAAATTAAAGTACATTAGGATACATTAGAGTATATTAAATTAAATTAAGGTAAATTAAAGGGTCTAAAGTAAATAAAAGTACATAAGAGTATACTAAAGTAAATTTAGATAAATTAAAGCAAATTAAAGTACATTATAATACATTTAAGTATATTAGAGTAAATTAAGGTTCCTCTAGTAAATTAAGATACAATAGAGTACATTAAGGTAAATTAAAGTAAATTAAAGGATCGAAAGTCAATTTAAGTACATTACGGTACATTTAAGTAAATTATGGTTCATAAAGTAAATTAAGGTACATCAGAGTAATTTAAAGTACGTTAGAATAAATTTAAGTAAATTAAGATTCTTAAAGTTATTTAAGGTGCCTAGAGTAAAGTATGGTAAGTTAGGTAAGAATTTTTTAAAATTAAATAGAGTCAACAGTTAAGTTACATAAGGGTAATTTTTAAAGCTGAAAATTAAAAAAGCAGTTATAGTAGGCAAATTACATGAGGTAAGAATTTTTTAAAAGTAAATAGAGGATCAAAAGGTAAATTACATAAGGTAAGAATTTTTAAAGTTAAAGAGTCGACAATATTGCATGATAAAATTTATTATATAAAATTTTTAGTATAGTTTTTTCGATCAATTTTTATACATATTTTTAAATGATAAAATTATTAACATAATTTTACAATGGAATTTTTTATACATGATTTTTAAATAGAATTTTTAGTATAATTTTATCGATGAACTTTTTATATATAATTTTTAAAGATGAAATTTTTAACATAATTTTACAATAAAAATTTTATACATGTTTTTAATTGAAAAAATTTTTAATGTAATCTTACAATTAAATTTTTAGTATAATTTTTTCTATGACTTTTTATACATGTTGATAACGATCAAATTTTCAAAGAAATTTTTCAAAAACTTTTTCAAAGAATTTTATTAAATTAAATTTTTGAGTTTCAGTGGTACATTGTTTTGCCTAAGGTACGTAGTAGTTATTCGCAAGAGCAACACATATCCTCCACTCTGCAGCAACTCATCCTTAATAAAAAAAATAATAAAATAATAATAATAAATAATAATCATAAATAATAATAATAATATTAATAATATAATAATAATAATATTTATAATAATAATAATAATTATTATAATAATAATAATTATAATAATAATAATAATAATAATAATAATAATAATAATAATAATTACAATAATAATAATTACAATAATAATAATAATAATAATAATAATTGTAATTATAATAACAATAATAATTATAATAATAATAATAATAATAATAATAATAATAATAATAATAATAATAATAATAATAATAATAAATATAATACTTTCAGAAAACATAAAAAGTTAACTTATGGTGGGCCAGAACACAAACGGCCTTGGAAATGTTTAAATGAATCGGTAATACACACGCAGATACAACATGCAGATTAAAAATCGGACCTATAAAACACCAACTAACCCTGCTAAAATACGAGAAAGAAAACAATTAAATATAAAATTTTAAAACACAAAAATAAATTAAAATGATAACAGAGTGCAACAAGATCCGCACGAAATAAACATAAAAATAACACGAAAACCAACATTTTGACCAAAATTTGACAATTTATCAATAATGCGAAATTCCATGAAAATGGAATGAAAATCAAATAATTTGAATTGGAAACAATTCAATTAAAAAATTCAAAAGAAAAATTGTCAAATTAAATTACAAAATAATAAAATTAAGAATAGAGTATACTAGAAAATTACAAGGTCAAATTTTGTTTTACTAAATCAAAATTAACACATAAGGTTAGGGTCGTACAATAGGTATATATACCGATTCATTTCTACATAATTTCAATCGGTTTTTTAACCTGAATCAGTTTTAATCTGAAAAAGCAGTTTTAGTCTGAATAACTCGTTTTAACCAGTTTGGAAATCTTGAAACCAGAAATTTCAATGTGAGTGAGAGGATGTTCGAAAACTCTCTCTACGTCGCGTCCTGGCAACCTCGAATGAGCTCTGCTTGGTCGTCGGCGTGGGGAGAGAGTTATGATGTATTATGCACGAACATTTTGTTAATAACGACGACTATGCTGTATTATGTGGAAAAATATATATTTACTTAAACAAGCAGATTTCTTTTTATCGAAATTTTTCCGGCCCACAGCCGAAACATATCACAAGTAATTAAAATCACACATACAATCGAATTGTGTAAGTGCGTGTATAATCGCCAATAATTAGTACCCGTGAAGGCTCCGGCGTGAGAACGCAGGAGCTGAAACGTCAATATCATTCCGTATAGGGAAAAGGGTGAAGGGGAAATAGTCTTTTGGCTGTTTCATCGGCACTCATTTCTCATAAACTCGACCTAAAATATTGTCACACACGGCTAAAAATCAAAACACCGAGTAGTCCAGTGGACACTCTTAATCTGTAATATGAACACAGCTGCGCCTAGGATCAATTAAAGGGGCAGGGTACAGGGAAAATAAAAGAAAATTAAAAATCGTTTTTATGACTTCTAAAATTTCGAGAATCCTAATAGGACATAAACGAGTTATGTAAGTGTTGTAAAAATTATGTTTTGAACGTGGTCTATTAAAAATTAAAATAATCCGATTAATTAAATACCCAAAGATTTTAGCCTTGAATTTATCACGTAAACTCGAATATTCATTTCAAATATCCGAGCCAACTCAAGTCATTGAATGAATAAGTTACATAATTGCAATGCAAATTATATTGCTAATTATTCCAGAATTAAAAACAGCAATCTTCCCCGTCCAAAACTTAGTTATGATCGACTCAAAACAAAAAATGAAAACAAAATTTATATACATTTTTTCCCTTCTTATTCTGTCATAAGCATCTGAAATTCTGACTTCAATAATAATTAACACCAAAAGTTTATTCATAATGGATCAATACACTGTAATCACGATGAGTCCACGCAAATCAAACAGACTGAATTAGGAAATCGAGTAGCTATATAGAATTGGTCGTCGTTCCTTGAGTATTGTACTAGTAATAAA
This sequence comes from Schmidtea mediterranea, assembly GCA_022537955.1. Classification (NCBI taxonomy): domain Eukaryota; kingdom Metazoa; phylum Platyhelminthes; order Tricladida; family Dugesiidae; genus Schmidtea; species Schmidtea mediterranea. The sequence goes on from CM039679.1 coordinate 234,597,699, forward strand.
TAGTTTCATAAGAACGTTACATTATTATTTTGGTCCTGTTTATACGTCCGTCTGAAGGGTTCAATTTCCTTTTAAATGTGAAAAATATTGTACGAATTCAGCAACTTTTACCTCTCCGATTGTACGATTTTTGAACTTCAAATATTGCTGAAAACTAGTTCCTTCGTTACCACCGTTTTATTTGATCCCTTCAAATCGGAAAAGGAATGATTGAACCAAATATTGTCAAAGTCATCTTGAGGAAATCTTAGACTAATCTAATGGAAAGAATGTTTTCTTTTCCAATCGAAAAATTCAATCAAAATATTAAATATATCAAATTCCACTTTCACTTGAAGTTTAATATCAGTAGTCCAGAAGCACCCAATTGAAAATAATATAAACGCCTTGTAAATTCTGACACCCTTTCTAGAACTTTCAACGTAAACATTCGTAGGTTCAGACAATTTAACGACACCAACAATAAATTTGACGAATAACACCCATCTCAATCGAGGCTTGAATTTAAATTCACAATATTCCTGATATTCGCCGTGGAATTAATTACATTCCGAAAGTATTTTGTTAGCAAATTTGGTAATTTTAAGATCAATTGTCTGACGCTCACTCTAGAGGACTCTGAATGCTGGAATTACACGAATCACAATCTCTAAAAATTATCATGTAAGTAGTACAATAAAAATAAAAACTTAAATTACTTAATGCGACGCTTCTCTATATAATAAACGCCAACAAATTTCAAGTTTCCCACTCATAGGAGGTGAATATCCGGAGGAGCTTTAGCAATATAATTTAAATGATACTTTAGATACAACAAGCCACTGCACAAAGAGAGGAAATCACGACCTGACATTTATGGAATATCGATCACATGCAAACCCAAAGTATCTAGATAATTTTCTTACCACCATGAGACGGGTGCACACAAACACGAATCACACCAATTGAGAATCAATGGGCGTAGACAGTAGTTGCATGCACATCTACCTGAATATATACGCGAAGCATGGATCGAGTCCTGTAGGGAATTTCGACTAATAAATCTTGTGCCAAAATCATGAAGTTGGTTAGGAATCAAGATGCAGTTAGGAAACGATACGCATATCCACCCAGAGGCCAATGATTATAATATTTCTTTGAAAATTCCTAACGCTACTAATAATACCTTGAGTTATTAAGTACCGCTCGCGTAACCACCATGACATCCCTATATTAGAACCTAGGTAGAAAATTTCAACCCTAGATTCTTCATGCCATTGGAATAAGATCAGACTTAATTATGATTAACGATGATAATCATTAGAAATTTTCTGATACAGAATAATAAATAAACTTTAGGATTTCATACGCCGATAAATTCAAAAATCTAAACGTTCCTTTTCAGGATAAGGACGACAATATCAGTAATTTAAAGTCATTTCGATCAATAGTTTATTAAAAATAAATATAAAATGGTAATTAATTATTAAGGTTTTAGTATAAATATAAAAATTATTAATTACTAATAATTATAGTAAGTTAAAATTACTGAATGTATGTTAATAAATATTTTAGGTTAAATAAATATGGTAACTTGAACTGACTTTAAAATAATAGATCATGACAGCGAAATAATAATTCTGTTTTCAATAATATTGTTTCTTAATTATTGTTCTATATTGCACGCATTATCAATTTTAACTTTTATTTTGACTAACTTCGAAGTTAAGTATTTACTGCTATAGCTTACACCCGACTGCGAAGTGGGATGTTACAGACCCCCTAGCCGACCCTTCGACCGCAAGAACCAAAATGGGTGAAAAAGACGATTAATATATTATAATTTAGAAGACTCCTGGATAGATGCGTCCGAGTCATCGCACGTTTCCCTGCGCACTCAGTAGCCAGGTGTAGACAAGCGATGTTGGACGCGGGATTTTCGATATCCCCCGTACGAGAAACGAGATTCGGGAACCAAGGGAGTTCGGAAGATGTAGAACTCCCTTACGTGGCCATAAAACGCGAGCCCGGCCGAAATCCCGCCAGAGAGATCCGTGGCCAAGCAGAATTCATATTAGGCCGACTAGAAGAACACCAGAAAGAAACCAAACGGCAAATCATCAAGGCCAGACGTTACCTGGCCCAAGTGAGTAAAGACATTGCAGAGGGCAGAATACCCAGCATGGATGGCTACGCCCCGAATTACAATGTTTCTTTCGAACTCGATGATGCAAGCCTTCGTGGCCGGTTGGAGACAATGGATGTGGTGCTTCCGCGGAGAGTCCTCCCTCGAGAGTTAAGGAATGTAGAGGAAAAATTGGATAGTCACCATGACCATTCTTACGCGCGGAGTCGACAAAACCGGAGATATGGCAATGAAGGTCCTCGGTTTAACCCACGCTAACCTGGATAATTTTGTGTAGTATAATCAATAAATCTTTATTAGTGATTTCCTAAAGAGTAATTTTAATATAGTCCTATCATTAGTACGAATGATTTGTTAATAAATGTCCCAAGGAACGCCTTTAACATGATGATATCTATAAATCTTAGTAGACGTTAAACGCTAGTATCGATACCGAACCAATGTCATGAACCCCCTCGTCGATAAACATTGTCATGCTGGTGGAATGCGACTAATAACTACCAACGCTGGATATATAATTAGAATAAATAGTATAATTTCCTTTTAGACATGAGTTCAGCCCAGAATTCTCGACAAGAATTACACCAAGTCTATACGACCAATAGGAATCTACGACAACAAATAACCCAACTCAGTCAAGAGATTCAAAAGATTAAAACCACCTAGATTGAGCCAGGGAGGGCCAAGAAAATTTATCAGAAAATGACGGCGGCACAGCGAGGGTGGCTGAGGAGAAGCAGTTCACCCAGGCTCAGAAGGTCCAAATACGCGGCCTTGAGGTAGGGTTATCGGCGTGCGAGGAGGGCAACGCGGTAACCTACCCGCTCGTCTTCGCGCCAGCTCAATTAGCTTACCGAGAGTCGATGACCAGAACTGAGACCGCATGTAGAGTCACTTAGCGTAGATCAGGAAAGGCAGAACGCGCCAAGCGTCGAGCCACGAATCTACAAGGACGATGAGTCGAAAATGTCATAGTGATTGTCAATAAAGTTTTTGTTTTGTGTGAATTAATTCGCTGAAGTTTGACCCAAAAAAAATCTCGAAAATTTTCGCTGACAAGTTTAGGCATCGCTTATAGAAAGTTATTCGAAGAAGGATAGATCAGTCATACAGATGAAGGACCACGAAAAGTAAATCGCACACACGCCTTCTAACGGCAGTGCGTTGAACCCAGTTTGAGGTCGGACCAGAGTAGTTCCTAAGTGGCGCACACCTTTGGCGACCTTAATAACCAATGGTTGAATCTCCAACGTTGCTTAGCAACGGGTAACTATTGTGGGTAGGAAAACATTTTCATTTAGGGTCAAGGTTAGCGAAACCAAATACCCCACACTTACTTGGTATCAACTTCTGAACACTGATAACCCATTACACTGCATAATCCATTAATAACTGAACAACAATAACTAGGTACTATATGCAGATGACTGAGTACTGTACAACTCACTATATACATAATAGGCATTGAATAATTTACTTATTCATTAAAATTCCCTATTTAAATAATATTTACCCATTGAACACCGATATTCAACCAACTTAACCCTCTTAAAAAATTAAAATTTTCTCTCAATCATTTCCCCTTAAAATACTTGGTTATTCACACACTCACAATATGTTATCAATAACTAGTTACTGAACAAATCAATATCAAAAATTGTTTACTGACCAAGAAATCTTTAAATAAAAACACATAAAAATTTGAACAATCAAAAGAAATACAATTTCAATTACAAATTTTATTAACTTCTCCACTCTTTTATCGATCATCGATGTCTCCAAATTGTTTGGTTGCTTAGTTACCTGATTGCTATCAAGAAACTATTAATCATTGAAGCCTAATCAAGTGTTGCATTTTCTCTGAATAAAAATGTATTGCTTTACAGTCTTGTATGTGATTTATTGAAATTATTTTGTAAAACTTAGTTAAAAAACTTTGAAATTTTTCTACTATTTTTGTATTATTTTTTAATTGCGTCCAACAATGAACAATTACTAAAAGTTATTTTCAAAGATTAATGTCAACCTTTTCATTTAATTTTCACATTCCCCTAAATAAATTAATTGCTAACTCATCAAATAATTACTTTAATTTATTTTTATACATTTTCTTTTCACCCCCAACTTTTATTGTTTACTGAATGATAAATTAATTAGTAACTAAGTAGTAAGTTAATAATCTAATCTAATTGTTAGTGAAAAGAAACTTGATTAGAAAAATATTCTTAAATTAATTTCTCAAAACATACATTACTTTCATTGTACACGGAATAAATTTTCATATTTTTATTGAAAATGATTCAACTCTTAAAATTATTAACTCAAAGATAATAAAGGTTTGAATAAAACTGATATAAAAAAATAATATCTACCACATTACTAGAAATTAAATGATTATCGACCAACCACTAAATAAGTTGTATTTCTAACAAAGCTTAAAAAACTACACGGAACAGGTACTTATAGATACCGATAAAATCTACTAAAAATCCAAATATGTATGTTTAATTATTGTAAAATACTTGTTTTTGTAAAAATAAGACTTATACCTGAATTATGATTATCGTGTGATTAGAATTTGATTAAAGTTGTGAGAAATATTTTAAGTTGTTAAATTTTAAATAAAACTGCTTAATTTGTAAATAATGTTAGTACTTTGAAAAAATTTTAAAATAAGACCTTCAGCAAATTGGTAAGAAAATAGTAGTTATTGAGTAATACTTATTAAAATTACTAAAGTTTTATAATTTTTGACAAGTCTTGATATATCTTTAATAAAATTTGTTAGTACTTTGAATAAAATATTTAAAAAAAGTTTCAACACAGTAGCAAATTGTAAAGAAAATAGTATTTATCAATTAATTAAATTAACTGAGTTGTAAAATAATTGAAAAAAGTTTGTTAGATTTTTAAAAATTTTAAGATTGTTAGGTAATTGTTCTAGATACTTGTTGAATGAAAATTAATTGTACAATTTCTCTTCATTCATAGAAATAATCATATATATTTAAATTATTCAGAAAATTGTCAATAACAACATAAGTAATGGGTAACATAAATTTTTAAAATACTAGTCATTTTTAATTAAATTAAAAATAATAAAATCAAATAAATACTTGAATACATTGAATCATTTGACTTCAAGTGAAAGTGGAATTTGATATATTTAATATTTTGATTGAATTTTTCGATTGGAAAAGAAAACATTCTTTCCATTAGATTAGTCTAAGATTTCCTCAAGATGACTTTGACAATATTTGGTTCAATCATTCCTTTTCCGATTTGAAGGGATCAAATAAAACGGTGGTAACGAAGGAACTAGTTTTCAGCAATATTTGAAGTTCAAAAATCGTACAATCGGAGAGGTAAAAGTTGCTGAATTCGTACAATATTTTTCACATTTAAAAGGAAATTGAACCCTTCAGACGGACGTATAAACAGGACCAAAATAATAATGTAACGTTCTTATGAAACTATTTATTACTAGTACAATACTCAAGGAACGACGACCAATTCTATATAGCTACTCGATTTCCTAATTCAGTCTGTTTGATTTGCGTGGACTCATCGTGATTACAGTGTATTGATCCATTATGAATAAACTTTTGGTGTTAATTGTTATTGAAGTCAGAATTTCAGATGCTTATGACAGAATAAGAAGGGAAAAAATGTATATAAATTTTGTTTTCATTTTTTGTTTTGAGTCGATCATAACTAAGTTTTGGACGGGGAAGATTGCTGTTTTTAATTCTGGAATAATTAGCAATATAATTTGCATTGCAATTATGTAACTTATTCATTCAATGACTTGAGTTGGCTCGGATATTTGAAATGAATATTCGAGTTTACGTGATAAATTCAAGGCTAAAATCTTTGGGTATTTAATTAATCGGATTATTTTAATTTTTAATAGACCACGTTCAAAACATAATTTTACAACACTTACATAACTCGTTTATGTCCTATTAGGATTCTCGAAATTTTAGAAGTCATAAAAACGATTTTAATTTTCTTTTATTTTCCCTGTACCCTGCCCCTTTAATTGATCCTAGGCGCAGCTGTGTTCATATTACAGATTAAGAGTGTCCACTGGACTACTCGGTGTTTTGATTTTTAGCCGTGTGTGACAATATTTTAGGTCGAGTTTATGAGAAATGAGTGCCGATGAAACAGCCAAAAGACTATTTCCCCTTCACCCTTTTCCCTATACGGAATGATATTGACGTTTCAGCTCCTGCGTTCTCACGCCGGAGCCTTAACGGGTACTAATTATTGGCGATTATACACGCACTTACACAATTCGATTGTATGTGTGATTTTAATTACTTGTGATATGTTTCGGCTGTGGGCCGGAAAAATTTCGATAAAAAGAAATCTGCTTGTTTAAGTAAATATATATTTTTCCACATAATACAGCATAGTCGTCGTTATTAACAAAATGTTCGTGCATAATACATCATAACTCTCTCCCCACGCCGACGACCAAGCAGAGCTCATTCGAGGTTGCCAGGACGCGACGTAGAGAGAGTTTTCGAACATCCTCTCACTCACATTGAAATTTCTGGTTTCAAGATTTCCAAACTGGTTAAAACGAGTTATTCAGACTAAAACTGCTTTTTCAGATTAAAACTGATTCAGGTTAAAAAACCGATTGAAATTATGTAGAAATGAATCGGTATATATACCTATTGTACGACCCTAACCTTATGTGTTAATTTTGATTTAGTAAAACAAAATTTGACCTTGTGATTTTCTAGTATACTCTATTCTTAATTTTATTATTTTGTAATTTAATTTGACAATTTTTCTTTTGAATTTTTTAATTGAATTGTTTCCAATTCAAATTATTTGATTTTTATTCCATTTTCATGGAATTTCGTATTTTTGATAAATTGTCAAATTTCGGTCAAAATGTTGGTTTTCGTGTTATTTTTATGTTTATTTCGTGCGGATCTTGTTGCACTCTGTTATCATTTTAATTTATTTTTGTGTTTTAAAATTTTATATTTAATTGTTTTCTTTCTCGTATTTTAGCAGGGTTAGTTGGTGTTTTATAGGTCCGATTTTTAATCTGCATGTTGTATCTGCGTGTGTATTACCGATTCATTTAAACATTTCCAAGGCCGTTTGTGTTCTGGCCCACCATAAGTTAACTTTTTATGTTTTCTGAAAGTATTATATTTATTATTATTATTATTATTATTATTATTATTATTATTATTATTATTATAATTATTTTTATTATTATTATTATTATTATTATTATTATAATTATTATTATTGTAATTATTATTATTGTAATTATTATTATTATTATTATTATTATTATTATTATTATAATTATTATTATTATAATAATTATTATTATTATTATAAATATTATTATTATTATATTATTAATATTATTATTATTATTTATGATTATTATTTATTATTATTATTTTATTATTTTTTTTATTAAGGATTAGTTGCTGCAGAGTGGAGGATATGTGTTGCTCTTGCGAATAACTACTACGTACCTTAGGCAAAACAATGTACCACTGAAACTCAAAAATTTAATTTAATAAAATTCTTTGAAAAAGTTTTTGAAAAATTTCTTTGAAAATTTGATCGTTATCAACATGTATAAAAAAGTCATAGTAAAAATTATACTTAAAATTTGATTGTAAGATTACATGCAAAATTTTTTCAATTAAAAACATGTATAAAAATTGAAAGTGGCTATTTATACATACTGTATGTATACGCAATTGGCTATTTATACATACTGTATGTATACGCAATTGGCTATTTATACATACTATTTATACAGTCAAAAAATATTATCGGATCGAGAAAAATTCAATACAGCACTGACAATAACAAAAAATATCGCAGATATTTTATCAAATTATGGGACTACAACCTTTAACAAATAGCCAATTGCGTATACATACAGTATGTATAAATAGCCAATTGCGTATACATACAGTATGTATAAATAGCCACATCCATAATTAAGTAGTTTTTATAAAAATATTAATATCAATAAGCTTTTTGGTTAGTTAGTACGTCATACGTAACTAAAAAGTATGTATAAATAGCCAATTGCGTATACATACAGTATGTATAAATAGCCAATTGCGTATACATACAGTATGTATAAAAAGCCACATCCATAATTAAGTAGTTTTTATAAAAATATTAATATCAATAAGCTTTTTGGTTAGTTAGTACGTTATACGTAACTAAGAAGTATGTATAAATAGCCAATTGTGTATACATACAATATGTATAAATAGCCAATTGCGTATACATACAGTATGTATAAATAGCCAATTGCGTATACATACAGTATGTATAAATAGCCAATTGCGTATACATACAGTATGTATAAATAGCCACATCCATAAAAATTTTATTGTAAAATTATGTTAAAAATTTCATCTTTAAAAATTATATATAAAAAGTTCATCGATAAAATTATACTAAAAATTCTATTTAAAAATCATGTATAAAAAATTCCATTGTTAAATTATGTTAAAAATTTCATCATTTAAAAATATGTATAAAAATTAATCGAAAAAACTATACTAAAAATTTTATATAATAAATTTTATCATGCAATATTGTCGACTCTTTAACTTTAAAAATTCTTACCTTATGTAATTTACCTTTTTATCCTCTATTTACTTTTAAAAAATTCTTACCTCATGTAATTTGCCTACTATAACTGCTTTTAAAATTTTCAGCCATAAAAATTACCCTTATGACTCTTAACTGTTGACTCTATTTAATTTTAAAAAATTCTTACCTAACTTACCATACTTTACTCTAGGCACCTTAAATAACTTTAAGAACCTTAATTTACTTTAATTTACCTTAATGTACTCTAATGTATCTTAATTTACTAGAGGAACCTTAATTTACTCTAATATACTTAAATGTATTATAATGTACTTTTATTTACTTTAATTTATCCAAATTTACTTTAATATACTCTTATGTACTTTTATTTACTTTAGACCCTTTAATTTACCTTAATTTACTTTAATATACTCTAATGTATCCTAATGTACTTTAATTTATCTTAATTTACTTTAGGTATTTTAAATTATTTTTATCTAGAGACTAAATTTGCCTATAAAAATTGTGTGAACAAATATTTGAAGTGTTTTTTTAACAAGCCTATAAAATACCCCTGTCAATTTTTTATCAGTAGGCGATTCAAGCCATTTTTATTTTATGCCTATATTTACCTATAGAAAGTATTGACACCTAATATTTCATTGTTTTTTATTACGAGTTAAAAATATCCCTGACTATAAAGTGTTCATCTTAGGCGATTTGAGTCAATTTTAATTTTATGCTTTTTTATCGTTAGACGATTCAAGCCAATTATATTTTAGTCTTTTTCAAAAATACCCCCTGACTATAGTGTGATTGAAAAAAAATTTATTCAAAAAAAATATTTCAATTTTATTTCAAAAATTCGCCAAAATTTGAATTTAAAAAAATGTTCCAAAAATTTGAATTTAAAAAAAATCGGGCCTAAAACTCGAAATAAATTTTTAAAAAAAATACACAATAAAATTATCAAAAAAATGTGCACACATAAAATTAATTATCTTGACTACATCATTGTGTAATCAATACACACCGAAAATAATCACAAAAAAACCCTCCCCACCCCTTTTTTTTATTATGCAATCACTAAAAAAACGGAAATGATCTCTAAATAAACCCACCCCCCTTATTTTTTTTATTGGGGAATTTGTGTTTGTGGTCGAAGTGTGCTACTAACTACCTACTATTATTATTATTATTATTAATATATAATAAAAACCCAAGACATATACAACAAAAACTTTTATTAATATAATTATTACTTATTATTATTAATATTATTATTTTTATTATTAATATTATTACTTATTTTTAATATTAATACTATTATTACTTATTATTATTATTACTTATTATTATTACTATTATTACTTATTAATATTATTATTATTATTAGTTATTATTTATAATAATTACATATAAAACATATTTACAAACGCACGTAAAATATAAAAACAAATATCAAAAATTCATAAGTTATATTTCGCGTTTCTTCACGCTGGGACTTTGGCATGAAAATAAAAAATAATGTTAATAATAATAACAATATTATAAAAATGAAAATTATAACAAATTTCATAACAAATTTTCATAATAAAAAATGAAAACTATTACAAGTTTTCCAAATAAATAAATTAAAAAGTTAACAAAAAATTGATTTAAAAATAAAATATATTTATTAATTCAATCGGATAACAACACGTCATCAATATCAATGTTATCATCGTTAAAACTGGACTTAAACCACCGAAAAGCTGCCCATAATCTTCATTATCGCTGATTTCTGTAGAGTCATCAAAACTGGGACTCGAACCACCGAAATGCGGCTCATCCAAGAATTCTTGTCTATTAACTATTACTTGGTCACTATCTATGGCATCAACCCTAAAATAATGCCCAAATGCGATACTGGTATTTTTCCCCACCCATAATCGCTTATTATCGTTATTATTCAAAGAGATTTTACTGTTTCTAAATGTATACAGCTGGTGGTTCCGCGTCCCTATCCTACTTTGAGGAACTGTGAATACCACGTTCTTATTGTAGCAATCCAAATACGACTGATGTTTGAAGTCAGTCCCAAACAACTTCACCCCCTTAGCTCTCATTGTATCTGATTTACCCAATAAACAATAGCACTTCGGTCTTAAGCAAACCGACTCCTTATACCCAATACTCTATGACAAATTATCATAAATTATCTCTACATTTATACCATTCAAACCAACAATGTTCGTTCAAACAAACACTAGGTCATTGAATGACTTATCAAATTTTCTGAAAGTCATTTAAAATTTCTCAAGGTCATTCAGTATTTCTCAAGGTCATTTAAATTTTTAAACATTTTTTAAAATAAATTTACTACTTATTTTTATAAGTAATTTTTAAATATTATTATTTATTATTATTATTATTATTATTACTATTATTGTTACAAGTTAATATAATTTACTACTTATTTTATAAATATTGTTTTAAATATTATTATATTATTATTATTTTTATTATTATTTTTACTATTATTATTACAAGTTAATATAATTTACTACTGATTTTTATAAGTAATGTTTTAATATTTTTTAATTTTAGTTTATTATTATTATTTTCAAGGTCATTGGATGAGTCATAATATTTTTCAAGGTCATTTAAAAGTATGTCAAGGTCATAGTATTTTTAAACATTTTTAATTTTAATATACTACTTATTTTTTATAAGTAGTGTCTTAATGTTTTTTAATTTTTATTCTATTATTATTATTTTTATTATTATTATTATTATCACTAAAATTATGAAATCAAATTTTTATTATTATAATTTTCATTATTATTTTATATAAATTTTCAACAAAGTATATAAAATTAATATTGAATAGAAAATGTTTGTTCAATTGTGGTTCATAGTAGACAGTGATAGAAAATTTGTAAATCTTTGTAAAAAGTTAAAGAAAAATTCTATATTTTTAAGAAAATATGTGCAAATCAATATCAAAACTAATTATGGCTCAAATGTGTGTGTTAAACCATCGATATGTCACAGTGTTTATGGCTTATAATGTGTATGTGTTAAATGATAAAAATAGTTCAATATTTATGTAAAGTTTGAGGTTGTTAAGAAAAATGTAAATAATTTATGATACACACGTGTTTTTTGATTGAAATATGTGTGTTTGTTTTACCTATATAAGAAAAACTATGGACAATTTTTAAGAAAATACACGTAATTTATGATTATCATGGGATTAGAATTTGATTAAAGTTGTGAGAAAGTTGTTAAATTTGAGACTTTAAAATAAGACCTTCAGCAAATTGGTAAGAAAATAGTAGTTATTGAGTAATACTTATTAAAATTACCGAAGTTTTATAATTTTTGACAAGTCTTGATAGATCTTTAATAAAATTTGTTAGTACTTTGAATGAGAATTTTAAAAAAAGTTTCAACACAGTAGCAAATCGTAAAGAAACTAGTACTTATCAGTTAATTAAATTAACTTAGTTGTAAAATAATTGAAAAAATTTGTTAGATTTTTTAAAATTTTAAGATTGTTAGGTAATTGTTCTAGGTACTTGTTAAATGAAGGTTTATGTATTTTATCAACAGCTCATAGTTTTTAATCGTATAATTTCTTTGCATTCCAAGAAATAATCGTAAATATTTAAATTATTCAGAAAATTGTCAATAACAACATAAGTAATGGGTAACATAAATTTTTTAAATACGAATCAATTTTTGTTTTTAATTAAATTACAAATATAATAATAAAATCAAATAAATACTTGAATACATGAATCGAACAATTTCTTAGAACTGATCACGTATCGTATATTTTATTCAGATTCCAATAATATCATTAAAATTAACCAAAATCTTATTGTTTTATTTTGATAACCCTTAAGTCAATGAAAATGTATCGATTTCACTAAGTATTCATCTTTTGACATTGATATCCAACCGAATAAATCACCCTAAAAATATCATAAATTCCCCCTCTTGACCTATCGTTTTCCCCTAAAATAATATAAAATTTACTCTCAACCAATCATTTCTCATTAAATGACAATAATCCCAGCTATATTGATTATTTTCATAAAAATCACCGACATATCGATATTCAACCGAATAAATTTCTTGAAATCCCCTTAACATAAAATTCATCTCTTGACCAATCATTTTTCATCAAATAACAATTGTTCCAGCCATATTCATTATTTTTCATAAAACTCCCAATTTAGATAATATTTACCCTTTAAATAACAATATTTATTCAACTAACCCTCTTAAAAATGACAAAAAACCTGTTCTTAATCGACTATTTTTCACTAAAATAAATTCCTTTCTTGACCAATCTTTTCCCATCAAATAACACTTTCCCTTACTTTACCATATTCATTATTTTTATAAAATCACCTATTAAATAACGATACTTAACCAACTCAACCCCTTAAAAATATCAACAAATCTGTTCTTAATCGATTATTTCCCCTTAAAAGATCATAAATTCTCTTCTTAATCGATTATTTCCCTCTAAAATAAAATTTACTCTCAAGCAATCATTTCTCTTTAAACGACAATATTTCAAACTAAATTCAATATTTTTCACAAAAATCACAAACATCGATATTCAACCGAATAAATTTCTTGAAATCCCCTTAAAATAAAATTCCTCTCTTGACCAATCAAATTACTTTAAGATTATCATAAATTCTCCTCTTAACCAATCATTTCTCTTTAAATGACAATAATCCCTGATATATTCATTATTTTCATAAAAATCGCCGATTTATATCGATTTTCAACCGAATAAATCTCTTGAAATCGCCTTACAATAGAATTCATCTCATGACCAATCATTTCCCCTTAAAAGATCATAAATTCTCTTTTTAACAAATCATTTCACTTTAAATGACAATATTTCCACTCTCAAAAGATTTACACACATATTGATATCTATCTGAACAAATCCCTTAAAAATATTATAAATTCCTCATCTATATTCTCCATTTAGAAAATATTTACTCTATTAACACAGATATTTAATCAACTCAACCGCTTTAAAAATGACAACAAACTTGTTCTTAATCGATTATTTCCTTAAAATATCATAAAACTTACTCTTAACCATTCATTTCCATCGAAATGACAATTTCAATCACTGCACCAATAATATACATAATTTTTAAAAAACCTACAAAGTTAAATTTCTTTAGAAATCTATGTTTAACCGACTCTACTCCTTAAAAATCCATCATTCGAATCATATTTACCAATCAAATTCTCTTAAAATTATCATAGAAATCTGATTTTTAACCAATAAAAATAAATTTTCTTTAAAGTATTACAAAATTGTTATCGATACCCATCGTTTTCCATCGAAAATCACCACAATAATAATAATAATAATACAAATAATATTAATAATAATAATAATAAAAATAATAATAATAATTATAGTAAAAATAATAATAATAATAATAATAATAATATTAATAATATTAATAATAATAAAAATAATAATAATATTTAATAAATAATTAAATGAAAATTAATTAATAAACAATTATTTAATTCATTTCATTTAAACAAACAATTTAATTTAATAATAATAGTATAATTAAAAAATAAATAAATAATAAAATATTGACTTTATTAAAACAAATAATTAGAGTATATAAAATAAATAAAATAATATAAAAATAAATAAATAATATTATTGACTTGAATAAAATTAAAAGTATATTGAATGACCTTGCGAAATTATTATGACTCATTCAATGACCTTGAATAGGTGATCTAGCGGTGACACATCAAATGACCTCGAGAAAATTTGAATGACCTTGAAACTATGATAACGTGAAGAAAGGATGGAAAAACACAACCGAGCTAAATCAGATATCCCCAGGGTCAGGATAAAATTACGAGGCTCATTCCAACTAATCTAATGAATACTTTTGTGGTTATATCACATTTTAACAGCTAGGAAAACAGAGGGATCATTACGCGGTATAATTAATTGGAATATGCTTTCCTATTTGATCATTAACATTATTTCCTGTTTCCTAGGTCAAATAATTTTGTATTTTGTCTGAGTTTGAATGAAGATGACTGTAAAATGGGAATTGCATGAAATCTTTATAATAATTTTATTCTTATTTACCACAATTTTAAAAGATAAAAGAGTGGAGAAGAACGACACTGTATACGCGTCTCCTGAAAGAAAGCGGTTCGTCTTCGTCAAATGCATTAGGACAGAAGGTATTGAGTCATTTATTGATGATCCCGACTAACAGCTCAGCCCAGATCAGTATGAAGATGACGTCTTGTTAGCCAGCACCGCTATCAAATGGAAGCCATCGATAAATGTGACAAAAAGGATGAGTCAATAGGCAGAAATTCAACTGCAAACTGTAGCTTGAAATTTTACTCAGATAAACAGGTTTATCGTAGCAAGAAAAATATCTGAATTTGACATGAATACTCAAAGATATCCAACAATGTTTCGTCATTCAGAATCCCAACTAGAATAATTGCAGGCTCTAGCTGAAATTGCTGTTCTAGAAGCGATTCTCTGACCGAACCTGAAATAGATTAAAACGCCCTGAACAGGTCATTTGGACCAATATAATGCATTTCATTACCAAACGGTCTTCATAAGGGATCTTGATGACATGTACATTGAAATTGAGGAAACGAATACAGAATAGAATGTCTTAACCGAATCTTTCCTAATCAAAAGTACAATTAAAAGGAATCAAACATTGGTCTTTCCACTCTGATAGTCCTCAACATTTAGTGTCTTTACTTTACTGCTTTTCAATTAGTACCAATGAAGTATTCTGTGTGTCAGCTGCCACTTTTCTTTCTACTATTTAATAAAGGCTGTTAATCAAACAATATAAAGCTCCTTAGAATTCAACGTTCATTGGTGTTGAATGTGACAATTTTCAATATAAATGTGTAAATAAAGGGACAGAAAGGCATCTTTCTCTATATTCAATATATATATATATATATATATCAAATAAAATAGTTTAACATTATCATAGGATTGCTTATACAACAGAACCCCATTTCAAAAGAAGTACAACTTTGTTGATGACCAATGGTTTCACTCACCGGCCCAACAATTGCTATTTATAAAAATATTTACAGTTTTGTTATGATAAATTTATTCTAGTATTCCTGTACAAATGCTAGCACCAATTATCGAACTTTCCCAATCATGTCTGTATGCATAGTGCTGCCTCTGCCATTCCGGGAAATTGGAATATCATCAATAACAGACAAATGCCATACACATCCAGTTCAGCGACCTTTTAACATTTAACTCATACCTTTCCAGTTATGCTTCGCTAGGTCAACGTGAAACCAAAACATTTGTAGTAAAATATTTCTGTAAACAAATTGACATATTGAAAACATCAAGATAAACAAACCTACACAAAAAGTTGTCCAGAACAGATTTCTAGAGGGCCCACTCAGTATTACCTAGAACTATAAATTGAGGTGAAAACTCAACTGTATTGTTGTTGAGAAATGAAATTTATTTGCATATTTTTGTTGGCGCTCTGCATTCTATCAACCAATGCAACCTTAAAGGAAAAGAAATTTTTCGGAGATATTATGGAAAATGTTCAATGTACAATAAATAGTGTGGTTTGTACTGCGTTCTATTTAGGAACCGATGCGGTCTGCCTGCTTGCCATAACTGATGCTACTCGAGATCGCTGTGCAGATGTGGACCAAGGAATAAGGGAGAAATGTGCCAGTCTCAATGATGCCTGCGACTGGAGAAACCGAGGTTAAGCAAATGTATTCTTTCCTCGCTTTGTGATGCGTGAAATAAATTTTAATTTTTTAAATTTCGTTTCATTTTCAATAATTTGAGATGGCGCCTCGGTAGGAAATTTAAATTTCGAAAAGTGAAAGAAAGTTATTCAAAGTTTTGAAATATTTTCTTTTAATTTTATTTCTTATTTTAGACTCTTTCAATATTTTGTTTTTTTTATCGCGAATTATTCAAATGTTAAAATCTCTGGTTAGATAAAACAAAATATTGATCGATAAAATAAAAAAGAAATTAAGATAAAGGACCAATGGTGACATTTATAAGACGTTTTACTAAAAAATGATCAATATTTTATATAGTTTTTGAACCATAGTTATTAGTTATATTTATCATATTAAGAGCATAAACACGAAAGCTTCATGGCCAGTGTGAGTTGTGAGCTTTTACCAATTAAGATATTCTATAAAATACATAACAGCAAGAAATAATAGTCTAGATACACGGAAGCCCCTTATTTGTGCTGTCATACATCTCTGAAAATAAGCTATTACAGATTTCTCTCGAACTTCTAAAATTTGGCTCAAAACCGCTCCAATGACTTCAAAGCTAGCGTTTGTGTCTAAGATAAATATCTACCTCTTGAGTATTCAAAAATAGGTGACTAACACAACTTTTCCTTCCGTTCTTGGAAATGTCATTGCATTCTTAAGTTTAAATTATATCATTATTGTATCAAAATATTGCTGCATATAAAAGTTCTACAATGCCAACATAAGACATTTTGAATCTGCTGGAAGATGAGGTTAATCATATAAATGATTTTAACTGTTTAAAACCTTTTATATTTCTGCTTTTACGATCTCTTACACCTTATTTTTGTTGATACGAATACATTTTTCATGAATTGTGTACCTAAGGATGCACAATTCTTTTATAATGAATTCACATTTTTCTGTCATCAAAATTCTTTCAAATATACTTTTTTAATACTTTTCACATTTATCAAAATACAATCTAAGTAAACTTTAACCGCTTTGAATAGCATTCCATTTAGTCTGTCTACATCAGTCTCTGAAGTGTCACAGGTGCTGTAACTCATTGAAAGTGTAATCTAACTTTTTATCTTACACCGAGTACTATTCAATATTGTTAAACTCATTACAATTATTATTATTATTATTATTATTATTATTATTATTATTATTATTATTATTATTATTATTATTATTATTATTATTATTATTATTATTATTATTATTATTATTATTATTATTATTATTATTATTATTATTATTATTATTATTATTATTATTATTATTATTATTATTATTATTATTATTATTATTATTATTATTATTATTATTATTATTATTATTATTATTATTATTATTATTATTATTATTATTATTATTATTATTATTATTATAGTATCGATAGTCAGATACTTAAAAATAGAAGAATCTAGAATTGAGAAAAAAAATTGAAAGATATATTACTATACAAATATTGTATTGATTGGAATAAATTTGTTACATAACTTTTAATAGTTTCTTGTTTGTGTGTTTATTTATTTATTAATACTCACGCGCAGCCCTATATATCAAGCATTCCAGAGAGTCCCAATATCTTTTTACATGCGATTCCACTTGGCTCTTCCTTTTTCTACACAACATTAATTATTGATAAATAAACACTTAATAAACTACAATAAAGGCCTATTCAAAAACCCAACGTTCTTTAATATACACTTAAATCTAGCTTAATCTTAAATATTCAACGAAGAAATATGGCTTTAACTCATACTCTTTGAACATCAGTTATAGGGTTCCCAAATTTCATCAAATAAATTAGTCCGATCCGAACTTTTGTCAAATTCTATTTCATCAACTATTATGATCTATTATTTGTAGGAATTAGTTTTAGAAATATTATTCTATATTTTTATGGAAGGATTTTAATTAATTAATTTTAATATAGTGTTTTCATCGATTGTTGTGACCTTGAAATTTATTAGTATTAACTTTTAATTTAGTTCTAATTTTTGTAATTAATTTTTTAGATTTTTGATTATTAATAATTTGATTCTGAAAATTTCATAAACTAAAATTAGGCTAATGAACAAGTTTAAATATACACAAATAATTAAAATATCAAATTAAATATCAAATTGGAAATAAATATTAAATTAGTAATTAACAATAATAAATGACCAGATTTTTTAAATTTCAAATTTAAGAGAAAATTTAAATTTTATTACACATTTCTATTACAAAACATATAGAAAGAAACAAACAATTAATTGTTTGGTTTTTCTAAATGTGATAAATTCATCAATTTTTTTCTTTCAAACAAGTCAACATTTGAAATGTGTCAAATTTTTGGAAAAGTTTAGTAAATTTTGTATTTTGTCATAAATTTTGGAAAAACCAATTTAGTAAATAATAAATTAAAATAAACACATTTTAATTTTATTGAGTTAATAGAAATAACCTTGACTGTGTTTTATTGCAACTAACACAACCACTAACCTAGCAAACTAACACAGTAAAAATGAAAATTTGAAGAAAAACCGACGAAATATCGACGCAATAAGTCATTTTAAAAATCCTTATTGAAACATTGGAGCCGAAGATGAAATTGAGGAAGATAAATATTCATAAAAAACGGATAACTCTTAATAGTATCACTGATACTATAAGAATAGAATCATGAACAACCATTAAACATTTTGAATAGTGATACTATTCGGAGGTTTTGTATTTTAAAAATTCAGTATTTTTAATTTTAACACATTTATTCATCAACCGCATACATTTAATCTTTTTGATCACTAATTTCCATTTAACTAACATCTTTTCCGTTTAACTCAACTGTTTCCCACAATTCACAAAACGGGCGGCCATATACATCATGCTTAGAAATATGCCAATCTCTAAAGTTTTCAATGAACCAACCAAAAGAGCAGAATTACTGATATTTTTAATGGGAATTCGATTCCATGTTTCAATTATTCAATTTGACATTATTTCAGCATTTTGTAGTTTGGGATTTCCACCTTTTGTATATTCTAATTTTCACCGTTTTCCATGTATTAGTCTTTTTCTGATACTTTAACTTTAAAAATTCCAATATCGCCAGCCTGTAAATAAAGTGTCAATCCCCCCTAGTATTATAGATTGGTTGTCCGATACAATGAAAAGTTTTTTTCTGTTAATAAAGTCGATAATTCAACATTCATTAGTCCTATCATCTATGAACGATCTTTTAACTTTATCTGTTCTAGAGCCTCAATCCTTATTTTACTTTCACTCTATTAAACCTCTTCAAAGCAGCACTAGTTGAGAAAATTTTGTTTTTATTTTTCTCCCATTGATAAAACATCGACGGACTTTAAATATAGTCATCCCAGGACGAAAAGTATTGCACTGCTTTGTAGGGGTTTTCCTTTGATCTAAATATCCTAGGACTTCTTTTTTAAAAGCAATCGTGTAAGTTCTTTTGTACATATTTATGGGGTAAAAATTTAAAATTAAAAAAGCATTACTGTCGTAAATTCAAATAGAATACTTATAAATTTTATTGATATATATATTTGTATAAATAAACTTTTTCGCATGAAAACATTTTAATGATACAATCAGGATAGTGTTAGTATTAAAATTGTATCACTAAAAGTTATTGAAAAAATGATACTATTTGGAATAGTGAAACTATTAGGAGTTATCCGTTAGATAATAACTACACTTTATTTATCCCGTAACTATGATAACGTGAAGAAAGGATGGAAAACACAACCGAGCTAAATCAGATATCCCCAGGATCAGGATAAAATTACGAGGCTCATTCCAACTAATCTACTGAATACTTTTGTGGTTAAATCACATTTTAACAGCTAGGAAAACAGAGGGATCATTACGCGGTATAATTAATTGGAATATGCTTTCCTATTTGATCATTGACATTATAGTTTATATATATCAAATAAAATAGTTTAACATTATCATAGGATTGCTTATACAACAGAACCCCATTTCAAAAGAAGTACAACTTTGTTGATGACCAATGGTTTCACTCACCGGCCCAACAATTGCTATTTATAAAAATATTTACAGTTTTGTTATGATAAATTTATTCTAGAATTCTTGTACAAATGCTAGCACCAATTATCGAATTTTCCCCAATCATGTCTGTATGCATAGTGCTGCCTCTGCCACTCCGGGAAATTGGAATATCATCAATAACAGACAAATGCCAGACACATCCAGTTCAGCGACCTTTTCACATTTAACTCATACCTTTCCAGTTATGCTTCGCTAGGTCAACGTGAAAACCAAAGCACTTGTAGTAAAATATTTCTGTAAACAAATTGACATATTGAAAACGTCAAGATAAACAAACCTACACAAAAAGCAGTCCAGAACAGATTTCTAGAGGGCCCACTCAGTATTACCTAGAACTATAAATTGAGGTGAAAACTCAACTGTATTGTTGTTGAGAAATGAAATTTATTTGCATATTTTTGTTGGCGCTCTGCATTCTATCAACCAATGCAACCTTAAAGGAAAAGAAATTTGTCGGAGAAATTATAGGAAATGTTCAATGTACAATAAATAGTGTGGTTTGTACTGCGTTCTATTTAGGAACCGATGCGGTCTGCCTGCTTGCCATAACTGATGCTACTCGAGATCGCTGTGCAGATGTGGACCAAGGAATAAGGGAGAAATGTACCAGTCTCAATGATGTCTGCGACTGGAGAAATCGAAGTTAAGCAAATGTATTCTTTCCTCGCTTTGTGATGCGTGAAATAAATTTTAATTTTTTAAAAAATTTCGTTTCATTTTCAATAATTTGAGATGGCGCCTCGGTAGGAAATTTAAATTTCGAAAAGTGAAAGAAAGTTATTCAAAGTTTTGAAATATTTTCTTTTAATTTTATTTCTTATTTTAGACTCTTTCAATATTTTGTTTTTTTTATCGCGAATTATTCAAATGTTAAAATCTCTGGTTAGATAAAACAAAATATTGATCGATAAAATAAAAAAGAAATTAAGATAAAGGAGCAATGGTGACATTTATAAGACGTTTTACTAAAAAATGATCAATATTTTATATAGTTTTTGAACCATAGTTATTAGTAATATTTATTATATTAAGAGCATAAACACGAAAGCTTCATGGCCGGTGTGAATTATGAGCTTTTACCAATTAAGATATTCTCTAAAATACATAACAGAAAGAAATAATTGTCTAGATACACGGAAGCCCCTTATTTGTGCTGTCATATATCTCTGAAAATAAGCTATTACAGATTTCTCTCGAACTTCTAAAATTTGGCTCAAAACCGCTCCTATGACTTCAAAGCTAGCGTTTGTGTCTAAGATAAATATCTACCTCTTGAGTATTCAAAAATAGGTGACTAACACAACTTTTCCTTCCGTTCTTGGAAATGTCATTGCATTCTTAAGTTTAAATTATATCATTATTGTATCAAAATATTGCTGCATATAAAAGTTCTACAATGCCAACATAAGACATTTTGAATCTGCTGGAGGATGAGGTTAATCATATAAATGATTTTAACTGTTTTAAACCTTTTATATTTCTGCTTTTACGATCTCTTACACCTTATTTTTGTTGATTAGAAAACATTTTTCATGAATTGTGTATTTAAGGATGCACAATTCTTTTATATTGAATTCACATTTTTCTGTCAATAAAATTCTTTTAAATATACTTTTTTAATACTTTTCACATTTATCAAAATACAATCTAAGTAAACTTTTACCGCTTTGAATAGCATTCCATTTAGTCTGTCTACATAAGTCTATGAAGTGTCACAGGTGCTGTAACTCATTGAAACTGTAATCTAACCACTTTATCTTACAACGAGTACTATTCAATATTGTTAAACTCATTACAATTATTATTATTATTATTATTATTATTATTATTATTATTATTATTATTATTATTATTATTATTATTATTATTATTATTATTATTATTATTATTATTATTATTATTATTATTATTTTATTATTATTATTATTATTATTATTATTATTATTATTATTAATAATATTATTATTAATATTATTATTAATATTATTATTAATATTATTATTATTATTA